>CM056458.1:4454428-5054428 GCA_029783895.1 Triplophysa bombifrons
AACAAGCATTTCTAAATCAAGGCGTTTTTGGAGCGAAAGCACAGGTGTGCTGAAGCTTAATGGACGCCGGGTCCTGTTTTTGCAACAGAATAGAGAACAAAGTGTAACTTAATGAAAAAGTAGAAATATGGGTAGTGTTAAACAAAAAGGATAGTTCACCCTAAAAAAGTTATCATTTACCAACCTTGATGTCATCCGAAAACTTTATATTACTTTTTCTTCTGTGTAACACAAAACATATTTTGAGAAATATTTGCAGTGTTTCCATACAATGGGAGTCAATGGGGGACAGTGTTGTTTGGTTACCAAAGTTCTTCTAAATATCTTCTTTTATGTTTTGCTGATGAAAGAATTTCATACAAGTTTGGAAAGACATGCGGTTGACTTTATGGTGTTATTTATGGGTGAACTATCCCTTTAGAACCCAATGGGAATTTAAGCTACAGTTGTCTTATAAATGTATGCATTTAAGGTGTAGTGTAAGTATCTATACTTACTTTCTAGTTTTTGTAGCTCTGCTAGTACAGCTTGGCACTCACATCAAGGTCACGGTTATCTCGCAACAGACAATATGACACAATACCAGCTTCTGCCAAATGTAAAATGTTTTTATCACACAATGAGACTTAACCTTCCGAGGGTTTGCTTTTCACCAAACTTGGATAAGAGCAAACAAAGTTCAATCTAAATGTTCTTGCTTCAATAAAAGGCAAACGTCAGAGGACCTTATCATCAATGTACAGAGACCTTGTAGCAAACAGAATAAAAATTCTCTTTTAAATTACATTTCTGCAAAATTACGCCTTTATCCAAAGCAACTTTCATTGTATTCAAGCTGTATGTTCTTTGAGTATGTGTCTTCCCAGGGATTCAAACCCCTGAGCTTTGCACTGTTAAAGCAATGCACTACCAAACTACGCAGGGATGCTAAGTGTTATGTTAAAATTAAAAATAAATTAATTATGTAGAGACTAAAAACACTCCATCCAGGGTGTATCCTGCCTTGATGCCCAATGACTCCTGAGATAGGCGCAGGCTCCCCGTGACCCGAGGTAGTTCGGATAAGCGGTAGAAAATGGATGGATGGATGGATGGAGACTAAAAACTTGATAGAGACACACAAAAAACAATTTTACAACTTATCCTGTACAGTTTAAACAGTCTGTGGTTATAGCGTCTGTATTATTAGTTCTGTTTTAGTTTTAGTAATATTTAAATGAATTAAACATCATTAAAAACACAATGTTTCATTATGTAAGATCTCTGAAAATATACACTGTAAAAAAAACATTTAAAAAATGTTTTTTTCTGGAAAAATGATTGGACATAAGGATATACATTAAATAGTTTTCCCCCCTTTTCTTGTAACCGTGTTGTCTTTTGCTGTATTTTTTATTTTTGTATTTCAAAATACAAGCCGCAGCTGGGATGCCAGAAATAAAAATAAAAATAACATGTTTTCCTTGTGAAATTACATCCCCCTGTTTTTCTTGTAAACATTTGCGGTCTTTTTGTTTAATTTTGCGTTTTTTGACCTGTAAAAAACAGTAAAACAGAAAATGCTGTAAAATTACTTTCTTTACAGTGTAGTTAAATCAAATCGAATCAAATTACTTTTATTGTCACGTCACCAACAGCACGTGTGCTGTGGTGAGTAAATAGCTTGGGAGCGTGCCCCAGACAGTCCAGAATACAATTTACACATTTAACAAATAACATCATACACATTTAGACATTTTACAAATAACAGCATACTTTCATATACAGTATATACACTAAAATAATTTAATAACAATAATTCAAAAATATATATACAAAACATACAACATAACACACAATGCACAGAGTGGTTGTAGATGTAATGGTTGGTAAATGGATGTTGTCAGAGTATTATTGTGTTAAAGTTAAAGTGCATGGTGAATGGTATAGACAGAGAGGTGTGCTGTGCGAGTGTCAGTTCTGAGTGTTCAGGAGCATGATGGTCTGAGGGAAAAAGCTGTCCCTCAGTCGGCTTGTGCGTTTTCGGATACTGCTTAACCGTCTGCTGAGGGCAGCAGAGAGAACAGTCCACGGCTTGGGTGGCTGCAGTCCCTGATGATTCTATATTATCTATATTTTACTGCATTTTGATCCTCCAAAAAAATGAACGATGGACCTTTACATTTTTCCAGTCATTTCTAGGTCAATATTTGACTAGATTTCAATAAACAGAAAAATATTCAAATTTCCAATTTTAGTAAACTAACTTCAAAATATAAAGACAGCTGAAATGTGATAAATACCAGGCTCATTTTCTTGTGCCACCACATGCAGGAGTTTGTTAGTGAGGCATCCCAGCGTCCAAGGTCCAGTGGTTTTGGTAAAGTGCTGGGCTGAAGGCAGACACGAGAGGGTGGGGTATTGACAAGCCGAGCAGCAGGCAGACAGACATGATGTACAGCCCGGCATAATCAGTTCCCAGGCTCATTAATCTACAGCTACTGCTATTCTTGATGAGAGAGTGATGCATGGGGAAAACAGCTCGCTCCAATGTCACCCTGAACCGCTCGGAGCTTCCCGAGTGAAGCGTCTGGGTGTTTGACACATTATAATAAGTGCATCAGAACCAGAGAATCGAGGAATCGCTTTTGAGAATAAAGTGTACATTTCATTCAAACCAACTGTTGGGTCCATATTCATACTCAATACTTTGGAGTGTAGAGGTGCTCTTGGAAACAAAAGCGCATCAGTAAATTATTTTATGATACATCACAGTCTAAAACACAAATTCGGTTCGTCACCGCTTTCATCCGTCTCGCTCGCTGACCTGACAAAAAAGCCCATTTATGATCATGAATCATAGTGAAAGGTCAGGTTTTCACGATAATAACATCTACATCGCCTCTAATCTGGAGGAAGAGAGCCATTAGCCTCTAGGGTCCTCCAGGAGCTTGAATCGGGGGCGGGGGGCGTCCCAGAGGAGATCAAGAATCTCGAGGGAAGGACAGAACAACATTCGGAGGCACACTCCATCCGGCCAAAGGTCACACGGGAGCTTTTTTGGTGTAATTGTAACATCTCCCGGAGGACGGGCGACATGAACGACGGCCTGCTCCATCATACTTCTGTGTGTTTATTTTCAGCGACGGACGTGAGTTTCAATCAGAGCTCCCCCATTAGGTCTAGCCAGCACGTTTTGGGTCAAGAGGGAAGCCACTTTTTCACCGGGAGTAGGATTCCATTTGAAACTCACTCCATTTCGGTCTCGGGAAGCGATTGCATCTTCAACGAATGAGCCGTCAAATTACAAGAAAGTGAGAAAATTGCATGGCCACAGGGGCTCGGGGGACGGATCGTGGAGAGCGCAATTACAAAAATAATACGGGCCTTCAATGCAATATGGAATGGTGTCTGTCGAAGTGAAAGGTGCACATTAACTAGCAGCCACCTTGTTTTTCCAAGGTCATCAGAATGAAGTATTATTGCCAACAGCTTCCGGATATTCTCTTTAAGCGAGCATACACTGCATTCATTTATATGGAAATGGAGATCATCAGCGTTTCTATTAAAGACGAACCATAAGAGTCGGCCGTGAGAGACGAGGCAAGGAGTCAATTGGCCTTGCAGCGTGATGCAGAGGTCCGCCGCCAAAAGCGACCGTGTGTGTTTGCAAGCACCCATAACGTTTCATGAGCCGACCGAGTGACAAACGTGATATGAGAACGATATTTTCTGTCAGTGCTGTGCACATCAAGGACAACAAGGTCGTCGAAACGAGGGTGGACATCCTCAACGAGCGGTCCGAACGGCAGCTCGTAAAAGCGGCCATAAAGCCATCTGCGGTCGGGCTGGGTTATGTTTCTCGCTGCGTGGCTGCCTTATGAAGTCTAGAAGACAGACAACATCCGTTACACTTTGGTCCATATGTCACGGGCAATGTTAGCTTGAACACAGGCAATTTCAGGAGCTAAAATCAGAGGCGAACTTTGGAGTGAGATGAGACCATTTCATATTAAGCTTCAGCTTTTCTGAATTTAATATTTAGGTAAAATTATCATTTTTTTTCATTCTGTAAAATACAAACAATATTTATCCAAAATATCAGACAAAAATATTGTTTATATTTGTATTTATTTGCAGAAAGTGAAAACTGGGGGAAAAGGTCAAATTAACTACAAAAAAAATATTATATTCGCTATTAAGCAATGCAACAGTATTTGGACATGCTTTTGGGAAAAGTTCAAAAATTGTTTTGTTACGTGATAACCTGGATTTGTATCGCAGTTTTCATGTGTCTTGTCATGCTGTCTGTTGAAATTCAACAGATTCTCGACTGGAATGGCCACAATACATCTGGAAATAATAAACTGAATAAAATAAAATTTGGAGTGGTCTCTTAATTGTATCCGCAGCTGTTACACTATGAGGTACAGAAGAACAGCAGCAGTATAAATATATACACATTTATATGTAAATTTACAAGTATCCACTATTTATCCACTATTTATGCTTTGGTTTTAACCCATGGACAATGATAAATATGAAAAAAACTGTGGAAGAAAAAAGTAAAGCATTGCTGTTTTGTTTTACTGTTGAAAACAGGACAACAGTACCACCTAGTGTTAAAGAGGAGTCACACACTTCAGCTTATTGTGTGTTGTTGCCAGGAATAAATTACCTCTAAAAATAACTATTTAATAACTGAAAAGTATAGTTTTAATCATAATAATTACTATTTTAATACTGAAAAAAAGAGAAATTAAATGTTTAGATGCCTACCCTCAACCTTTGTATACAAGTTAGTTTATAGCTCAATGAGTTAATCTATTATGGACCCATTGAATTAATTGACTTAGGGTGAAGTTTGTTTTTTATGCAACACAAGTCAAAGCTAATGAGAAAGATGTAAAAGCAATTAGAGTTCTCTTTCCCAAAATATTTAGATAAGTAATGGCCCCTTGTTGACTTTCCATAGTGGGATGGTCAAGTAAATGGGGATCATTTTTGAGTAAACTGTTCCTTTCATATGGCGCGAATACAAATTTTTCTGTGTCTTTGGTGTGTGATAAGCTGCCCATGCATGTATTAGACACCCAAAATTGCAAAAATTAAAGTTTCGGAACAAAAGATGCATTCCATCTAAAAGCGAATGCTACCCATCCCTGAAACGGCTCGTGTAACCACACCCCCACAAATCTACGTCAGTTCGTGGTATGATTTGAGTAAGACCGCCCAAATGTATACGCAAGCAAGGTGGGAGTATCTGTCAGTACAATTGCTTTTGAACCTGATGTTCCAAATATGGTAAGAATCTTTACATTTCCGTCACACGCTTGCAGTATTCGACCAATCACTACGCGCTGGTTAACTGGCCAATCATAGCACACCTCGCTTTTCAGAGCGATGAGCTTTGTAAAAAATCTGCACATTTCACAGAGGCGGAGCAAAGAGGAGATACAAACATGCACTTTATGTGGAAAATACAGCGTTTTTAAACCTTAAATCGTGTAAACACATTACGTTACATCTGAAACAAACGATAATATTCGTTTTATCCGTGTCATATGACTCCTTTAAGGTCCTAGTGGAGATCCAGATTGACTCATTGGATTCATTCATTTTCATTCAGATAGTTATTTTGAGTAATGACGGAACTGCACTCATACACTAAGAGCTGGCATTAAACACATTTTAAAAGCTATGTAGGCTACAGAACAGCCCGTGTTATGGTTTAATGTGTGGGCAGCGTTACACCGACAGTATTCGCACACAGATGGTCATCTCAAGATCTGCTCATCCATGAATTTCATCGGTTAAAAACTACGATGAAGAATTGATTGACATAGCTTTGGCATAAAAGGTCATTTCATTTCAGATTTCTGTGTATCATAAATTGCCACTAGAGGGCATCAGTTGCTTAAACTCGACACTCTAGTCCGGTCCTAAAGTGAGCTTCATGAGCATTACATCCCTGAAAATAACTATGTATATACTAAAACACATATACATGCACTAACTGATTTGTTTGCATTAGCAAGGGAACTCACACAGCAAAATATACGTATTTGGTTTGTTGAAGTTGCTTCAAATGAAAACTTGTCTTCTAAATGTACATAAATGTACATGCACAGCCGCCTCTCAGTCCTTTAAAACTGGCGGCATTAATATAGGCACAGACTATATGAAGCATAATAGAAAAAAAGTATTGCTATTTATAACAAAGAATTTGTTTTTTTAGTTCCCATGTAGCTCAGCTGCCAGAACATTGTGTTATCAGTCCAAATAGTATGGGTTTGACACCCTGTGACCACACATATTAATAAAAAGTGTATTTTTTTGTATAAACAGATCATGCTTTAAATTAATTTGCTACACAGGTGTAAATGTACAGTATAAGTACAAATAGTACCCAAGGTAAACGCCGAATGACACTCCAATGCCAAGGGATCGATTCTTCATCAATGTGTCTTCCAGCGGCCGTGTCCTGACACCTGCCCACTGAGAGTATGAAAAACACAGCAGCTAATCGAATCAATCTACACGGCAGTCCGTACTCTCTCACGCGTCCTAAAAACACAGCCTGCCCTTTGCCAAGATGTACTCGTTCTCTGGGTCCCTCCGTCCATTTATACTCAGTGATTATCTGAACACAAACACCATTAGTGTTGCAGCTGACCGCAGCCGAGACTCAAGACGTGACACATTCAATTAAACCGAGCTTATATTGATACAAGAATTTTAATTTCACACAACCTTGAATCTAGTGCTGTACATACTACCTTATGTAAACCAAGCATATAATGGTGGGTTACAGCATGTGGGCCTGATCTCTATTCAACGGCTCATGTTCCAGCTACAGATGGCCAGTTATCATCTGAAAATCTCCTAGAGCTTCTCATGCCTTCAGTTAATATGACTCACGGCTCTCTGAGCATGAAAGAGATGTGAGGAGAGACAACAACAAACAGGCATTTATGATGATAAACAAACATCCCTATTGCTCCTGTCCATCTATTGTGAGCAAAAGAGTTTTAAGTTGAGATGTACGGGCATTCAAAGCCATCAGTAAAACAGATTCATGGAAGCACGTCTGGCATTAATATCTCAAAAGCAGTACACTTTACAAATTGAGCACTACGACAAACGTGCGTGGGGAGTTTTTCTGCTCCGGGTTTGTTTTGAATTGTTATTGCACAGCATTTCCTCGCTATGAAATCCATCAGCCCTCCATTTGTCTCCGATTGATGGCACAGGTCGCGTCTAATGGCCGACCGCGAACCATTTTGGTGATGAATCCTCGAAATAATCTGGAGATGAGTAAAAGTCTTTATAGAGCTTTTGCTTTGTGGCAGAAAGGCATTTTTGACACATATCTTGAGCCAGGAATGAACAATATGCTGTGTGGCAGAAAAATATAATACTGTAGAAACGACTCCAATTACTTTCCTAAAGCAGGACTTTTAATGGTTTGTTCCTTTTTATTTGAAGTGCACTTCAGGGAGAGTATATGAATGTAAAGCATTTCACATAGGAAGTGGAATATATTGCGCAAAGAACCCTCATAAGATACTATTCACACTAACTAAATTATTCAATTTAGAAATTGATCTGTCACTTGATAGAAACAAGGCACTTCAATGAGAAATGTGACATTCTCGAGCTCAAAAAATGAAGGACAAGACTATATTAAATATAGGTTCGGTTTGCATAAAAGTGGCAACCTAACTTAATGCCAACCTGGCTCTTTATATCTTACCAGCTGAAAACCACTATTTAAAAAATGATAATCTTTATTTTGTGCAGTGCATTTTCAATAAATCGCTGTCCTTCTAAAACCTCATATCTTCATATTGTGATTTTTATTTTTTGCCACATTATGTTTGTCACTTGGTTTTGTAAATATCTACCCAATAAAAAGTATTAAAAAGTGCTTGTAACTTTGACAACACAGTATTTTATCATTTATAAAAGTAAAATGTTTTTCTATTTCCTGAAAAATAGTGAACTTGGACATACAAGGTTGTGGAAGGACAGCGACTTTAAAGTGCATTGGGATTACACATCCTCACGTACGTGTACCATAACCTAAAGTAATAATTACTTATTTTAATTTTAATTTAATATTTTACTATTTTATATGATGTTCAATTGGGTTTTTGTCTATTCTGTCAGTTCTATGGAAAACACTTTCCACAGCAAAACAGGTTACAATCATCCCAGATCTGTCACAAAGAGCTTTAAAACTTTTGATTTCATTGAATTGAAAGACATCTGTTCCACCAACTCACTCCTTGCGTATTAGATATTTTTACATTCAATCATATTTTTTGATATTTTTCACATACAGTACATCACTCTAGAAAAAAATGCAGAGACAGCTTTGAGTGGCTTGTCTTAGAGCTAAAGGTTATCGTGTGAGGCACGCATCAGCCGACAGCTCACCTTGACAGGCAGTTGTATCACAGACGTGAGGGTCTGAGGTGAACCACAGGAGCTGATCAACAGATGGACCTGTGTCATATACACACAGGTGCCATCACCTCTACTGGTCCTCTGCATACGGCCAGAACTCATAACACTGAAGACATTTAAAGCACAGCCCAAACTGAGGTTTAAAACAGTGTTTCACAGTTATGTTGATATTCAGTCATATTAAGCCTTATAAATGGTGAAAAACAGACTGACCAGATAGCTTGCTCTGCGATATATGAGACACATGAGCATGTTTGTCTTGTAATATTTTTAAAAGTTTTGAGGGCAATTATAACTTTCTCAAAACTAATGCATTTCTGAATGTAACCCAGATTGGACATTTAAAGGAACAGTTAAACAGTTAGCATTGATAGTTCACCCAAAACAAAAAAAAACTTAATTTATTCACCCCCATGTCAAGCAGATATTTAGAAAAATGTCTCAGTGGTTTGAGTCCATACGGTGGAAGTCAATAGGAGTTTGGTTACCAACATTCTTTAAAGGGGGCATGCAATGGTGTTTCATGCATTCTGAGTTATTTACAATGTTAAACGTGACGTCTTCTCATACTTGACATGGTCATCTTGTCAAAAAAAAATTTGGATGTATATCGAAGTATTTCTGTGCTTAAAACAGTCCCCCAGCATTCGTATAGGTTTCGGAAAGAATATTCTAACATAAAAATCTGTTTCGTAACAACTTTTCTTAGTCCATAATAAATGGTGGATATAACTCTGGATTTGGAGATAGTCAGAAACTGATACATGGAGCGGTCCCAGCGCTAAAAGATGGCGGACATGAACTTCACTAGGTAAGTGAAATTGAGTCATATGTCTGTGTTTTGTTGGCAATTGGTGCGCACATGCTTTAGTTCAGCCCCCAATCCCCCCCGCATGCGTCATATGTTTTCCGAAATAATCGTACAGCTGTATTTGTCTTTTATAAATGTGTTTAAGCTAAAGACTCCACGGATATTTGAAGGGTGCGATACTATGCTGTAAGGACTCAAGATTATTGCTACTTTAAAAGATCTTCTTTTGTGTTCTGCAAAAGAAAGAAGTCACATAGGTTTGAAATGAGATGAAAGTGAGAAAATGGTCACCAAATTTGACCTTCGAGGGACTGATGCGATCTTAAAGGGTTGTTATGTATATTTGAATAGAAAAGTCCACAGTTCAAGTTTTACCTGTACAAAAAACAACTGTTTTTGCAATTCATTTCCCCAAAAGTCCCTTAGTCCTTTGGCAAGGTATATCTAGTCTGTAGGTAGCTGTCGGTAGATATCGCATTATTTACCACTAACACAGTTGGCGGAGAGCGGTGCCCTGATTCTGCTGGAGACCCTTCTCTCTGGACCACTAGCTCATCCAGGCAGTAAAAAAAGGCAGACAGGGATACAGATGGTCTTGTATACACACACAAACAACAACTGGCTTATCACGGCACCATAAATGCCAGGAGCAGCTGGCTAAAGTACTTGAGAACAGGGTAGCAATGAATACTGAGAGGTAGAGAAAGAGTGAAATCGTGTGGCGTTTATGTGTGCTGGTCGTGGGCATACACGGGTGTTTGTGGACTGTCTGTACATGTGCACGCGTGTGTCTCACACAGGGTCTGTGGGGAGAGGATGCATCTGGCTAGAAAGCTGTTTGTGGTGTTGCAGTCTACTGATAAATCACACGTTCTGCAGCATCACAAATTACCAACAAACCAGGTACTATCAAGATGTGCAAAATAATCAATGATGCTGTTTAAACAACACAGATACATCTACCCAAACGTGTGTGACTTGACTTAGACGCATTTAACATGCATTTGTCAATTAGGAACCCAACACTTAGGTAAACAAATCAAATATTATAAAATCTGAGTAAAACATTGATGCTTGCAAAGTTAACTTCTGGTCTGTGTTTATTGATCGGTCTGACTAGTGGCTAATAATATAACTACATTTAATATAAATAAATATTTTATTGTATAATAAACGTAATGAATAAATAATTTGTTGCATTTGATGGTATATTAATTGTATTAAATAAACAATTTGTTGAGTGGGTTGTGTAACTGTCGCAATTAAGTTGCGGCTCTTCTACTAGGAACCCAAAAAATAAAGGCTAAAGATATACTTTTAATTTGCTAGCTAATGCAATTTACTTGTTATTTCTTTTGATTATCAAAAGCGACCTGTTAAAAGACTCCAACATCCAGAAAATCCAGAGCAATAAACTACAAATAATTTAAAAATCCCTGGAAAACATCTTAGTATGATGTTTGTTCACACTGTTCCAGAAGTACTTCCTGTTTTAGTTTTAACACTTCAACCAGGTGAGCATTTATAACTGAATCTAAATGTTAAACGGATATACTTTAGATTTAATTAAGTATGTACAGTATGTAAGATTAAAAAAATATTTAGACCAGTAAAGTAGTCTGTTGTTGAGTGTTGGTTGGACAAGCCCATTTTATGTTTTGGTTTCACAGTTATTATTATGATTTAAAACACACTGATTTAAGTTGGCAGTCAATAGTGACTGTTATAAAGAGGATTACAAGTTTGGCTCGTTATAAGCTATGAGGATTAGCATGAGTTTTAAATGCCTCGGTCCAATTTAAACTTCAAAGACATCTTGATCTGTGGGGAAAACTGCTAAATTATCATGTTTGCTTAATGCTTTAGAAAGAAATTAATACTTGTGCTCGTGTGTGCAGACACAGCAACACACACATTGCATTCACTTTAATTTAGCAAGTATTTGTCTTTATTTTAATTGTATTATGCTGAAAAAATATGCAACAGAGTACAGCAGAGATGACTTATTTTTGTATTCGAAACCCAGGAGCGAATTAGCATTTTTGCACGTCCGATCCGGAACCTAAATATTGTCAGATTTAAAACACAACAGTTTTTTAAACATGCATTTTTTTGTTCTGTCTTGAAGACGGCAGTTGCTAACAAGTTAATGAAAGCCACTTCATCCTTTGGTAGGGACATTTAAGGCCATAACGCATAAAAATCTCCTAAACAATGCAACCTGAGCACAAATCTAAAAATATAGATTCATATTCATTCACAGAGTAATAACGTACCAGGGAATACTTTTTAATAAAGTTTGAAAAAGTTGTCGGAGGCTTGGTGGTAGTGAGGTTGACATAGAGCGACCATCTGCTTGTGTTAGCTTTTTACATCTGGCGATTGTGTACAGGCTTAAAAAATAGCAAATATTGTGTTTGATTGTAAAGATAATCTATTAAGCCTATTTTTGCGATCTTCCAAAAGTCTATGATATATAGAAGTGTAATGTAAAGACCTTTCCTCGAGGGAACCAGTGCGACACAAACTTCCGGGTTGGCCTAAAAATTACGTAATCTCTGCATCAGTCTCTGTGTAGAGCAGACTCGGGGTGATGGGCCAGCCCTACTGGAAATCCATATACACTTCAAACTATGCAAAGCCTACAAAATTAATAATAACAATGAATATCTGAAATTGTGCGCTATTATACATTTTCACATTTCTACAAGTAATTCTAAAATGTGCCTTGGCAAAAAAACTGACATTGGAATACATGGGTAGTTGACAAATAAACCGTACATGTGTCCACAATCTCTCCTATGCTATTTTATATAAAAAATATAGATATATATAATATCAATTAATATATTATTAACTATAGGGCTGCATAGCGATTCATCGCAACAAATCTTTTGCAGAATAAACGTTTTTGTTTACATTATATATGTTTGTGTACTGTGTATAATAATTATTTATATAAATATATATATGCACACACATGCACATATAATTTGAATGAGAAAATACATATTAAATATACATATTTATAAATAATATAAATCATCTATAAATCTAAAATGTATAAAAACTTTTAAATATTTCTTAAATGTATACATGCATGTGTGTGTATTTATATATACATAATTATTATACAGTACATAGTACACCAACATATATTATGTAAATAAAAACGTTGTGATTAATCGTTATACAGCTCTGTTATTAACTGTTTTTTTTCTAAATGTTTGCTGTCACATCACATGACACATGATAGCCTGTGGTTTATTTGTCAACTCTATGCAAAAAATTATACAAAAACTGTTTCTACACAGAATTGCTCAACTTTCTCTACTTCCACACGACAAAATCCCCAGGATGTTCCACACAATGATGGAAAGCATTTCCACCAGCACGAGCTCTGACGTGAGAGGCTTTCCATTCTCTCCTTCAGCTAAGAGCATCAACCTGACACAGAGCCACGGCGGAGCCAGAATGGCCAGGTAACGAAGATAGATTTCCTGTAATGCAGTTAGTCTGCGGTTACAGCGGATGAATGAATGCAGTCATGGCTGCACAAACGCAAGACACAACAAACCTACCCAGCCATTCCTAAACATGTGGAGCTGAAACAAACTGACTTGACATTATTAAATGTTATAAACAACGGGGGACACATGGTTTTGGGGAATATAATAAGACGGTCAATTGATTTGTGTTTCACAAAAAGCCACACAAATGTGGAAAAAATGATAGTGGTTAGAATGAAACTGCTGGATCATTGGTTTCCAGGAGCAGGATTGAAAATCCCGGTCATAAAGGACGTTTGGGGTTTCTGTCCGCACACAGCGAGACTCACAGTTCCCAGTTGTCCCCCATACAATGACCTTGTCCAGTTAAATTTAAGTTCTTTGTGAAGAACAAGCTTCAGTGGTGCTAAAGCAGAGCTCATAGGTTGTAGGTTTGTCTCTTATATCCCTGAACTGTTATTGAAAGCTATTAATCTTTGCTTGTTTTGCAAAGAAAGATATGAAAGTGAGAAAAAGAAAAACTATCTTTAAAGGAATAGTTCGCTCAAAAAAATATTTTAAAGTGTTTCAAAACCTGTATGTTTTCAGTGGAACACAAAAGAAGGTATTTTGAGAAATGTCCCAGCGGTTTTGTGTCAATGGGGTTACCAACGTAGAAGAAATAAAGTCAAATAGGTTTGGAATGACATGAGGGTAAATATATGAGTCGACTTCATTTCTGGTTGAATTTCTGGTGTAGTGAGGCTTTCTCAAACCGTGAAGCTGAAAATCTCAATTTACGGTCATAACACAAGAAAAACTTTAGAGTTTAGCACACAAAAAATCATTACGCACCAGACAGGTTTTATTCCTACGACTCGCACCAAAAAATAAAGCATCAACCACGCATGGTAGGCTTCCGGAGCAACCTGATGTCAGCTTTGTCAAATAATTCACTACAGTTAAGCTTCACCACATCCCAAAGGTTTGTTCTTCTGCGTTACATTGGACTCGTTCGTCTCTATCGCCCGTTGCATATTTTACTTTGGCATATGCCACAGTTGAGTTCCGTTAATCAACCCGTATGAGGTCTGAATGCTAAAGCCTCACGCTGTCCAACTCTGCCCGACTATAGAAAAAAACAACCCTGTATTAACCTTGTAGACGGCAGCGGTTTTCGCGTCAGCGAAGCTTGGCAATGAAGCGAAAAGGATAACTTCTCAAATTATTTTTCCAGCCCGGGCTGCATGAGTGTATGAGTTTGTGTGTGTGAGCTCCCAGCTTCACTATAAATAAGCCGGACGGCTGGAGAGGTGGTAGTCTGCTGAGGCTCTGACAGCAGAGGGCAACGTGGCCTTGTCTCCCTGGGAGACGCCAATTACAACTGGACCCGAATCCAAAGTGTGCAACCGCACGGCAGCTACTTGTGACAATGAGAAATGAGTTTGGTGTGAAGCACAATCTGTACGGTAAAACGCTAAACACGGTCATTTGAAGAGTTTTGTTTCAAGAAGCACTTTGAATATGGCAGATGTACAGTCAAACAGAGTTAAATCTATCCTTTGGGTAAACAGTATTGTTGCTGATTATTTGATCAAACAGACGTTTAAGATAAGCGAAGACATGCTGTTTTGATTTCTGTGAAAGACAAAAGATGATATTTTGGAAATGTCTCAGTGGTTTTTTTGTCCATATGATGGAAGTTAATGGTGGCCATGTCTGTTGGTTACTAACATTCCTTAAAATATCTTCTTTTGCGCTCTGCAGAAGAATTAAAGTCATACAGGTTTGGAATGACGTGAGGGGGAGTTTAAAGATGAAAAAATATTCATTTCGGGGTGAACATATCATCACGAAACAAACAATGTGACATAGCACCATACTAAGCCAACCAAAGAACACCTCCAAAATGTCAATTATTCCCACCTTTTGTTTTTGTGTGTGATAAACACAAAAATGATGTGAGACGCAATGGTGGCAACCATCAAATATCACCATTAAGGCCTGACGTCACAACCACAACAAAAACAAAGGTTAGCTCCAACACGCATGTCAAATTCAGAACAAATACCTTTATAAATCAAAGAATGCTGAAAACATCCATGCCTACCTTGACCTTGAGCGTCAACGGAGTCTTTGCAAAGGATCCACATGAGAAAGATAATGAAGAGGAGTGAAGGCCCTGCCAGAGCAGCAGAACGTCTCCCTCTCGCTGGGATGGAAGCCATGACACCATTGGTTCCTGGCAGAAAAAATATAAAATTCAGTTTTTCTGTTCTGTTCTTTAAACAGCGGACCCACAGTATTTAAACAGTCATAATGTCATTGGAAGCACTAAGAATGTCTTTGAGAAGTAGGCAAAGTTCACCCAGAAATAAAATTTTGTCTTCATTTATTCACCCTCATGTCATACATAACCTGTATATGATTATTTTTTTCTGCGCAACACACAAGAAGATATTTTGAGAAATGGGCTTTGTCAATGGAGGACAGTGTTGGTTACTAAAATTCTTCAAAATATCTTATTTTATGTTCCGTAGAAGAAAAAAGGTCAAACAGGTCGGAATGAGTAAATGATGAAAGACTTAATTTTTGTGTGAACTATCCCTTTGTTTTTAGAATCAACTCTCAGAATCAACTGGCAGAATTAACATTTACATTCAGTCATTTAGCAGACGGTTATATCCAAAGCGACTTACAGATGAGGGAAACAATGGAAGCAATTGGAAAAACATAAGGACAAAAAGCATACGTGCAATAAAAGAGAACTAGTCTCATATAGCCTTCCACAATATATAGGGCTAAGCTTTTTTTATGTTTAATTTAAACATTTAAAACAACGTATTATTAAACGGAGGAGTGTGTGGTTTATCATATTTCAAACAATAAATAAATGAGAGTACAGTTCCTTCCCATGTTGTGGCAAAATTATGGCAGTAGCTCAAATTGAAAAGCCACAATGATAAAAAACGTTACAGGGACCCATTACAAAATGCAATGTCATTTTTCACAGCATCTGAGGGAGCATTAAAAATGCCTGAGGAAGAAAACACAACCATCCTGACACGGTTTGATACTTCAAAACAATATTTATTTAGTAAGACACAACCAATATGCGATTATTTCAAAATCCAAATAATAATTCAGAAAGCCGAGTGCAATTCATCACAGGCGATGTTCTTCACGCAGCCAAGCTTTCTTTTTTAATTCACTCAGAGTAAGACGACCGCTATGAAATATCTCTCACGGCCCACTCATTAAACACAAAGCTTTTATGAAACAACAATTCATCAAATTTTAACGATATATTTGTAGAGACGCATTCAGCCTTAAAATTTATGAAGTTACCATTACACTTAATAAAGTATTATGACTCCATGATACCAACGACTAAAAAACGTCCAGCGGTTTAAGTGAAGAACTGGCAGGACTCGCAGCTGAGAGTTATTGCTCTGTAGTACAATATGAAATGGAGGTTACTGTACATAATGGATGAGATACTTCTGTGTCCACCGAGGCATTTCAAGCCATAAACAATGCTTAAGCTTCATAACATGGTAAAATTATTACGGTTAATGCAATGCAAAAGAAACACGCAGAGTAGCACGAGTATCAAGCTACAGCACAGTTCCATTTGTTATGTTCTTAAAAGCAAATACATTTTATCTTATTGATTTGCTATCCATGCACTAGTTCTGTTTGGTGGGAACCGCTCCATCCTCCAGCTGTCTGATCTGAATGTCAGTTTGTGGATTGATCGAAAATTTCTTCATGGATATCCGGTCTGGGCCAAGCCAGATATCATTGATTCATGATGCCTTGCACTTACATTTCATAAACATCTTGCCTTTATTCTGCACAACAACCCATTATTTCTCTAACAGCTGTTTGGCTGAAAATAAATAAGCAAATCAATGCAAACGGATTAGTTAAATAAAAAATAAAATTAAGAAATACAATAATAGCAGGAGTACTGTACATCTTTACCTATTCTTCAATTCTTAAAGGGTGCCCAAAAATGAAAATTCTGTCATCATTTATTTACCCTGTAGTTGTTCCCAACCTGGGGTAGTTTCTTTGTTCTGTTAAACACAAAGAATGATATTTGGAAGAATGTTAGAAAATGACAGTTCTGGGATACCATTGACTACCATAGTAGAAAAAAATTACAATGGATGTCAATGGTGCCCCAGAACTAACGTCTTCAAAATATCTTATTTTGTGTTACACAATCAAAAAGTTATACAATTGTTCCTTCTATGGTTGTCGATGGTGCCCCAGAACTGTCTGTTGCTAACATACTTCCAAATATCTGTCACTGTGTTCAACAAAACAGAAAAATATACAGAATAGGAACAACTTGAGGGTAAGTAAATTATGACCGAATTTTCATTTTGGGCGGAACTGTCCCTTTAAAGCTGCAATCCATAACTTTTTCTTCTCTATTAAAAAATAAATGTAGATGTTACCTTAAGAACTATAACAAACACGTGTTTGACATTTACAATGATATCCAACTCGACAGCTCAATTGTTGTGCAATATTGTACGTTTTAATAAATCATTGTTTTATTTGTAATCCAAAATATTAAGGCTTACAGCTATAAATAGTGAAACGTGTCAGTGAAACCCAGTACAGTCAATCACCTTTAAACCATTTAATCAAACCTGCTTCTTCATTGATAAAGCAGGCGCCAGAAAGAAGCTTTATTCCCCTAATCAATATCTCTTTCCACTTTCGGCTTCAGTTCAGCGAGGATCACGGTGGTCAGTGACTCTCGCAGAATGGGCCGGGGCAGTGCTGGACACAAGCCCGGGAGAGACAGATTGGTGTAGACCGGGATGGCTATGACCGGGCGCCTGAATTCCTGTCACCCCCTCCCCTCGGCTTGATAAGCACGCACCGTGGCTCCCACACACAACAACCTGTTTGAGATTAGCCATCGAATGGCCTGTTCTGCATAATGTCAGCCCTAAATGTACATTGCTTTTATTACGGTGTCACATCAGTGAGTAGGTGTCAGTAGGGAGCTGTCCGTGGTTCTGAATGCGGTGGACGAGCTCACGCTGTGAGAAGGTGGAGAGACGGCGGACACCCTGTCCATCGTGCTGTCAGAATGTAATTACGCAGGAGTCTCTGAGTGCCAGGAGAGAAAAACAACACAGTTGAGGTCTTGGAGGGCAAGTGGGACACTGTGGATTGCAAACGCTCTTGCATGGCAGGCCTCTGCCAAATCAGAGCATTACGAGCTAGGTGTCACCCCACGGAGACAAGATCTTAGTTGGTGATGCTGACACACACCAATTATACTTTTCTCTGCTGTACGCTTGACATGCTGTGACCTTTTATTATCATTTCAGAACAATTTTTGATTCACTTGCCTGAAAGCTGAACTAACTGCGTGTTAGTCTTTTGGGAAGTCAGGGATCAAACGCATCAACAAACAATAACAACAAATTGTCCCAAAATTTCTAGGAGAATTTACGTTTTTGTTTAAGTCTTACATGCTCCGTCATTTTTTCCCAAGAGTTTTGAAGTAGCAACACTATAGGTTTAAGGTCATACACCACTTTTATACTTTAATTTATTCACTTATATAATTTAATTAAAAACTAACTAACTTCTGAGCAAATGTCTCAGTCTAACCATAGCGGTGTGATGGCCATCACTCCCTGTCCCTGACGCACCAAGACTGCCTGCCAAGATGATCCATATTTTCAAGATTTCAGAATCATTTAAAACTAGGTATACACGTATAAGTGGTATTAAATGGCACATAATATCCATTCTGGAGTGCACCCAGTAACGTAAGACTAATGCAGAAGCGTTTTCTGTCTGACTTCCATCTACACCATGTGACAGACCTGTCTCTACACACACACACACACACATCCGCTCCCGCTTGTCTTACCTTTATCAGCATGCACCTTCAAAGCGCAGCTTGAAAACGCATTTGCAACGTATTTCCTGGGAAGCTGCTCCACTAAACACAGATGGAATTCCTGCTCTCTCTCACAAACAACTGGCAAAGCTCTCTGCCTTCCTCCCTGGCTCATCCCATCTGCAGAGAGAGGGAGAGGAAGAGAGAGAGAGAGAGAGATAGACGGAGCATGAGAACACAAGAAAGTCAGTGAGGGAGAGAGAGTTGAAGACTGAGAGAGAGAGAGAGAGAGAGAGAGAGAGATATTAAAGACAGTGTAAAGGAGGAAGAGAGAGATTGTTTGGATAATGCAGATTGTCATAAGAGAACTGTTTTCCTGGTAATGCAATATAAGTGAAGTAAAAGCTTCTGTCATTTCAACAGACTTAATGAAAGCAATTGGATTAGGTGGCCCTGCATCTGCACAGCTTCCTTTGCAGTCATTGTTTAGGATTTGTGCCGGCCCGTCTCACTCTCAAATTAACTTGCCTGTAATTTATTTATTGTGGACTTGAATACCTGCGTGGTTCTGACTTTGACGGTTCGGCTGAGGATGTTCCTCAAGTCAAACTCAGTTCAACCGGTAGAGCACGGGACACACAAAGGCAAGGTCATGGGTTTGATTCCTATTGATTCCTGGTAGCTTCGAAACATGTTAAATGTAAAAACAGAAATAGGTTAAATGAAGGGAGGTTCTAATAAAATCTCACACAATCTCTTCTGACTTTTCTCTCTTAAACACTTTACAAATCAGTAATTTGGTAATGGAATGGTACAGTGAAAAAAACACGGTACTGGATGCTAAATCATTGACTTCTTATTTTGTATTGTCTATTTTTAATAAGGCACTTCTAGGAGTACCATGGTCAGTGTTGGGCGTTACTAGTTACTAAGTCATTAGTTACTGTACTTAATTACATTTCCCTTGGAAAGTAAAGTAAGGGATTGCTCTGATTATTTCTGTAATTTAATAACAGTCACTACTGATGTAATCAAACTAAAAACTTTGTGTAATATATGTGTGTGCAATAGTGGAATTGACATCAATATTCAAAGTCTAACTTTAAAATCTGTTAATGTAGAACTCTCCCATTTGTAATACTTTGGTCAGTTAATGATACTACTTTATGTAGCTTATATATTATTTATTTGAATGAAATAAAAGAGACGTTTCATGTCTATCCTTGAATTACTAAACTATTCAAGGTTGATATAGGATATAGAAAGTAATGAATATATAATGTAATATATAATGTTTTTGGAGAGATAATTTGTACAGTAATCTAATAACACTATTCAATATATAATTAGTAACTAGTAATTAATTACTTCTTCAGAGTAAGTTACCCAACACTTACCATGGTACAGGTATATGTCCAAGCAACCTGCGTGAAATAAAGTTCTCTGTATCATTATCTCTCTGCAATTCTCTGCAGAATTTGTTGAAATAAAAGAATGTTTAACAAATCCCGCCTCCTCCAAATTACTTTTTAATATGAACTATCAGAGTTGGGCAAGTTACTGTGAAAAAGTAATTAATTACTACTAATTAAATATTCAATAGTGTAATTAGATTACTGTACAAATTACTCTCTCCAAAAAGTATTTAGTTACTTATTACTAATTACTTTCTATATACTATATCAACCTTGATGAGTTAAGTGATTCCAGGTTAGACATGAAATGTCACTTCTAATTCATTCAAATAAATAATATAAAACAACATAAAGCAGTATCATTAACTCACCAAGGTATTACAAATGTGAGAATTAAAGCACAGATTTTAAAGTTAGAATTTGCATTATTCCTTGCACATACATATTTTACACAAAGTATCTAGTTTAACTATGTCAGAAATAACTGTAATTAAATTACAGAAAAAATAGAGTAATCCATTACTTTTATTTTCCAAAGGAAGAGTATTTAGATTACAGTAACCATTTACTAAGTAACTAGTTACACCCAACACTGTTAACTACTATATCAACTATAATTATTTCAATAATATTTTAAGTAGGCTTAGCAAATGTAATGTCAATGGACGACTACACTTGTAAAAATAAAGATACAATGCCACTTGTTTTCCCAAAAAACTTTTAGACAAAGATTCTTAAAAATAAAAAAGTAATATAGTAATTATTTTTACAATATCTTATCAAAGACTCACATATTGTAGTAAGCTAAAACTGTACATCATAATCATTTCAGTATTGTTGCTATGTCAAGTCATCCGTGCAACAGAAAGCGTCTCCACTTTGTCCTCTTTAGGTTGATACGTTAATCAAAATGAAAGCCATTATCCCCGATTTAACAACAGCGACAAGACTGGAAAATCAATTTCTCCGATAGACCCAACAGCGTAAAGTCATGCTTTAAACATGTCTCATAATGTTCATGCACGCGTGCAAGCTGTTGCATTTGTCATCATTACCTTAAAAACCAGACTGATGGTGCTACGATCCAAGTAAATGTTATCCAATTAATGAGAGCACCAATTCAATTAAAACCACTGGGTGTAATAAAGTAGGTAAAATACTGAAGGCCTCTTGTAAAGTGAGTTGAATGAATTCCTTAAACCTCTTACCAGATGTAATGTATAGTAAAGTAATCATTGGCTTGCGTTTTGAAATGATCAGTATATTTGAGCATCGAGGGGATGGTATGCACGTCAGAAGCTGACGAATGGCCGCTCATTAGAATTGCTGAGGCAGAGCGGCCCGTCGCTGTGAAGCGTGCGCTCCCAGACGGAGTTTGACAGGGCCACCAGACTCCATTCAGGTAATTAATTTGCCACATTGAAAAGGACGTAGGGTGTACTTCTCGAAATTAGGCTGGTAAAAAAGTGCCAAGGGGTCATGATCGATTGAGTAAGGTGATGAGTGAGATGGAGACGGCTCCGGGCTTGTGCTAATGCAGTTGCGTCTCCGTTCCTGACATCCACAGAGTGACTCAATATTATGTAAAACATTGATAAACACATTACATACTGTAAGTCTAAAGGGTGTATCCGCACATCGTGTCTAGTTGACTCAACTTTAATAAGTAGACACAGAATTTCATCTCCAGCTCGTGGGCAGCATTATTTGTAACCAAAGTGTTATGTAATTAGATGTTTTTTTTAAGTGTTTATAGAAATGTACTGCTGTTACGTGTTATCTCATCCACTGAATTATAATAGGCCTACAGTGTGTCATGCAAAGAACAAAATTAGGACTTAATTGTAATTATCTAAATGGCATGTACAGCGGTGTACACAAATGAGTGTTCTCCCGGAGGACCGTTTCTGTTATTGGTGCTGAGTGGGTGGTACAGGCTTATTCCCAGAGAACATGATGATACATTAGTAGAGAAAAACAAGGGTTGCACAAAGGACAAAATCATTAAACAGGTCTAGGAGGTGACAACAATATTGTTTCTCTTTGCTTTTGGGTGAATATATGATGTGAGAAGGGTCTTGATCTGAAGTGCTAGGAAGAATATGGATAACCTCACGGTGAGTCTGACTTTTTTATATCTGTGAAAACTTGTTGAAAATGTCAAATTGGGGTTCGGGTATATATTTTTTTAAAGTGTTGAAACTTAAAAAAATTAAAAAAACGATTTAATTCATGAAAAAACGATTGTGACATGTTAAGTTTTCAAGCTTATGTGAGATCCCAAAGATCTTTTTCAAGAGATGTTTATTAGCTTGAAGAGCTGTGTAAAAATGTTTAAGATTTACGGTGAATAAACTATTTATCTGTGTGTGAATTGGCAGGACTTTTAATTGATTTCTTTTTTTATAAAAAGAAAATCAATTATGTTTTAATTAAAAAATAAATAAAAATAGACTTTAAAAAAGAGTGCTAAAAGTGAGAATAAAATTGAAAAGCTGTTTAAAATAATAATGATACATAAAAGTGTCATTCCATCTTAAATGAATATAAACATCATGTATTGACCACACAAAGTTCCTGGGAGCATTTTATCTTTCGGTAATAGTTTCACTGATGTTTATCATGTCTTCTTTACCCCGTCTCTATGAGCAGAGAGACGACTGGAGGGAGATTGTGAACAAAAAGCTTCACTTTCCGCCCGAGTTGATCCTCGCCATCCAAGAGGGCAACGTTGCCTGGGTGGACAGTCTCCTCTCGCTTGGGGATGGGATCATTCGTCAGCTCGACGAGTCTGAAGATCGGTTATGGAGGGAAGCGCTGAACCTCTCCATCCGGCTGGGCAGAGAAGACATCATGTCATCCCTTCTGCTGGGCGTTAAATTAGACTTCCGTCAGATCCACGAAGCTCTGCTGGTGGCCGTAGACACCAACCAACCTCGAGTGGTCAAAAAGCTCCTGGACCGTCTGGACCAAGAGAAAGGCAACAAGATGGATGTCCGTTCCTTCAGCATGGCCATCTTTGACCACTCCATTGACGATTCGCAGTTCGCGCCCGGAGTGACGCCACTCACGCTGGCCTGCCAGAAAGACCTTTATGAGATAGTTATGATGTTGACCCAGAAAGGTCACGATATTCCTTTCCCGCACACCATCTCCTGCACATGCTTGGAGTGCCGGAATGCGCGTCAGTATGACTTGCTGAAGTTCTCGCTGTCACGCATCAATACGTATAGAGGCATCGCAAGCCGCGCGTATCTGTCCATCACTTCAGAGGATGCCATGCTCAGCGCATTCCACCTCAGCCGAGAGCTGCGTAAACTCTCCAACAAAGAACCAGAGTTTAAGGTGAGCTCAGATTCAGACTAAAGAACTTAAAGACGCCGGTTCTTCATGTGTGCTTGGAAAAAAAAACTAATTTGATTCTGTTTGACAATCACATTAACCTTCAAATGATGATCTTTGGCGTATTTGCATATCTCAGAAGTAAATAAGTTATGAGAAAAGTCCTTAATACTTAATAAAAATAATTAAATATTTAAATGTAAATTCAAAGAAAGGACAAATGTTAAATAATTTAATTTAATTTAATTTAATTTAACATGTAAATACTATTATTTATTTATATTTGATTACAATATTGTCAAAGAAATCGAATGAGATACGCAATTGATCATAATGAGAAATATCAAAATCTGTAACACCCTGATTTCAAAGAAATTCTTAATTATTTTACTTAGTGTGTGATATGTTTGCGTGAATATTTATGATGGGACTTTTATTTCAATAATTTATCTAAACAATTATTTAAAAGAGCAATAATGACACCCCACCCCAAACCTTACAGTCACTGGCTTTGTATGACATCATTTTTACATTTGAATTACATTTTTGAAATTCAAACAAAAATTGTGTTAAAAATTGCCATACGATTGTGTTGCAGCAATTTGTAATACATCATCGAGCACCACATTTTGCAGAACCATTACGCGTCTGTTGACTTCGATTTAGTGACGTTTTGAGGTTCTCAGACATGAACTCACGAGTGTGACTTCTGGTTTCTCAGCCTCAGTACCTCGCTTTAGAACAGCTGTGTCAAGAGTTCGCCGTGGAGCTTCTGGGAATGTGCCGGAACCAGAGCGAGGTCTCCACCATCCTAAACAGTGCCGAGGAGGACAGCGAAGATGAACTGAATGAACAGACGTTTGAAGAAGGCATTCCAAACCTCGCTCGACTTCGGCTCGCCGTCAACTACAATCAAAAACAAGTATGTCATTCTCCGTTGCAAGTGACCAACAAGTGTTAAAAATATGACCTGGATTTCGGGGTCTGTGTTGAAAAAGCAGTTAACACTTACATTTATAGTTTCATTTATCTAGTTTCATCTGCATGAACAGAAAAGATGTTAAGCAGAATGTAATTGATGAGAAACCCATATTAATATTCATACAAATGCTTTTTGCTTCACTTGCTGTATATCTTAACATTATATTCTAGTTTAAAACCACACAGGGATAAATCTGCTATAAATAGTCAGTACAGAGTGATGGATAGATGATAGAAAAACACAGGGCACGTGAACATCATCCGCAGTCATTTGACCCCCGCACTGTTGCCTTATGGGACGGCTGGTTGATTGACAGTTGGCCAGGAGACTTACTGTTTGCTTCTGCTCTTCTAGTTTGTGACTCATCCCATCTGTCAGCAAGTGCTCTCCTCCATTTGGTGTGGTAACCTGTCTGGATGGAGGGGGAGTCGGACGTCTTGGAAACTGCTGGTGTCTTTGGGGATCTTCATTACTATGCCAGTCTTGTGTCTGGTTTATTGGATCGCCCCCAAGTCTAAAGTAAGTTTGACTCACGTCACCTGCGAATATATACGTCCAACTTTTAATGTGTACATTTATTTGCAGTTGCCACTCGATGTGCGATTTTGTTACTCAAGGCAAATACATAATTCTAGACTTTATTTTTTTATCACAAAGAAATTTTGTATCAACCATTGTCCAAATACTCTCTCTTGATTTTCAACAACATACCACAGTGACCAAGTGATGTCCAACTTTAGACAAATGTATGTCTTTACGCATATATTGAAATAAAGGGCATTGAAAACTTTGTATGCATTTTGCATTGTTGTGCCGAAGATGAACGCTTTTTAGTAGAATTTAAAGCTGCAGTATGTAACCTTGGTATTTGACCACAAGAGGGCGCATTTCCAACAATAACAAAGGCGAAGCTTGATGACGCTATGAAGCAGGTGACGATGGGAGATGTCGTTTTAAATGCGTTTTCACCATAGCGATGTATCTAAATTGGATAAACGAATCATGATCACGGATGAGGTAATTTATTCGTTTTTGTATTACCTGTCTATCAATACACTCGCGAGAGCAGAGTCTCTGTCAAGTCCAAGATTGTCGCGCAGCTCTCTCCATCTCGAAAACGCCTGGCCGATATTTATCCTGGTTTTATTCCTCCGTTTGTCACACAGTCTGCGTGTATCCAAATATGGACGCTTACGTTTTACTGGCACTTCAATACTCGCCAAAGAGTAATCGTGATCCATAACAACGACAACCAAACAATACGCGCGGGCGCGGCAATAACATAACAACCACTTCCGCATTTGACCATGTGATATTCCGGTCTACACCGGAACAAAGTATAGAGCGGACATTGCGTCACTGAGAGGCGACATTTCTTTTCCGGGACGGCCAGTTATTTAAAATCGGAATTTCTCTGAATTAAAAAATCTTTGGAGACTTTTGAAATATTGTAAGTACACAACTGGAGGAAATATATCACACTGTGCAAGTTATTTTCGGAAATTTTATTACAAAATTATTACATATTGGAGCTTTAACGAGACAAAAAAATTACAGATTAGATGCAAGTTTAGAGTAATGAAGGAATTGCTGCAAAATACGACAACAATACAGGATCAACAAATATTATTAACATTAAAAATATTAGCGTCCGAACATCGCTTTTGCCCACTATTACACACGCGTAAGTAGAATTTTTACCTTGTTTTGCCAGCTCGGCAAAATGTTGAAGGTCCCGGTGATCAAATTTCTTCTGCACTCGGCATCGTACATGTGGTTCCTCATCACCCTCCTGGCCGAGTCGATTTTCATGGAGATCTACCGCACAGACTTCGCCTCCCGGAAGCAGAACCTTCTCTATAACTCTCTCCATATGATATGGGTTGTTGGTAGGTCACACTGCCAAAAAACAGTCATTTATATTCAGTCTAAACCGTAGGTGGCAAAATATAAAAATGTATGGTGTGGATTCTGCGTCTGAAGGTTTCTTCTGGTTTGAGTGCAAGGAGGTTTGGATCGAGGGTTTGAAGAGTTACTTTCTAGATTTATGGAACATTCTGGATATGATGGTGCTGAGCATGTATCTGGCATCTTTCACGTTACGAGTGCTCATCATGCTGAGGGGATTTTTCCTGTGTGATGACCCCAGCACGCAGGAGCTGTGTGACTACTTCACCAACTCTAGTGAGATCAATATAATGTTATTTATCCTCTCTGCAAATATTAGTATTTTAGTTTGTGATGCGTTGAAAATGGGGAATGAAAATTGTGTATATTTACTGTGCGTGTACAGTACGTGAAAACTGGAAACAGGAGGACCCTCAGCTCATTGCAGAGATCCTTTTTGCGGTGACGAGTATGTTGAGTTTCACGCGTCTCGCCTACATCCTCCCGGCTCATGAATCTCTGGGAACACTGCAGATATCTATGGGAAGAATGATAGATGACATGATGAGGTGTGAACGTCATTCACTCTTAGAATTGAAGATTTAAATGTTGTGGTGCAACATGTTATTACCATAAACTACTACAAGCAAATCTTTTTCTTTCTCTACAGGTTCATGTTCATCCTCATGATTATTGGAACAGCATTTCTATGTGGAATAAACAACATATATGTCCCTTATGTGGTCTCCCCACACCTCGGCAGGTGACTAACAATTTGTTTTCTAGAACAAATATCTAAACATTTTTAATTCAAGATGCTTTCATTTGAGAACCAAAAAGACTTGTTTTAGGCAAACTCAATTCAAGATTTAAAAAACAAACAAGATTTTTCTTATTTTTCTTACAGTTCTTTTTTTCTTGTTTTAAGCATGAACACTTTTCATTTTTATCATTTGTATCATTTGTTTTTCTGAAAACAAGTCAATTTAATGTCGCAAACAAAAAACAAAAGAGTAAATGTTTCTTGATTTGTGACCATCATACATCATATTCATATGAAAGCCGAAGAAATAAGTTTTCTATTGATATATGGTTTGTTAGGATAGGACACTGTCTGGCAGAACAGCAACTAATTACAAAGCTGGAATCTGAGGGTGCAAAATATCTAAATATTGAGAAAATCGCCTTTGAAGTTGTTAATCTGAGGCACTTTAGCAGGCCATCCACTCACAAATAAAAAGGTTTTATACTTATACAGTAGAAAAAAATATAAAATATCTTCATGGAACATGATCTTTACTTAAAATCCTAATGATTTTTGGCAAAAATATATATTTTTAATTTTTACCTATACCATGTATTTTTTTACAGATTTCTAAAAATGTTCCCATGCTACTTAAGACTGGTTATGTTGTGCAGGGTCACATTTAAGAATGTCTCGATAATTGTAGAGAATAAAGAGAATTAATTAAAAATAAAGAGAAAGGAAGCTTGTGAGATCTTCATTTTTTTGGGGGCCACCAAAAATGCAACTTCAGTCTCTTGTGTCTATTTTAGATTGAACGAAACCTTTAACTTCCTCTTCTGGACCATGTTTGGAATGGCCAGCCAGGAATATGTGGACATGCCTGATTTTGTTTTGGCTGAGTTTGTTGGAAGGATCTTCTACGGTATCTTCACTCTGCTCATTGTCATAGTGCTGTTAAACATGCTTATCGCCATGATCTCCAATTCATTTCAAAGGATCGAGGTGAGCAGAACATTGGGATTTATCACAGAAAGAAATTGTGTTCAACCTTTAAATATTATACTGTACTTATCTGATAACATTGTGTACTCATGGTTCATATCGGCCCATTTCTAACAGGATGATGCAGATGTCGAGTGGAAATTTGCTCGCTCTAAACTCTACCTCAGTTATTTCAGGGAGGGTCTCACCATGCCAGTTCCTTTTAACATCATTCCTACTCCCAAGTCTATGTTTTATGCCTTGAGGTAAGAAACAATTCTCAGTCCTACCAAGATCTGCACTGTGACCAGATAGCAAACTTTTGATGCATAAGCAAAATTTAGGATTAAATGCACCTTCCTGTTCCTCTGTTTAATGCAGAAGCATCTTCCAAAAGATATGCTGCTGCTGCAAGAAAAAAGGCCCAGAATATCCTCCCATCACATCTATGGTGAGTATCTGGCACTTCCCCAATTTCCATGTTTCCTGCCTAAATTTGGCTGATGATGTGCTTTTCATTGCTTATTAGTCTGGCAATATGCTGAAAGGTCAAGGGGAGGGCAGAGAGCCATACCGCCTGCAGGTGACTAATGCACTGGTTCATCGCTACATCGAAGCTGCACGTAGAGAGTTTGAGGAGAGTAAGCGTAAAGGTGGGTCATATCATCCAAAAACAATGTTGTATAATCTAAATATCATTTAAAAACGAATAAAAAAACTCAATGGTTTAATATTACCTGTTCAAGGTGCTTTGTTTTCAGTTGGCAAGATACTTCACAATTTCTAACAGAAATAATGTCAGAAGTTAAAATATATACAGTATATACTCTATATACGTAGCATTGGAAGAAAGTGTATAATGTTCCTTACCTTATATATAACTTTTCAGCATGGAAATGTTCATACAAACATACATATAAGCTTTGACTGTGTTAAGCATTGACTTGTGTTTAGAAAATGTCTTTAAACGTGTCATTCCAAATGACTAACCGCAAATGTTATTGTGTTCAGATGTAGGGAACAGAATTACCGAGCTCAACAAGGCTGTCGGACGAGTGCACGCAGAGATGCAGGACCACCATCAGAAGCTAAATTGGCAAAACAAGGGCGAGCCGGACCAGGCCAACATTCTGGGCAAATACATCTTGGGAGCAAAGAATAACTTCCGTGACTTTAATAAAAATGAACCCGTCAAGTGTGAAAATAAAGTTCTGCAAATCAGCACGCACCAAAAAAAGGAGGAGAAAGAAGCAGATATTCAAGAAGGAGGGGATGTCTCAGTGGAGAGAGAGGAGGAGACAGGGTTTGAGAGCCCCACGGAGACGCTCCCCGAGGAAGAGATGACTTTTGAGACCGTTAGCACTCATGATGAATCAGAAACAAACACCAAAGACTAGAGTAACAGCATAATACAGCTTTAAGATGAAAACATCTCATAAGGATTTTTTTTCATAGAGGTCATAGCACTTTCAATTTTTGGTAAATAATTCAACCAGAATGTCAAATAATTTTGGAATTTGCGTTTGAATTTTCAGCACATCTGTAAAACCTCATAAAACTGATCGATCTATGAGATTTGGATTAAAGGGATATTTCATCCAAAAATGAAAATGATTATTATGATCATTATTTTTTCACCATCTTGTCATTTCAAACCTGTATGACTTTCTTCTGCAGAACACTAAAGAAGATATTTTGAAGAATGTCGATGACCAAACAAAAGCTGTACCCATTCACATAGCAAAACAATAGAAGTGAATGTGTATCGCTGTTGTACGATTATCAAAATATGTTTCTTTGTGTTCAGCACAAACAGGTTTGAAATGACAAGTGTGCGAGTAAAGATTGACAGATTCATTTTATTTTATTTTAAACTAAGTGAGACTGTAGATGCATACAGATGATTCATCTTTCTCAATTTTCATGTACAGTAAACATTTGTGCGACAGCATTCATCACCCTTGATCATTTAATCTAGTTATCAAAGATTTAATGAATGTTGTGACGAAAATAACCAAAGAAACCTTAGCTTTAAACTAAGAGAAATAAAAATTCATCAAGAATTACAAACCAACATTTGGTTCTAAACTGTCTGATATTCATGCAGCCAATAAATGGGTAACAACTGCATTTGCTAACTTAAAGGGGTCATATAGCGCAAATACGTGTTTTTCTGTGTCTTTGGTGTGATGCCCATGCATGTTATAGACATATAGAATTGCAAAAATAAAGTATCTGAACAAAAGATGCATTTCATATAAAAGCAAGACTAAGACCGCCCAAATGTATAGGTGGGTGTACCTTTCAGTCCAATTGCTTTGGAACCTGATGTTTCAAATATGGTAAGAGGCGTTACATTTCCGTCACAAGCTTACATTGTTCGACCAATCACTAAACACTGGTTAACTAGCCAATCATAGCACACCTCGCTTTTCAGAGCGATGAGCTTTGTAAAAAAGCAGCGTGTTTCAGAGAGGCGGGGCAAAGAGGAGATACAAACATGCAAGGTATATTGAAAATACAGCGTTTTTAAACCTTAAATCATGTATACACATCTAAGGCAAACGATACTATTCGTTTTAGCCGTTTACATTTCTGTACTTGAAGCATCCCCGTTTCACATTCACAGAACATTCATGCAAATCTCTTTAATGAAACATTTACATTAACAGTGAAAGCTAGTTTTTGATAGCGTACATAATGTCTCGCTGAGAGCTTCGCATTATTTTAATCTGAACGCTGTGAGATTCCCGTCCCCTTGACACTGTGTGGTGCAGTCCCTCTATCTGGGGATTACTCAACTTTTGGGTGTTGTTTTAATTAAACGTGTGTTCCCGGGGCCCTGGGCATATCACAGCTTGCTGAACACCTGCTGTTTGCATCACTCCACACACAAACCCGGGAACGCTGCACACACTTTCATTAGAAGCAGCAAGAGTCGCCCCGCCGGGACCCTCTACCTCCAAGAGAGGGAAACAATTTGTTTGTCTAGAGACACTGAAGTGATACTGCAAAAGCTCTATAAAGAAAAACCTAACAGAAGTTCAACAATTTAAAATGATTTCTTTAAAATCATAGCAAGAAAATATTTATTCTTATTAAAGCGTAAGTGACAAGTCAGAAAATATCTTGGTAAACCTTATTTTTTAAAAAGCATTTAGTTAAAACCTTTGAGGAATGAAATGTGTGGATGTGTTGTATGGTTTCAAAGTCTCGTTGCCTGATTATAAATCAAAGAATATGAATTGTAATACAATTCGAAATGTTACAAACTTCACAATTGTTCATAAAGTGCTCTGTATGAAGAAACAATTATTAGGTCTAAAAAGAAAACATCATCCAAGGTTTTCAGATTCCTCCTCTTGGTCTTGGGTAGATGCTTGTGGGGGCTGGCGGTGGTCCGCTGTCCTCCGTTTAAAAAGACCAAAAACAAGAGACAAAGTTCCAACAGCTGCCGATACTGTGGCGATGAGCTACAGGAACAATAAAGAGTAAACATTTCATCCAAACCCTCATTAGTTCATCATCTAAACAGTCTGAGCGGATGATCATCATGATGTTAACACAGTAACCACAGAAGTTCCCCCATGAGGCCATTGTGCAAGTAAACTAACAACCAGGAGTTCATCCATGCGGCAACTTTTTTCTTAATTTGACTTTTACAATTACCAGCATTGTCTGTGATGTCTATTCGTACCATTCACACAAAGAAATAAATCGTCTGAAGAGAAGATGCACACACACCTTAATTGCTGTATGTTTATCTACTTGGAAGGATGGAAGGTGTGCGTTGAGGAGCGCTAGCGTGCACGGCAGGTATGCTTCAACACTGTTTGTCTCTATACATCTACAGCAGACAAAAAAACAAGCCGATTCATCAGTACATTTCTTTAAAAAACATATTCTGATTGGATTTTTTTGGAAGCCATTGTAAAATGCATAGAAATATACACATAGATGCCTGAATCTCTACAGGCAAGTCGGCCTACGAACACTCCAGGAAATTGCATGTTTATTTGCAACCATAATAAGTATCAATTATGTTTAGTCAGGGGCGGACTGGGAAGCAAATTCGTGTGCATGGGTAACATGCATACGTGTCCGACTCGCTAATGCCTTCACGTTGGTGCATTCGCGTTTATAATACGTCCGCCAGTCCACCCCTGGTCACGGCCATAGGCCATCGGTGGGACGGCTGTTCTGGACTTTTGACAGAATGTCCTACTGGTCAATCCACCCCTGTGTGAAGTCCAAATATAATGGCTTAAATTAAACAATACAACAAGACAAAGTTATAAGCTAGCTAGCAACAATAAAAAGTATATATTGTTTTAATAAATATAAAACCCAACCCAACACATTCTCGCCTGTGGAATTTTCATGATTTAGAAATCTTTGCTTTTTTAATGGCGTCTACATACAAATGTTTATTGTAAAAATAATAAGGGTTTGTTTAGTCTCACCTGTGAAACAGGTTGGTGAGGAGCTTCTGCTTGTCTGTCAAGTAAAGATGAAGCAAATTAAGTTCAGCAAGAAGACTGAACGGCAGAGACTTGCCTTCCTGGACGAGCAGGCCGAGGTTATACCAACCCTGAGGAGACCGAAGACAAATCATTGATACCGCAACAAAACGCAGCAAAAATCATGACGCAAAATGTGTTTGTGTAACTTTGTTTTTTGCCACTAGACACTGTGATTGAAAACGATTCATGTTTGGAAATTTCCAGACGATGCCGAATCATATTTGAGTATTGTGGATTTCACATGTACAGTACCTGTGGATTCCTCATAAGAGCTGCTTGTTTGTACATCTCAGCTGCGCCAGAAACCTCTCTTCTGCCGGAAGCTTGTCCACCGTACAACAAATCTCCCATTTTGATCAGCGCTGAGAAGAAAATAAACATCCATCACCGCGCGATCAGACACTGATGCTTCAACTGCAGGGGGCAGGAAAAGAATCTCATGTACTGATGAAGCGACACGGGGTGTGGAGTCAAACCTCAGATGCCCATCAAGCTTTGAGCATTTCAGTTTACTTCAATGACTGCCGTCCACACTGAATAACATTTAACTTAAAATATATAAAGTTTAGAAAACCATGAAATCAACATTGGAGTTCTTTCTTTCTTGATCCTAGATTTTGTGTAGTTACCATAAGAAGCTGGATCTTGACCCTGTATGGACATGTTATAGTATCTTAACATGCATTGAGTCACCAGGGCTGGGTTCAACAAGCCCTGTAATGAAAAAAACATTTAACAAAGCCCAAAGAATAAAAATATTCATTTAAATTAATAAGCAAGTCTTCAGAAGAGACTCACAGAGTTTAGTTCACAGAGGTACGCCACATTAAACTGAGCGCCTTCAAAGCCACTCTCTGCCGCATTGAGATAATAAATCAAAGACATAATCCTGAAAAAACAAAAAAGTTATTAATATTTCAATTTTAGATGGGAATTATAGATTAATGTCCCAGTGCATGTAATTTAGCGGCATCTAGCGGTACGATTGCGAACTGCAACCAGCGACTCGCTCCACCGCTCACCCATCCCTTTCAAATCACTACGGTGGCTGTCACAGTACTAAGATTTCGTCACGTTTATGCGTGTTAACGTATGTACGAAACGTGCTCTTTGGAGTAATTTGTCCGTTTAGGGCTTCCTTAGAAACAATATGGCGAATAACATGCAAGGGGCATCCACGTGTATGTAGATAGAAATACCTCATTATGGTAATAAAAACATTACGCTTACTTATGTAATGTCATCTGAAGACAATTATGTAGGCTAGATTATATTGCATTTCTGTCGATAGATCCTCCAAAAAATTACACACTGGACCTTTAACATTGATATGCATTGAAATATAAAGCATTACCAGTCTCCTTTGAGATGGGCATTCAAGCCTTTTCTCAAGACTGTTCCTAGATATCCGTTCTGTTCAGACGCCCATTTAGCCCACCTGAGGCAAAAAAAAGGAAAAAAATCTATTCACATTTTTGTTGTAAATTTTACTTTGTCATAAAAATCTCCATGTGTAAAATGAACGATATCATAAGCGACTAGTGTACTATATGTGGGTAAAACTTGCATCCTCCAAACCCATTAACACCATATAAACTATCCTTTAAGTTGAACACAGACACAATATCTGTCATACATACAAAACAGCATCTTCTGGACGTCTGGTCACTTGACCCGGAATCCCATGAATCCAAACATCCGCCAGTGCGATGCCACCGTTCATATGACCTCTCTGAGCTGACCTCAGGTAGCACTGAAAGGCTTTAAACTGTTGTGAAAAGCAGGTTTATGTAGATTAGGACTGGGTTTTGAGACCATTTTGGTGATTCGATTCGATGCTTATTCATACGTTCCAATTCGATTCAATGTCTAAAAATTATCAGTATTTCATTTAAAATATTAGTTTTGCGGACATGGGATCCATATTTTAATATATATGCTGGTAACTGAAGCCCCCTACTGAGCTAAATAAAGGAAATACACATTCACATTAATAGCAGATCCCACAATTGTCTTGAATTACTTTTTACTTTTACTTGGAGTATCCAAACATTACTGTAAAAAAATAAAAACATTGTAAATGTGCCACAGTGAAATCATAAACAACTTGAAATTCATCAACAACTTGAAGAAATTAAACAGATTTTAAAATTCAACTTGAATAATGGCGCCATCCTCTGGATGAGAGGCGAAATACAGATAATATTCATAGATGAACGTGCATTAAGAATCGGGGAATTTGTTTCTTTGAATTGAAGATCTAAAAATCTATATTTTTCAACCAGCCCTGATGTTTATAGAACTGGACAGCAGCATGCAGGGACTTGCCTTGTCTTGAGGATGTCCAGGGTAGAGACCCTGAGAGTAGAGAACTCCTAGATTCATAGCAGCATCCGGGTGACCTTTGGCATCAGCCTCCTTCCACAGAAGTGCGGCCTTCTCGTAATCTCTTTCAAACTGCTCGTAATACCATCCCAAAGCCGTGATGGCAGGAACAAAGCCCTGCGAGACACCAAACCAGAACCATCACATGCATACACTGGCTTAAAATGTACATTCGGATTTAAAATAAGCTTACACACAAGAGCTATAAAGTGCATTCGATCACATATTTTATCAATATGTGTTTTTTTATTTATTGCTTGCTGAAGAATAAATTGTCAGTATTTGGTTTTTAATAATAAGATATGAAAATGAACAGCATTCCAGCTTTCATGGCTATTTTTATGCCAAGAAAATATTTGGTTCATATCGGGTTTATATCATTTATTTTTTCCAAAAACTTTTAAACTGTTTTTGATGTAAGGCTATTAAATCTTTTCAAAGGACTTCATCAAAAACTGGCCCTTGTGAGATGTACCTGTTCTATTGCTTTATTCAGAAATGTCACAGCCTTTTGCACATTTTGTTGAACTCCTTGTCCCTGTTTAAATAAACAATATTACAATCAAAACATAATACGACCTTTCTCTGAAACATCAACACTTCAAATTCTCTGCAAGATTGCCCTCTGTTGGCCAGATGTGACATCACTGGGAGACCACTTCGTGGCACTTTATTTTACAGTCCTGTTTCCCATGTACATACTGTGTACTTACATTTACATTTAGGCATTTGGCAGACGCTTTTATCCAAAGCGACTTACAATACTTTATCCTATACATTTATACATATGTATTTGCAATCGCCAGGGATCGAACCCACAACCTTGCGTTGTTAACACAATGCTCTTACCACTGAGCTACAGGAAAGCTATTACAGTAAATATAATAACGGGTAAATAACTAGGTACTTACCCTGAAACTAAACCTTAACGTATACCATGTAGTTACATTATACTACCCAGTTCTTTCTAGTAAGTACAACATGTGCTACATGTATTGTAAAATAAAGTGCAACAGATAAATTAATACACATAGCATTACTTTTACTCTATAAACGTCAGAAAACAACTTGGTTAAATGTGTTCAGCTATATAATAAAAGAAAGCTTTTCAGTAAAAATACTTGAATGTTGTATGACGGAAACAGCAAGGATGCAAATCTTAGGCTACCGTGAGGAGCACGATGGCGTAGTCGTACGCGGAGACAGGGTCATGAAGTCTGGTGGCTCCTCTCTCATAGTGCTTCACGGCGGTCTGAATGTCTGGAGACACACCCTGCTGACCCCAGAACAACATACGGCCCATCGCTTGCTGAGGAGAACATCCAAACTCATCAACACAACACAAACCCTAAAGACTGTAAAAGAGATATTCATCTTCAAAGGGGGGAGATGTTTTATTTTGCGTTTTGTATCAGATGTGGATTTTAGTACCTCTGCTTCAGCCACTCCACTTCGTGCCTGAAGCTTTAGCCAATGAAACAGATCGTCGTTTTCACTGGTTTGGGCCTTCAAGGTCTCTTCATCGTTTAAGCGTATTAACTCAACAAATGTCTGCAGAGAAAACGAGATTATTTATTGAACAGCTCGCAGCCAATAAAGAGGGAGGCCCTGATGCCTTTGTGGAAACACAATAAAACTACATTGCACATTATGAATTCATTCAGGCATTCATTTTAAAGAGCTTGTTAAGATGCAGGTTCGGTTTAATAGACGATGTAGAACATTGATAATTTCGAGATTTTATTATAAACGTTTGCCGTGTAAATGTTCTTTCACCTGCTGTGGAGTGGGTTTTTTATGATCCGTGGTGGTCTGTCTTGCGATGTTGATGTAATACGCATAGGACAGTTCATGGTCAGGGGTCACGTCTAGGTCACCCACATGATGCATGTGTCCTAAACGCAGCAGGGCCAGTCTCCAGTCGTCCTGCGCTGCCAACAGGGACAGCAGCCAAGCCTGAGGTGCAATACATCCGTTTACGTCCAAAACTGGAAATTCTCATTAACTCTTTTTAAATATTTGTCTACAGAGAGTCTAACATCTGATATTTCCTTTCAGCGTATCACCTGTTCTCCTCTCTTTGTTCCAACACGCGTGGACATATGTATATCTTTAATTCAAACAGTCCTAGTGTGTAGTGTGCAGTGTTTATTCATCACTCTTGGCTAGGTCTGAACCTCAAAACCTTTAGTTAGCAGCCTAGGCTTTTAAATACTAAACAGATGATTCAAGAACTGTTATTTAATTATTATTCTTCATTTGTCAGTCACTTTGGATGAATTAATAAAAAAAACGGAAACCCACCTTGTATGGCTGCTTCTTAACTCCAAACCCACTGCTATAAAGCACAGAGGAGAGATGCAGTGCCCTGTTGTCCCCTAAACATCCGGACTGTAGCAGAAAAGGCATCAGTCTGTTTATTACCTCGAGGCCATCAGCTGATTTCAGTTTACGCAAGACTAGAGAATACAGCACCCTGCCTAGCGTAGAGGACAACACGTAACCTACAAAAAGAGACGATATAAATAATACTAAATAAAATATTTTTACATTTTTTTTAAATAACATCAGACTCTGCATTGAGCTCTTTCCCTGCAGATGCCAGTGAGATGCCTCAACAGTGCCGCCATATTGGTAAGGGCAAGACTGCCCTATACAACACAGATGAACAGGGATGATGTGTTGTTTTAAATAAAAACTATAATGCTATAACCTTTAATGATCGACAAAGGGAAGTTTTAACAATTCCTGGCTACAATGCCTCGATTACTTGTATGTGTTAATAGGGCAGTTTTCACACAGAAATATTGCAGCAACCTTGGATTTAGGATTTTACCCACCTCAACCCAGAAAACTATTTATGGAACTGCACTTTTGTTCCTCCAGACTGTTTTAAGGCCACTTTATACGTTTCATGTTCCTAAATCCAGACGTTATTTCCGGGGTTGAGTTAAGAAGCATCCTAAATCCGAGATTTGTGGAACAGCGCTTCTGTATAATTGCTAATGTGTAAACTAGCCTACTTTGCAGCTCTATGGGAGTTTAAAGATATTAATATTAACAAGACGCGCCACCGCCATTACATTGAATGGGGAGGAATGTAACGCTCAATGGAGTGGCCCAGAGATGACGTATTTTTGTAGGCTAACCAGGAAGTAACGTCACGCTGGTTCCCTTGACCGAAAGCCTATGCATCTTCCCATAGACTTTTGGAAGATAGCAAAAAATAAGGTCTGTGAGAGACAAAACGTGTAAACATCGTGAACATTTGTTAATCAAAAGAATCTTTACAGATTAACAAAATATTTGCTTTTTTTAAAGCCGAAATACAATTGCGGCAGAAGTAAAAAGCTAACACAAATTTATAAACAGACTATCGTCGCGCAAACTTTATTCAAAACTGATGAATGAATGAATCACCAACAGTGATTTTAGAGATTTGTGCCCCATGTTGCATTATTTGTGAGATTTAGATGTGCGATGACATCTAACATCCCGCTCAAAGGAAGTAGTCACTTTTAACAACTTGTTAGTAAGCGCCATTTTAAAGACACAATAAAGGTTTAAACCTGTGTGTTATAGAATGATATATGAAAATATTTAGAGGTTTTGTTAGCCACATACATAATTCCTTATAAATGTTTCAGCTTCTGTATGTAATAACACTCATACCTTGTTTTTGTGACAGAATCTTAGTCAACCGCGCCACTTGATGCCTGTAACGATTGGTTGGTGATTCGAAGAAAGTGCATCGTTCAGTTGTGATCTCCGTACTGTGATTTAGTACCAGATCTGTGTATGCGTCCAAACAGCTGCCTAGATTTAAAAAGTATTAAAGAATTAAACTATGGTTTTGCTCTTTTTTGTCATCTAATGGACAAACAGGGTACTTACCAGACGGCCTCTTGACAGTGGATTGTGCATTGAAGAAAAGATCAGATTTAAACTTCTGACAAGATTGCAACCATCCAGTTATATTTACCTTCGCAATTATATCAGGAAGTTGAATCTCGGCCTATTTAGAAGAAAAGTTATTGTATGTTTAATCCAGAATAATACAAAGATTACATGAAGCCAGGTTGAATCACCAAAATGAATACTCTTATATAAACATTAGACAGAATATCCTACAGGGTCAGCTGGGAGCCCCTTTGTGCGGAAGAATTTAGTTGGTCCGTAATATCCTTCAATGCCCGTTGTGAATTTTCCTCCACCAATAACAAAGTAGCCATGCGTGTCATCCAGCATGGGGTTAATGTCAAACCTGCCCAAGACATTAGAGCTTTTTTATGGCAACAAGCAACAGAGCTCTGAAATGTGCTATTTGCAATCAAGTGTAAAACTTACACATGTTCAGCGGTCTTAATAAATTGCTGCTGTCCATCAGTGCATGCAATTGAAAGCTGTGTCTATTGAGAAATGAAATAAAATGACATTTATTTATTTGCTGACTTTGTAGTTTGGTCAAACTTGTCCATATTAAAAATACTTTAATTCCTTTATCTTCCATAATCCATATTTCTATAAAATATATGATTTCAAAGATTAAACCATGAGGCCACATACCTCTTATAAAACCAAATCTAAAAATACTACACTGCAAAACATTTTTTTAATTCAATTTAAAAATATTAGTCAACACAACAAGTTTAGTCAACTCACCCGGAAAATCATTAAGTTCACTTATATTTATTAGTAGACTTAACTTAAAATTTTAATGCAACCATTTAACCATTAAGTTGAACCAACATTTTTTTTACTGAATGATTTGTTCAATGAAAGAGTTGCACTATACAGTATATGCATGCATATAGATATGTTCCTCACCGATCTTCCAAGAATCTCTAGGCGGATACGACACCACTGACCAAGAGGAACCTTGAACGGAGAAAGAAACGCTGACGGTTGTCCAGAATCTCTGACCAACTGCACATGTATCTGACCTGAACAAATCCGACAAGATCAATGAGTGATCAGAAACCATTTTAATGAGTCAGGGTTCATCCGGACGTTCAAGGCTCACCGGTATTAGTGAGGAACATGGATGGGGTGGCGTAATCATTTTCATCATCAATGTGGTGCAGAAGGCCACACAGATGGTTACTGCAGGGTTTAACCAGCAAAACCCAGAGTGAAAAGGCACACCTATAAGGAATCAGAATTATTCCACTTTGAGACACATTTGAACAGTCACATATTAAGTGACAGTTGCAAAGGAAACAGATTGTATCAGGAAATGTTTAAGTCACAGGATTTTACCAGGGAGAGTAGATGGATTTTATTCTTAATCCTTCCAACAGTTTGTTATTGAATGGTTTGAGGGCTTTGATGATCCCATAATTCTCCCCAGTAGATGCATACAATGTGGAAAGAAAACTGGCCACCTCTTAGAGAGAGAGAGAGAGATTTAAATGTTTGTGTGATAGCCCAATTGAATGGAACATGGTTAGTTGATGAAACTTTAAATGATAAAAAGAGAAAGTGTGAGTAAATACCTTTAGACATTTCTTTTTCTTACCATTTTCTTTTGTGCACTGTGGCGCATCGTCTCCATCTACTCGCCTGAGCAATGCTGCGCCCCAGCTGGCACAAATCAGGTGATTCTTAACGGGTCGACTGAGTGGTGGCTGAACATCGAGGTGTACGGCTACACTAGCCAGTGAAAACCTGTCCGGTTCTGGGGAATCGTCAGATCCGATCCAGGCGCGCAACAAACAGCTGAGCACCCAATCGGAACCGCGTATTATCCAATCGGGCCGGTAAACAAGCCAGTCGGGGAAACGCACCGTCACCACTCGGGATCTGGTTCGCCCGGGCTCGCACGTCCAGTATTTGTCAAAAAGGATTGCGGTGGATCCAGTATCGAAAGAAACCAGAACCTGTACGTGCACGACGGACGACTCAGCACAGGTGTAGAGAACGCGCGCAAGCCACAAGGAGACCGGCGCGTCAGGCGCGTTTAGAAAAGCCACATCACCTGTGATGGACTGGCTTAAACATCCAGGTGCAAACATCTGGTTATGAACAAAATAATTTATTAATGGTAACAAATAATATAAAATGTATTGGAAACAATAGTACATGGTGGACAGTACTTACTAAAACAAAGAGAGGAAAACACAACACGTGAAAGCATTTTGCCAAGTCTCCCATTTTCCTAAACCTGCGCTTTCTTCTAAGTTAAAAGTGAACAGTTTGCTTATCTCATGGTACGCAACATGTCCATTTGTTGCGTTATTGTTCTCGTTGCGCCATGTCCGCATCAGATAACTTCTCGTGTGTACGTGTTCTTATGGCTAAGCAGCAACTGAAACAATCCAACCTGTCCGGCATAACATCCTGTTCGAGCAGGTGTAAAAGCTTAAGTAAATAACATCGACAATTCCACCCTTTAATGCAAACCAAGCCCTTGCAAATGAACGATGCATTGCAGTATTTGTTGCTGGTCTCAGAGAAAAAAAGTGTGAATATAAGTGTGGACTTGAAGTCTTACACTATGCATGTGTTTAATGGATACATACATCTAGAATAAGCACGTATCACAACTTTAAGATCTGGTCATGACTTCCTCTGACGGTTTTATTTAACTAAGATGTGGGAACTGTCACTCCAGCAGATTCTGATCTGACCATTTCTATTACACTACATACTGTACACAATCATTGTACAATGTTTAAAGGGGTCACATGACACGGCTAAAACGAATATTATCGTTTGTACTAGATGCAATGCAATGTGTATACACGAGGTTCCCCGTCCCTCTGAAACGAGCTGATTTTTAACCAAGCCCATCGCTCTGAAAAGCGCTAGTGATTGGTCGAACACTGCAAGCGTGTGGCGGAAATGTAACGCCTCTTACCATATTTGGAACATCTGGTTCCAAAGCAATCGTACTGATAGGTACGCCCACCTTACTTGCTTAAACATTTGGGCGGTTTTAGTTAAATCATACCACGAACTGACGTAGATTTGTGGAGGTGTGGCTACACGAGGCGTTTTATTTTCGGGCAGGTCTGGGTGGGCATTCGCTTTAAGATAATGCATCTATTGTGCCGATACTTTCATTTGTGCAATTGTACGTGTCTTATACTTGCATCATCAACTTATAACACACCAAAGACACAGAAAAACACGTGTTCGCACCATATGAGCCCTTTAATCGTGTAAATCTGTTTAGTCTGTTCAATGGACATGGGTTTGAGCCCAGGGGATTGCAAATAGTCAGAAACAAATGTATAGTACAATGCAATGCAAGTCACAAAAGGACAGTGAAGAGAAACAAATTAAAAATTGAAATCTCACTAGTTTTATAACTTTTTTATTGCTTTCATGCAGGAGTGCCATAAAACGTGAAGACTACAGTTTTGAACATTACAGAAGATGCAAAATTTTTTTTTCTTTTCGCCTCTCTCTGTACATTATAGTCATAAATAGCTCAGAGAAAGTTGACAGGGGCCAGAGTCAAAACGGCTCTAGTCTCTGCCCCGTCCGTTTTTGAGAACTGCAGTTGAGAACATGCATCAACACAGCGAAGTGCAGTTTACTGGACCAGACCGATGCGCACGCACAGACACACTCACAGGTTTAACAGCGGCTTCGTGCAATAGGCACACAGATGAAACAAACACATCCGCACGGTTTATGCCCATCAAAACTGGTGGTTGATATTTGTATGCCATCTTTTACCATTTTTCATGAAAGAAACGATGGAACAGATCATGTATTGAATTGATGAATTAGAAGATGATGAATTTGGTTTGTCTCTGGGTTTGTGGAGACATTTTTACTTCAGAACCTGTGGGTAAAAAAACGAATGCATAGTGACATTCCATAAGGTTTTTTACCCCCCTTTCCCTTGGAAAGTGTGCTTGTCATTTCCAGTGCTCTTTAAAGATAAGGATGACACTTATCTTAGTAAACATCATGTAAACCGCAGGAAGAACAGAGAACATCTCTTATTCTTCTTAAAATGCACATTGGTAAAACCCATATGTCTAAAGGCAAGTCGTTCAACTGTCTGCAGCCTGCGTTCAAATAATATAAAAGAGCACCTATAAAATGAAGGCTGTGGGTTGAATGAATTGGTTTGTATGATCTAATTCAAAGCACCATCAACAAGAACAAAATACCAGTTCTTTCAAAGATGACGTAACAAGACGTAAGGTCGGCACCTTTTTAGAAAGTGTGTAGGTAAATAAAAGAATTTTATGAAACGTCAAAGCCTCAGAACTGGACAGTTTGTGATGAGATTTGCTTTGGCACTTACAAGACGGAAAGATATTCTTCAGATCTCTTGAGATCTGTGTAATTTAAAGGGATCTATCACCCAAAAATGAAAACTCGGTCATCATTTACTCGCCCTCTTGACAACTCAAACCTGCGAGGCTTGCTTTCTTCTGCAGAACACAAAAGAATATATTTTGAAGAATGTCGGTACGAGAAAACTGTTGGTCGCCACTGACTTGCATTGGCTTTGTGTTCACATAGTGGAAGTCAACGGGGACGAACAGTTTTCAAAATATCTTCTTTTGTGTTTCTCAAAATAAATAAAGTCAAAGGTTTAAAATAACAAGAAGGGGAGTAAACACTGACGGAATTTTCACTTTGGGGTGAACTGTCCCTTCATGTCAAAATTGTAGCATTTAGTTCTTTAAGCTCTTTTTGTTTTTACATTGAGACTATTTTTTATTTCATGAAAAATCACTGCAAGGGTTTTAATGAAAGAAAAAAACGTGAAACAATCACATAGAAACATTCATGTGCATATTCACAAACCACCTTTGTATTATCAAAATGATTTGGATGAATCTAAAATTTTCAAATCACTTATTTTCCGTCACATCCCAGAAATCCCTGAAGCCGTGGAGATGCGTTCAGTGGCTTGACTTGTGTAAACGTTTTAGCACGTCTTCCAGCATGTTTTCTACATTTCCTTTTCACCAAACCAATGCATCGTAATTCAAAAATAGTGCAACACATTTAAGGGGGTTTCACACCGACAGTTCAGCCCTTTTACAGTTTTCACCATTGACGAACACTCACCGAGGAGTACCATAAAACGTTCAGACGATTTGTTTTAACCTCAAAGGAGAGAGTGTGCTGATAGAAACAAAAGAACCAGGTTATTGAGTTTAAGCAAAGGGGAACAAGAACCAAGCAAACATCTAGGAGCATTCAAAGTTCAATCAAACAAAGGCGAAGACATGCAAACTGATACAGATTTCACGAGGAAAGAAAAGTCTATCGGAGGGAAGAATCCTTTGGAAAGTCTGGCACCGACTCCTGCTGAATAAATAATGCAATGCAAGCCCTATCAAAAAAACAGTCCAACCTGTTTCCGCCCAAACAGATCATGCTATTCATCCTAAAGTTCCTCTGATAAACAATGTTTCTACGAAGACCTCATAAAGGATTTTGTTGTGCCGTAACTTCTGACCGAAGGGAAGAAAAAAAATCATCAAAACATTCATAGTAACAATACGACGAAAAGAAACAGGGAAAACGACACAGTTGTCCAGTTCTGTTCTTATTTCTTCTGTTTTTTGAAGATCTTGAAGGTGTGCAAATGTTTCTTGCGGCTGGAATCAGTGTCATCACCTGTAGAACCACAGTCCTCCTCTAGGGGGCTCTTTTTTGAAGATATCTGAGGGATGCGACTTCCTGCCTTGCCGCCAGTCTGTCCGGTGGGTGGCGGCGTGTCGGGTTCGGTGGAGTTCGGGCTCAGGGAGCGCGAGGATTCCGACATGGACATCGCCATCTGCGAGCCTTGGATCTCGCTCATGCTGGCGGATTTCTCAAAGCTGGATATCTTCTTCATTAATATGGGACTGTCAGAGACTCCGTCGGGAGAGGCGCCTCCGTCTTGTACGCGGTTGCCTCCGTTGGGCGTTTGAGAGTGGGCGCCTTCCTCAGACCGCGACTGGGGGCCGTGCAGGAGGGAGGTGGGCTTCACGGGGAAGGATTTGTAACTGTAGGATAGACGTAGTTGTTCGCCGGTCTGGGATATACAGAGGGAGGAATCGGAGTCGGAGCGGTTGAGGTCCCTATGAAAGAAATGGTGAGATTAGCATCGAGAAGATAACAAAAAAAATCCAAAACGATGTACGACTCTTTCTTCTGCAGAACACAAAACAAGATATTTAAAAAAAAATCAAACATGGAAGTCAATATGGGTTAAGGTTGTTTGGCTTTTTGTGTTCTGCAGAGTAAAGAAAGTCAGGTTTGCAATGACACAAGGGTGAGTAAATGATAAAAAAAATGGGTGAGTTATCCCTTTAAATGATGGTGAACAGATAAAATCAAAACTACCACAGCAAGAATGCATGTATTAAAATGGTTAAAAAGTGCAAAAGATGCAAAGAAACATCGTGGCACAGTGCAACAGGAAAGTCCACAGCCAACCCGTAGTGTCATTATTACCAGTAAGTACAGCCAATCACAGCAACAAAGATCAAACCCAGCAAGTAATAACTCTCAAAAGTGTGAAGCGTTTGAGATAAAAGTGTTGAGTGTTTTTGGACCCAGTCCCATGCACGTGCCAAGCGATACCCGAAGCTACCGGAACGGCGGGTGCGCTGAGGGCTGGTCTCGTACGGGAGGTCTGGGATGGTGTCCATGGGCTGGAAATGTGTGGAGTGATAGTGGGATGAATGAGAGGCGGCAGCGTGGAAGGAGGAGTGTGGAATGTGCGATGATGAGGCGGAGAAGATGGCGGGATGAGACACAGCAGAAGAAAGCGGAGGCATTCCCAGAGCCTCGGACTGCCCGAACGAATGGCTGAGTGTCTGCCGCAGCGCCGCCCTAGATCTGTATGAGCTACCCTCCCCTTCCTGCCCGTGACAACTCTCTACCAACCTCTGAGAGCCCATGGCCAGCTGCGGGTCAATGTGCCGTTGACGGAGTGACATCATACTTGGAGCTGTGGGGGGACAAAAAATAAGGTCAGTCGGAGCAGTAATATAAAGCATGTACACCGAAAAACGTGCTGGGTGACGGGTGGCAGGCTGGAGAGGATACAGTGAAGAAGAAGGGTGACACTTAGGTGCTCGGAAAGATAGAAGGTACAGGTGTGTATAACTCAACGGCTTTTCAGGTGGTTGAGGACGAGATGTCACTTTAACAGATCCAATAGTGCATGTTTCTTTAAAAGTTGTTAAGATCCAAAAAAAGACTTCTAAGATATGCAATAAATAATATTCCATGCAGTCTGAATATTAAAGATTGAAAGGTGCTGACTTGTGTCAGTGTTTTCCATCCAATGCCCCCTTGTGGTAGGGTATATGGGCAGCATATTGCTTTAACAGACAGTGGTTTAAGAAGACAAGAGGACGAGAAGAGGATTCGGGAAGAGGGCATGGTAGTGTAGCCCACCAGAATACTTCCAAAACGTTTGGCAGTCGGAATTCAAAGACCACAGATCGCTCGCTCGGCGGCCCATTAGCCAGGTTGCATCTGGAAGGGGTAAGGGGCAAGGGCAGGGTGCGACCGTTAATAAGTTAAAACTTCACAGATGTCAACGCTTCTATTCGCCCAACCGTTCACCCTAAGGCAACTATTCTAAATAGGTTCTGTGAAAGTATTTTTTAGCAAGAGCAAATATAAGCAATACAAAAATAAAATAACTTAAAGGTCCAGTGTATGAAATTTAGTGGCATCTAGCGGTGAGTTTGTGAATTGCAACCAACTGCTCACTTCCTTTCGAAGCACTACGGTGGTTGACATAGAACGAAGATGTTGTCACGTTTTCACTTCTTTGCCGAAGGAGATAACGTATTAACCAAACGTGCTCTGTATAGCAGAAAAAGCTCATTCTAAGGTAACAAAAACATAACGCTTCATTATATGAGATATTTATACACCTATGAAGACATAGTTATATATATTACATTGCATTACTGTTAGAAGATCCTCCAAAAATGACACATTGGACCTTTAAATACACACTACCCACTAAACACCACTTTTATTTCATGCTTTGCATTTGGCAAGACTTAAACATAACATCACAAATTCATTTGATGAATTACAAAAACCAGCTCCACTTCTAACCCAGAGTGTACCCTTTTCATCAGATTAAATACAATAAAACAGATCTGTACAAAAAGTGCTATCATGCATATATTTTGAAATGCCATTTCAAAATATGAACATGTGATAGCAATGCATAGTAAATATCTCCAACTTGTCCTTGATGTAAAGCAGACCTGTAGATGGTAAAAAGTAAACAAGAGTGCATTCTCATATAGAAAACTTCGGTTATGGAAGCTGAAAAGACGGATCAAAGCGAGGGGTTTTTGGTTTTGGCCAAGACCCCTTTAGCATGTCTGTGCGTGCCCTTGGTGGGCGGGGCATTAGGCCCCTCGCTGTCCGGCGAGCCCTTACATTGCAGGGTTCCTGGTGCCACTATGTCCTCGTCCATGTCATCCATGTCGTCAGACATGAAGTGCTGGGGTGTCCCGCGGCCACCCATGAAGCTTGGGTCCAGGTTGAGGGCCGAGGCCAGAGAGGGTAAGCCTGGGTTATGGACCAGTGAGAAGCCCGTCAGCATCTCGATCTGCTGCCAGCGATGGAGTCTCTCTCTCAGGGCTGCAGTGACCTCACCCAGTGCCTGCCTTGAGGTGAAGAACAAATATGGGATAGGTGATAGTTTAGAAATCATTTTAAATGGATCAAGATCTTTAACCCAGAGTTTCACACAGGATTTTGAGAGACTGTGGCACTGATGACGTCACATACTAATTAGCATATTTGCGACGTCTTCTCGTGCATTTGATCTAGTGTTGGCACTTGATATCTGTTTAGCTTCTACTCTCTGATCGGTCACATTATATTGTATTTTTACCCAACTGAATGCTTTTTTCACATATAATCTGTTCTGTTGTCAGACGATGTTATACAAAAGTATAAAAATGTTACAGAACACAACATAATTTGGTGCAAGATCAGAAATATGAGTGAATACAATGTTGCTGTTACACAGAGTTACAACTAAGGAACCATAGTACAGAATATACACACCGCAGCAAGAGCTCGCACACATACTCACACCAAGCACACCAAGAAAGAGTTTTGGAGTGTTTTGGATAGGCTAGTGTTTTAGATAGTGGAGCCGCAACAAATAAACCAATATGGGAAACAGACAACACAATGATATGTTGTTATGAGAAGTAGCCTAAAAAAAATTTGGGTTCATTTTGAAACTATTGCGGCATAAATTTGACTATGGCGGCCCCCGTAGTCTAATTAATGAACGGGAAACACTGCTTTAATCGCAACACCAAATTGGACACAAAAACTTCAAAAAGTGTTTCTTCATTCCGTTGAATTATCAAAAGCAGTTTACAAGTTTGCTTAGAGTTAGTTTTCAATGTTGCTTTCAAGACTCACTTAGCTGCCAGTATTTTGTGATCGACATCATCCAGTGAAGAGCTGTGTGCCACATGAAACGTCCCGAACAAAGTGTTTCTTTTCTTCTTGATCTTTTCTGCCTAAAAAACGAAGAATACATTTTTTATTATATGCCTTACATTGCCATTGAATTTTAAAGTAATGTTTTATTTTGTATTGTTAAATGCCGTCATAGTGAAAAAAAATATTCTATTAAAATAAATTAAACTTGCATTTTATTCATTTAATAATTGTAAAAAACGAACTCGTTTATTTTTTACTTTTTTATTAAAATGTATTGTATTTATTCTTCTTTACATAGTATATACATATATAACACTACTACTTATTAAGAAGTAAACTGTACATAATTATATTTCTTTTAATCATGCATCACCATATTATATGTGGCTGATATAACCTTGAAAACATTTTAAAAAATGTAGTGATAAAAATCTAGTTTCTGGTAGAACAAAACTGCTTTATGCTTTTGGCCAGTGAATCCATCAGATGTTGCTCACCCCCTCTTTGGCCACCTGCAGCTGTCTCTCTGCGTTCTGTTTCTTGATGTTGTAATACTGCACCTCCACCTCGTGAGTGAGCTGTAACCACTTCTGCAGAGCTCCTGGAGGAGACCAACTGCTGCGAGACTCCAGCTCCTTTTCTGCTTTCTTCAGAGCCATACGCACCTGCAGGGGGCGCCACAGACAAAACAAAGCATTAAAACTTATTGTCTCATCACAAACGGTAGCAAGTTTTAGCATAAAAACTGCTGGGATCAGTCCCTCAGAACCATTAGGATGCAAGTAAGAAGGATTTTAAATAGGAACTCTAACATGGGCAAAAGCAGATTAATGTTGATGTTGACAAATAAAATGAAATCAAATGTAGCTTCAAATGTGACATTCAACCATGACAACTAGGAGTCAGAGATGTCACGATATCCAATTTTCACGATTTTGTGGCTAAATCGTTCACGGTAACGAAAAAAAAAATACTCGATTATACATATAAAAATAAAAAGCACGACCCTGTCATGGAATACTGCCCACACAACACCTGAGGATCTTAAAAAGCTAGAAAATTACAGTACAATGGCCCAAACAGACCACCGAGCCTGAAATAAAACATTGCAGTACAGTCCTTCACTTTCAAACGCACTGATTTACATACGCAATTATGACAATTAGCTAATTTCTATGACTCACTTTCACAAGCTAATGAGAAAAAAACGGATTAATTACACAGCCTGAAAACACTTGGTTGCAACAATATGAAAATTATTCTGCCACAAATATACCTAACAGCCCAATTCCACCTAACTACGATAAACACAATTAATCAAATCTTTTATTATAAATAAACAGAGCTCATCCAATAAAGCACAAGGTGGGTGGAGAGGGCCTGAGGGAATGTGGCGAGGGGTCATAGGGCCAACAACTCTGTGTATGGACGGACGCTAATGAGCATCATACCCACAGGGAATTTATACCTCCCCTGACCCAGAAAACCCATTAAGCGATAAGGATTTAATAGGCCAACTTGGGGTGGATGTTGTAAAAAACAAATCTAATTCATGTCTATGACTGAGGCTGGAGATGCCACTTGATGAAACAAACTGAAACCAAATACCACTGTAGGAGGATACCAGTTACAATTCTCTGATCTGGTTTGGAAACGGTTTATTGTATTAAAATCCCAGTGAAATAGAAAAATTACAATGCCTATTTTTTTCATGAAATATTCCAGCGTTTATTGTAAATAGTTTTTCAATGTGGGTCATTCCTCTTTTACAATTTGTGTGCCCTCATAATCTTTATATGAGATCATGAAAATTACATTATTATGCATTGTGTAATGTTGCTGTGTTTGAAAGTAAGCAGTCTGCCAAGTTGTAAATCCAAAGGTGAATGAATAACAAAGTTATAAGCTTGGAAAAAAGGGAGTCGACTCTGAATCAAGCAAACGAGTCGTCCCTATTCCGATTAGCGAACCGCAGCGGATTTACGTCACTACATATAGTCCCCGCCTACTTTTTGCTAGGACTGCCCGTGAAAACTTAATTATTCTCCCCAAACACTGTAGCTCACGAGCCTCATTTGCTGTAGACCAATCACAGCAGACTAGACCATCTCACCAATCACATCAGACTAGGCTAGCGGAAAGGAGGGGATTAGACAGATGAATCGAAATAATAGTGTTTTAACACCTATGTAGATAAACTTGTTGTTGGACACTCCATAAACCAAAGTAGGACCTTAAAAACCCTTGTTATGTACTTCCTTCCTGTAATAACTGTCCATCTTAATTTATGCATGTTAGATGGCTTGGGCGGACCATCCGTTAACTCCTCCCCTTTAACTGTCAGTCTGCTCCCAGTTACATTTCAAAATGCAACGGCTGTTTTTATACATCCAATCGAATCGCAGAGAAAGACGGAAGCCACGGCCACTATTTTCTCATTAGAAATTCCATTTCACTCGGAAATGAGTCAAAATACGGAAGTAAAAACGATCGCAACTTTAATAAAGATACGGCGGAGAAATGCCCTGGGGACCATTCGTAACACCCTATCTTAATGGCAACAAGTTTTGCAAGGGAGGGCAAGCAAGCACTGACATTTTCCAAAGAAAAAATCCTAACCTCAAAAAGTCTTAAGTGCTGAGCAAAAATGAGGGACAATTGTAAGCCTCTCATTCAAACTGACATGCAAAAACCGCATCACAGAGGAAACGTCACCATTTATCACGATCAAACTAGATGGAGGTATTGACTCAGAAACAGTTTCAATATTGACTGTGCAGTGCGTCATCTCTAACATTCATACACTCTTATGCTCTAACAAAATATCATCCTTTCTTTCTGCTATACTCTTTTTTGTATCACATCCGTACATTGTAAAAAGGATGGACGACATGTTCCCATTCACTTCCACTGTAGAAAAATGAAGCTATTAAGTCCGAAATATGGGTGTTGTAAATTCCCTATTACTATAACCGTTTTATTGTGAAGGGCTGTTCAGTGCTGAATTAGGTGTTTCACATCAGGCACCTCGTTGGGCAGCTAAGGGGTCCTTGAAAACATTATATTGAGCTGTGCATTTTTTACATTGATGCCTCTCTGAGTTTGTGATGAAGGTGGGTTATAACGATCCGTTAACGATATCTTTGATATGTAAAGGAAGGGGGCGGTTTTTGGTGCTAATATAAGCTAACGCTACTTAAGTAGCAGTGTTTTATTTGATGCTTAATGTGCTAACTGACTGGCAACTGTTGACTAAGTTGTAGCTAAATTCAGGTTAAGATGTGCCCATTAAGCTAGCATACCTTCTCATATATATTTGTTCATTGCAGATACCAGTACAGTACAGAAGTCAATCAGATCAATGTAAAGATTCAAAGTGTAAGCAGTTAACACCGTGCAGTGTGTAATTTGGAGTGGTAATTCATCATTAAAGCCACATCAACTGTTCTACTGTGTCCGGTCTCGCTCTCTAATCGGAGTGTCTGTGTGGATGAGGTGTTCCAGCGAATCCACCTGAAACAACATACAGTCCTAGCTATCCCCAATAATGGGCGCTGACAAACTAAAACCAAATTTATTAGAAAACGAACACTTGAACATATATCAGTTTGATAAGACCGAACTAATATGATAGAAACCATCTTTGGCAATCGTATACTTAAAGTGCAGATGGATTTTTTAGTTTGGCGCGATTACCGTTCGTTTACGTGGAGAGGGCGGGGTTAATTACATACACTGTAGCCAGCCACCAGGGGTGATCAAATTTACTTTCAAAATAACGTTAAATCAAATAAATCGGCCACATTATTGAAATAAATAAAGGGCACATTTGCCATGGTTGTCACACTGGAAGCCTTGGGATCTACAACGTGGGTTCTCTTATTTTCCATTTCTAAGTGGTCTCACCTGGTCAAGTTCCTCCTCGGCATACTTCTGTCGGCTCAGCTCATTTTCGGTTCCCTCCCGGAGCCCCTTCAGCCTCTGCGCCTCCTGTTTGGCAGCATTGATCTCGTCTCTGAGCTTCTGCTCCAGGTTCACCTTCTCCACCTCCACCGAGCGATGCTCTTCTTGAGCGATCTGCAGCCTGAAGAGCGACAGCAGAGAAACGACATAAAAATAAACCTAGAAACGGCACAACGGCAATAAACACAAACATTCGGATACACAGCACTGGAGAAATTAGAAAACTTTGTGTAACGATTTATAGTAAATTTGATGAACTACAAACATTGTTCCTGTGCCTGCAAACAACCAACATGTAATCCTCAAAGATTGGGTTTATTTTATAATGGTGTCTGAGTGCCTATCGGTGTGGTCACGGTCAGATAAGCAGTCCACATTGGAGCCAGAAACAACATCTACAACAAGAAGGGGAGGAGCTAACAAACACTGATGTCATAATGACGACAGAAAGGAAATGACATTAGGGACACAAGGCTCCCCAAACCACGAGAGGGATTAACATTTTCCCTGGCGGCTGTGAGAGGATCCGAGGCCCTTGATTTACTCAGTCATGTCTATATAAATCCCAAGATCAAGCTTCCTTTAAGACAAGAGACTCTGTCAGTCTGTGAGCTATACTCAAGTCATGTCATATGACAAAGTTCAGAGGACACTGGACTGACTGAGAAGATATGAAGGCCTAGATACCACATGACTAAACCTATCCCGCAGCTAAATTACAGATCTGTGACCAGTGAATTGAAAACGCACACATATAAACATAAAACTACCATTAAAAAGGTTAAGGTTCACATGACCGAGTTGCTTTTAATGACGTTAAAAACCTTAAGGCATACATGTCTTGAAATTAGTTACATGGAGAAAAAATTAAGCATAGATATGAGTTGGTTGATCCCATAAACACTTTGTTGCAGATTTTATGCTTTTCTGTTTAGATAAACAGAATTTGTTTAGATTCATGAATTATTTTAGCAAATCAAAGCCAAAGACAGCTACTTTTGAAGAAGCTTAAAAATCTAAATTCATCCTGAAGTAAGTCTACATATGATGTGGAATTCGTTCAGAATCCTACTGATAATAGTTTAACAAGATGAATAGTTACGGTTGTATTCCCTGTAATGTTTTCTTCCTATCCAGCAGAGGGCAGACAGAATGCTTAGACAAGTGCATAACGGCAAAGAAAGTGTCCACTGAATGAAGGAGTGGTGTAAACCAAACTTGACAAAAAATTCTGAAAAACTACAACACTCATCAACCAAAACAATCAACTGCACCTCAGACTTTTAAGCAAGCGTAAACGTTTCACGTAAGAAGGCCCTGGTAAAGAATTCAGGGGCCCCTGGGCACAAGCGTCTTGTAGACCCCCCAATACACACGAGTGTTGTATCATGTCTTTTTGCTGGATATGAATACAGAGAGAGGGATCCATTAGTGTTTAATGTTGTATAACTTTGAAATTTAGGACGGTTTCTAGTATGTGTAAATTTGTGGGATTACTGTGGTGTTGAAGTTTCGACCCTGTGGTTAAGATTATATATTACCTTATTTTGAAAGTAAAGACTGTGCGCTTTTCAGGGAAGTCATTGTCTGTTCACTAAGTTCACTACTGGCTAGGTTTTAAACTCTGAAACATGTATGTTTTAAATGGTTGTTTAACATAAGAAACATATATTTCCATATATGTGTGTGTACTGTATATGGCATGACTAAATATATTATGGTCAATACATTTTACACATCCAGTACCATATCTTATCACACGTACATCGATATAATATAGAGTATATTACTGATTATAAAATAACATTTAGTGGGACATACAAGTAAATATGTTGTCCTATATTTTTCTATACAAGAAAAGCGGCAATTCCTAACATATTATTCAATATATTGTAATATATTTACACAATATATTATTCTGTATATTTTCTTATATACCATTATGTCATTTAATATATTTTTAATTCATATATTAGGAAATATATTTTCTTTCCGTAGGGGTTTGCACACCACATGATTACAACAATGCTTTCCTGGACCATCAACAACAATATCAAGACATTTCCCTTTGTACATTTGTACAACTTTATTTGTAAAACAAGCACATCACGTTCTTATGTAAGCGTGTAATGTATTAAACGGCTTAGAGAAATATTATAAAATATACCTATTATATAAGCTATACTTCTTTAGCCTATATGTTTATGAGTCTGTGTAAGTAAACATTTTGCAATGTATCAAAAAGCACAAATAGCGAAGGCTAAAAATCGGTAAGGCAGTTAGACCAGATCATCGTTATATCAATATAAATTGCATTATTGACGAAGATACACCACCAAATATATGTAAAAAAAACTATTTTGAGATTTTATAGACAATTCTAATTTAGCCTATAGATTATATTTATAACAATAAAGCCGTTTATAATTTCAGTTTCTATTGTCAGTTCTTACTTGTATCTCGACGTCTTCTAACAAATCACCTTATTGGCTATATTCATTCACACAGCCTCGGTCTAGGTAACCATGTGCATATTTACGGACGAAATGTGTTCATGTTTATATATTCAAACAGTCGACGACAGGTTGTTGGAAACGGTGTTTTGTACTCATTATATTCAGGAGTCACTTGTCGAATGTGCTGCGTCCCAGCGCTCACTGAGAGGGGAAAGAGGGACCTTGTGCTCGCGGGAAAGCACTGGTGACATATTACCACTAAATGAAAGCTAAGGTTTATCGGTACTTACTAAATAAAGAGACTGACTTGCTAGAAACACTGTTTCGTGTGTGCACTTGCGTGTGTGCGGGCCAGAGAGGCACACGGCAGAATGAATACAGCGAAAACATTGTCATGTGAAATTTTTGTACCCCTTGCTTACGCCCCAAGCGCGCATGGGCCCCTGGGCCAGTGTCCATAATCCTCATTGGATAATCCGGCCCTGTACGTTAATCATGTGATCTTTCAATTTCTGTTTAAGATTAAGGCCTGACAAGAACTGTAATAGGCTAGCTACCAACTAAATGAATAAAGCATAATCACAATGAATCCATTTACATTTTTTACTGTGTTCACTATTGGTTTAGTTCCGCCTTTTTGTAAATAAAAAAGATTCACAAACTTTCAAAGAACTATTGTTCTCTGTTGACTATACTCATCCCTTTCAAATGACACGATTCTCTGTGCTGGATAAAGTACCAACTACTGCACAAAGACAACAAAACACAAAAGGACCAACAAAAGACTAAACTAAGCATGCAATGATTAATTAAACCTTTGCTTTGATATTCTTCCTTTCACATATACGTTCTTTTGTGGTTCACGAACGCATACGTCAGGAATTTCTCTCACAAATGGACTTTCAGGGTCATTTGAGTTGTTTCAGACATGAGAACTTGACACCAATACTTGGTAGTTTCTACTGCTTTTGCCTCTCTATCGCCATCTCTGTTTGTAACACAGAAGTGCAAGTTACTTTACATACTTGTCCTTACGTGGGTTAAAGACCAATTCTGTAAAATCAACAGCTTAATTTATTAATAATCCTAAATTTACCTTGGTGAATAAGGGGAAGGAAAGGACAGTTTCAAACACAGATTTTTATTCTTGTATAAAGTAAAAAAATCATTTTGGCTTTTAAGTTTTGCAGCTTTGAACAGAGATTCTCAAGTCACACACCATTATACTGTCTAAGAAGTGTGTGATTTTATTTTTAAATAACTTGTTCTATGGTATATGAAAATGACCCATAGACCAAGGCAATATTCAGAAACCACAATATCAGAGACTTGAACAAGTAGTTCACCTTCAAAATGAAAATGTCAAACCTGTATGACTTTCTTTCTTCCCAAAACACAGAAGAGGATATTTTGAAGAATGTTGTTAAAAGCCAATTCACTTGGATTGGTTACAATACAAGTGAATGGGGGGCTGTGCTGTTACCAACATTTTTCAAAACATCTTATTTTGTGATCTGCAGAAGAAAGTCAGGTTTGAAATGACAAGATGGCGTGTAAATGATGACATCATTTTCATATAGCAACAGGCTCAAAACATCTCTACCCTTTTCTTAAACATAGTGCAGAACATGTCATTTAAACTAAATCAAAAGCGATCCCAAATTGCATTACAGAAGGTGCAGGCGACATTACATCTTATTTCTGATTCACACAGAACGCGCAGGGAACGGATCGCTCGTGTGGTAATTTGGCAGCGATTAAGGAGAAGTTTGTCTGGTGTGAAATGCATGAGCACACCTACACAGGAAACAGTTGGAAAGCCTGATTCAACGCCGTGGCCTTGATAAGCCTTCACAATACGTTTAAAAAAACGAGCCTACATAAAACCACTGTTGAAAGTCTGTTGAATCCTACGCAAATTATAACATCAAAACACGTTTTTTTGTTTAAGGAGCGTGGTCCAACGAGAAGCCGCTTTTAAGAACGACACAACATTGGTGTTTTTGAGATTTTATTTTTGTCCACGAGTTCAAGCAGAGATGATTCAAAATATCCGGGGTTAATAGTCTCCCTCAGGGGCGACCAGAAGACTGCAAGCCTCTCACCCGCCAGTCACCAGAGATGTGACCCGGTGGTTGTCTTAGAACATAAAATACGGGATGTCCTCCACTGTAACACACACGCCCTGTAAATAGTTTCCATTGCCCGTCCTCTGAACGCAATCTCTCACTTCATTCACATGTTAAAGGGCCAAATGGGACACACACACACCACCGTCTTTAAAAGGTGAAAGACTGTGTGTCTGTACGAGGGCTTTGACAGGAACCTAGAGAAAGACAGTTGGAATTATGTCAGATTCGAAAGTTCTCCGCATTTCAAAACATATGACCACACATGTTACGGAAAATAGTCCCACAAAGAGGAAACAACACTTACACTAACTTATATTGTAAAACAGGACTAGTTGGGCATCTTATCCCTGTCGCATTTATGAAGCCTGGTGAAATGAATTAAAGATTCAAGAAATTACTGCATCAGCCTCGGTTATAAATTTAATCGACTTAGAAAGTGACTTCTGATGTCTCATCATCTAAAATGAATAGGAAGTGGAAGGGCAGTGTCGAAAAAATCTATTTTTCTCTTCCTCATTTTCTGCATAATCTTTCCCTCGAACAGATTCTCGCAGCCTTTTCTCACGCATATCCGTTTTCATTAGTCATGACGTCAACAAAACACAGTGTGTCCGTATCAATCTGCCTGATATCAAAGGTCATAAGCACTCTATTCTGACAGTGACAGGAAATGCGTGTGATGCTCAACCAGTACATCGACAAATGGCCGTTTCACACAACTGTACCACACAACAGAAGTGCCAGGAACAATCTCACAGAAAACTACTGTCTTCTGGTCGCTTTAACACCACAAATCACCAAATGCATTTTGTATTTCGAACAAACTAGGGGACTCATTTCTATTAAACACAATTTAGCTTCCTGTGTGGTGTTGAAAATCAAACAAAGCAAACAAAACAGAGCATGCTCTCACTTCTGCTGGAGGTCGTCGAGGCTTTGCTCGGCCCTCTGGAGACTATCCAGGTCATTCATCATCTTCTTCATGTGGTCTTTAGAGTGTCGATTCTGGATGTACGCGAACCAGCAGCCTCCCATCCCAATGACGATAGAGACGACCAGCATGAAGTCCTTCAGATGGTTGTGTCTGTTCACTGTGAGAGAAACATTGGTGTATATTAGTGCAGACAAAGTCATTTAAAGTGACCTGAAAAATGAAAATTCTGACATTTACTCGCCCTCATCATTTCAAAACCTGTTCACTTTCCATATTGGGTGAACTATCCCTCTAAAGGTATTTTACAGAATAAAGGAATGCTGGAATAACCGGCTCAAGGACACAATGCGGGCCACATGGTCGAACCTCCAAGCACTTGTTTACCTTCCTTCCCATACCACAAGGCCACATTTCTGCAAACTTGTCTGGATAAAGAATCGATTTTAAAACGAATTCCAACGTGTCAGCAGTGTAGCTCGGAGATAACAGGAAGCTGAGAGTAAAACTAATTCCATTATTAACCAATTATATTGTAGAATTGGAGCAGACAAATTGCTACAACCATACGTCTGGCTACATATAGAAATAGCACCTGGTGGATTGTATGGTAAGGAAAACCCATTAAGTAAAACACTCTGGTGTACAGTTCCTCTCAATTAGAATAATTAATTCACAATCCAGACCTATAAAAAGCTCCAGTAATAAGATCACAACTCGCACCCAAGGAACCACAATCCTTTAAATGATAGTCCAGCCAAAAAAACAAAAATTCGGTCATCATTTACTAACCCTCTTGTCATTTCAAACCTCTATGACTTAATATCTTCCGCAGAACACAGAGATATTTTGAAAAATGTCATAGACCAACTGCGATGGCAGCCATTCACTTGTGTTAGACGTCAATGGGTGCCATCGCTGTTCGGTTGCCAACATTCTTCAAAATATCTTCTTTTGTAGTTTGCAGAAAAAAATGACAAGAGGGTGAGTAAATGATGACAGAATTTTCAATTTTGGTTGAACTATCCCTTCAACACTATTGCAAGGTGAACGGTGTACGCAAACAAGACAAAGTCCAGTAAATATTTGTGTCAATTGACTAAATAAAAGGAATTGCCAACAGTAACGGTCAAAAAGAAAGGTTTCCAAAAACCATTGGTGACGCAAAAAGACAGTCAACCTTGTGCCACCGGTTGCCAAGTTGGGCTGTTTTGTGGCATAACAACAATATACTGGGATATATTGAGATATTGTACGTGTATTGTGGTAACAAATCTAATTAAAAATTCATTATAAATTAAGTAATTATTTAATTCAAATGATTGTAATACTATCGTATAGTAATCTCTGCATTGTTTACTGTATCAAACTGGGGTTTGTGTGTATTGGTAAGCTCCTATGAAACAAAAAAAGTTATGTTTTGAAAGGGACAAAGTAGTCCGAAACAAGCTAAAAAGGCTTCACAATTTTGCATATAAACCTGGGATGAGTGAAAGTTGGTAGGTCAGAAATGTATATCATGGAAAACCAGTTCTTCTTGCATAATATACTTTAGTGCATCTTCAAATCCTTTAGATTAATTCGCAAACTAAAACAGGCTTTCGGTGGGATTCAGGGTTACCGAGACTTCTGCTAATGAGTGTGGTCACAGTTCTGCAATACTTACCACTGCTGTGTAATTGGGTAAGATACGTAACCTAACAACTGCCCCGGGGACACCTCGCTGGTCTGAGCCTGGCTGACTCAATTTCTTACTCTTTTATGTCCATGTTTAAATACAAGCGAGTCTGTGTTGAGAAATGGAAAATTACACTTCTCATCCGTCTGCCCCAAGGGAGAACGCCAGGCAGTCATGCAAGAAACTAGTTGTTGTACATAAGCTTTAATGGTAACACTATTAGTTAACATTAGTAAATGCATTGACTAACAATGAACAATTACGTTTTTCAGGCTGCATTTATTAATCCTTGTTAATGTTAGTTCATGTCAATACAGTTATTTTCGTTAGTTCATGATGCATTAACTAATGTTAACTGACAACATTCGATTTTTATATTGTTTATGTTAACTATTGCATAAACTTATTGCTAACGAATAGCACATTATTTAAAGTGTACCCACAAAAAAATGTACATACTTATTTGGTTGCCTTTAATTTAGACAAAAAGAGTGGAGTAAGGGCTTATTCATATTTCGCGTCTAAGACCGCGTGCAGCATTCTGAAAAGTTGAACTATTTCCATATCGAGGCGGTGCCGATGCACCTAGAAAAATCAGCGCGACGGACATTGCCCCCTATTTGCGTGTAACTGCCACATTTGGTCCTACATTTAAAATAACATTTATGGGCGCGGAAAATATGCGAAATGTGAATTGGGCCTAACAGCACCACATGAGCCCCAAAGCTCATGTCAAGAACATGTGGGCTAACAGCTCCAACATGAATACACAACATCTTTTTATCCCAAATGTCAAAAGCAAAAAGGCAAATTCTCATTTAAATACTGTAGTAAACTCAAAGCAGAGGCTTTTAAAATCCATTGACTATGTCAGCTGTTCCACAAATACAAGACTGACACATGTTTCTGTCTGTGTACATTATGTGGTGTTGAACCGTCACAAGTAGCCGGCACCCTCTCCCTTGCTCCCTGCAGCTACACCTCTTCACAGTCCACTTACATAATGAGATCTGACACACACAGACACGCTGAACTCTTTGTCTCTCTGTTAAGATCTCTGGAAATGATAGGTGACAGCAGCTTCCCTAATAGGAATTAAAGTGGAGAACGACAAACCGAAACCACAAAACCTTACAAGATTTAAAAAAGGATTAGGGCTGCACGACATTGAAGAAACTCAATATGCGGTAACTTAGTGAATAATGTGATACGCAATACAATAAAATTCAATTTAAAGGGATAGACAGTCTTTCATTTATCACATATAAAAATCAGAACATGGGAAATTGCTACTTAAAAAGTGCCACGACTTTATATTGCATTCAGGAAAAGTAGCCTCTTTTTTTAAGTACCACAATAGACCAGGTTCATAAATGTCCTCCATTCAGCTTCCACGTGTACAGTAAATCACCAATTTACTGTACATCAGCACGGTGTATTCCAGGGTATGATGTTAATCACATTACAGTGTACTGATGTGTCATTTGTACTGACCTGATCTATGGTCAGCGTGATAGGGGCATGTAGAGCCCAGCAAACACATGAATAACTACCCTTTATCTGCCTGCAGCCTGGCACACAATGATCCTGTTACCTTGTCAAGACAGATTCTTTAGATAACATCCCCAAGAATGCAGCAGACTGTGAAATACACACAGAGCTCTTGACAAACTTGTGTACTCCAGCGACACTTGCTTTTGTGTTATGCAAGTATGCGGGAAATCTGACCTCATAAACACTTTCACGACCGTCAATGGTCGGTTCATACTTTGTGAACGCAAAGCGCTCGGGGTTTACATTATTTTTACTTTTGTACAATGTGCCGTTATGGGCACCCGCGTGCCCATGTAAAAATGGTCACGCAGGTACAATGGGACACAGTTTGTGTATAGAGGAATAGGTTGAACGGCCAACAAGTCGACTAGGGATGTTAAACGATTAATCGCATCCAGAATAAAAGTTTGAGTTTATATATTATATATACATGATGTATGTGTAATGTGCATTATTATTTTGTATTTATGAACATACGACACACGTACACATGAATGTATATATTTAGGAAACATTTGCATGTATATATTTATATAATAAAAATAATGTATTAACATTTATAATTTTTTATACTTTATTTTAGTAACCCTTTGTATAGGGACCAATTCTCACTATTTAATAGTTAGCTTATTAGATAGCCTCTTTTTAGGACATTGGCTGTTTATTTGTACTCCTAAAACATGTTCTGGATGCCAATATTCCACATCCCTAATCTTACCTCATACCTAAACCTGACCACTACCTTACTAAATATGAATAAGGAAAATATTTGGAGTTCATTGAGGCAAAAGTCAAATTTAATGGTTTGTTAACAGCAAGAATTGGACCTTAAAATAAAGTGTGAATATTAGTGGTGGTAATATTTTGAATCTCTCGATTCGTATCGATTCTTGGGGTCACGATTCGATAAAAAATCTATTCATGATTTTTTCGATCCACGATTCAAAATGAATTCTCTAATCAAAAACAATTCTCCAATTTGACTCAAATTTCGACTTCATATATATTATTTATTTATAATTTATTCCAGTTTGTGGTTAAGTGTTACTTTTTTTGTTCCTATTTGTCTGTGCTGGACAGTCCTAAAGAAAGAAAAATACCACAACACCAAAAGACTGCAATTTATTTTGTTTCCTTTTCTTGCACAATAAAAAACTTAGTATATAAATTAAAATAAGACAAGATATTTTTCCAAATGCTTACCCTCACGGCTGGATGTATTATTTGTCTTTCCTCTTCCATGACTCGCGCACACTCTATTGTCTTCTGCACTCTGTACGCACTCTTATCTGTCCGGGTGGGGCACAAACTCTCACGGTTGGCTTCCGTCTGTTTAGTACGACCACAGCAATTTTTTTTTTAAATAAAATATCGATTCATACGTGAATAGATTTTTTCTCTCAACCCTAGTGAATATACACATGTACGTGTTTGTTATATATATACAAAATTAGTATGCACAGTAAATATAATATGTAAACTGAGTGTGATTAATCGCGATTAATCGTTCAACAGCCCTACAGTCGACTTCTCTAGGTGCTTCTGATGCCTCCTCATTTCCTCCGTCTTCCATCCTATGACCCGGAATCCGATCGAGCTCAGCCATTTAAATTCTCCAATTGCATCGGGAGGAGGCGAGGAACACAGAGAGAGGAGGCTTTCTGAGCAGTCATGAGCATAGAAACACAGCTGTTTCCTTTGCTGAGGTGTTTTATCGACTATCGCGCACATATTCTCCTCCCTCTGCACATCAACACATTTCCAGATCATATTCAAATATTAGTAGACCTATTTCATACGGTATAATTAATGTTAATATATTTATCAAATGTAATATAGTATTAATTTTATAGTATAATATATATGAATATAGTTAATATTTATGTATAGGATATTTGACACCTTTTTTGAGCACTTTTAAGCATGTTTTTAACGTCGTTTGAATTTAAGCATTATGAACTCTGCTTTAAGAATGTATGTATTCAACTAAATTGTTTTTCATTTTCAATGCGCAATGTGTACTATCATCATTGGTTGACAACGCTTTAAAGTGCACTATAGAGAGAGTCAGTATATGCCATTTCACAATTCCTCGGTCCTCGCGTCATTTCCTTTCCTCGCACCCTTTTCGTTGAGTATTTCATTGCACAGGAACTCCGTTCTTTCCTGGGAACGCACATTCGCTTATACCCCTAACCCTGTTTAACCTGCCTACCAACATTCTGAAGCTAATGGTCTGAATGAGGGGTGAGCCACGGCTGTATCTTTTTCAGTGCGCTAAAGACATGTGCTCGGAATACAGAGTAATGCTCAAAATTCCTCCCTATCCAACTGAAAGCGCTGCCTCCCCAAGGCTACAAGAGAAGATTCTGAACATCACAGGGCGTGAGGACGTAACCGCTTTCAGAGACCGTGTGAGGAGGAGACGGACCACTTGTGCAAAAACTACAGGGAGAAATCACAACAGTCGATATGGAGGTAAAGAGAGAAAGTCCTGCTCTTCAACTCAAGAAATTGATGGGCGTGAAGCAGAAAAACACAATAGCAAAACAAAAGAAACTGAGAGATTTCTATCACAGTGCCAGTGCAAAACAGCTGGATGTTTTCTCAGACGGCAAGTCTAAATCAGAAACCCATTGTTTGCTTTTCAGAACCTCCTCCCACATTTGTATAAGAGCACTTTACGGTTGTGGAGACCGAGCAGATAAGCAAGTCCTTTAGAGTTCATTTATATATTTTGATGAGATAACTGATGTCATAGAAAGCTAAACATTGTTGTTGACTCCCGTTTGAAAGACATTTGTACTCACTTATGCACACCTAAACAACAGTTCACACCAAGAACGATAATTATAAACCTGTAGTTTTAGTTTTAAATGTGTAATCCCTTTCAAAAAGTGATATTGTGTTACAGTTATAGTTGTGTCATAGGCTTTAAGGATACTGTGGTAAATTACGTCATACTTTCTGTTACGAGATTACATCCGAAAAAACGAACCACACCTCAGCCTTTACGGTTTTAATGGCTAAATTATGACTAAGCAGTAATCCAGAAAACATTAAACTATCCAGAATCTGTCAAATTTGATGTCGGGAAAAAACAGTTTTACGTTCTTAATGTCACTCACTCATAGGAGCTCCAAACAGAACCGTGTCCAACGCCTTCAGCTGCAGTTTCTGAGCGTGACTCCGGTCCAGAATCTTCAGGACTGTTTGTGTTAGAGTGACGTTCTTCAAAGCCAAACTAGAAAAAAGGTTGCAGTTTTAAGGGTTGAAACTTTATCTTTCAAAGGCGCTGCTTTAGAGGAAACCGGCACGTTACTCACCGGGGCATGGCGGTACCGTTTAAGTTCCATTTGCTGAAGGCCTCCGCATATTGCGACAGCTCGACGTAGTCGTTGAGCCAGTCCACAACTTCATTTACAGTCCAGTTATACACTGAGGAACAGAAACAAAAACATCACATAACCAAATCCATTGAGTCATGCAAAATCAACAAGCTAATAAATGGAGCGATTAAATTGGCTTGACCAAAGGTGGGTGGTTTTGCTTTAAACTGCGAGTGTCCTAATGGAGTTTCACATTTAATTTGATAAGAATCGTGACGGCTAAAATACATTTTGAAAACAAATTGTTTTTCTTTTGGGAATAGCGCTGAGATTTTTACATAATCCGAAAGCTGAATAAATAAGCTTTCTACTGATGTATGATGGTTTTGCTTTAAACTGTGAGTTTCCTAATGGAGTTTAACATTTAATCGATAAGAATCGTGACGGCTAAAACACATTTTGTAAACAAGTCGTTTTTCTTTTGGGAATAGCGTTGAGCGACATAAATGCCGTGTTGACAGCATTAGTTTTCAAGCGATTTGACTCACAAGTATTAACATGGGAAAACGGAGCAAAATAGCGTAAGAACATAATAAATAAAAAAAACGCAGATGGAAGTGGAAAGTTCTGCGGGTGATTTACAAATAAGGCGCAGGTTTTAAGACATGCTTTTCTAGGCATGAAATAAAGCCACAAATACAACGAAGGTTTTACTAAGCAAACCTTGGTAAATCACTTTGCCTGATTAGTCTAAATACTCTCCTTCATAAAGTTTGCATCCAAAGAGGAAACTCCTACAAATATGAAATATGGTCAAACGCAGAAACCACGCCTGTTCAGCGCTGTTTTCACTGCAAGTCTCAAATAAATACTGACAGTAGTTATTTTATGCCAAAAGAGACGTTTGCGTTGCTGCAAGCTGTTATTAAATCTGGCCCTATGTAAGATATAATGACGCATACAATTAAGGAAGGAATTGAGATTTAAAACAGACTCTTATTAAATTATTTCCGCCGTCTGTACTTTAAAAATAAAACTAAATTACCCAGAAAGGTGGCAGAAAAGTTCAAACAAATATATGTAAAATAATGTGGATCTTCCCATCAAGACAGAATTAGGTTTCCCAGAGGGGTCAGTTTAAAACAGCAGGTCATTTGTACTGAATCTGAATGAGGCTATATGAGAAAAAATATGATTCAGGAGGAATTAACAAATCACAAAACGTCTGTAAAACAAAATCGTTTCACCTGAACTTAAAATTAATATCTGAATATGAAGGCATGTCTCTATTCACAATGAACAAATAGGAATTCAATAAATTGGATCAATCGGATTTAAAATTAAAAATAAAACACAGTGTCCAGATGAATGACATGTGGCGTAATAAAGATCCCCTGGATTGTAAATATTACATTGATATAAATAATAGAGAGCTATTCACTGACATACCAGCTTTGAAAAAAGCCAGAGACTGTCAACGCTCAATGAAAACAGAGTAGGGTAGAACGGTATCGCTTCACCAGACGCTGGCACACAGTACTGAACTATTCTGTGTGTGCATGTGTGTGTGTTAATGTGCTGCTAGGCAGGAACAGATCAGCTTTCATAGCTTTGGCTCTTCAGCTGTGCTTTGAGGAAGAGCTGCAATGCAGGATAAAGAGAGAGAGAGATAGAGATTCCTCACTATTAAGGATGTGCAAAAATACAGTCTGTGGGTTGTCTGAATAACAAATTGCCTCCAAGGAAGTCCTGCATAAATCCATTACATGTAGACCACCCTCAACGACTAAATATTACATACTGTAGTTTTATTGCAGTTGGTGAGCATTTCCTTCTGAACGTTGGGCCTAGCTTTAGTCAGAGAGTTTAGATAAGACGGTTTAACTGTATGTTCACAAGCAAGTCGAGTGTTTTTTATCAGGATTTGAAGGACGTGCTGAAAGCAGTTGAGTTTGTAAGAGATTTCTCTGGTATCACTTACAACAATTACTCTACTTAAAGTGGATGCACCATAGCCCATTGATGGTAAGAGTGGTGATACCATGGTACTTGAATATATAATTTGATAAAAATACATGAAACGATGCACAACTGGGTTATGAGTGGTCACACCTGCTGGAGGGTCTACAGAATAATTTTTTCCTTGGTTTATCGGGACACTTCTCCTGAAAATAAAGATTCTGTTCTCATTTGCTCACCCTTGTGTCATTCAAAAGCTTTGTGAAACATAAAAGAAGACATTTTAAGAAATGTCTACGAGGTCCATTTAACGAAAGTCAACGGGGCCCAGTGTCGGTTGGTCATCAACATTCTTCAAAATATCTCTTTAAACGTTCTGTGTGTAAGTTTCAGAGGCAACTACTGGCGATGTAGGAAATTGCAACCTACAGCTCCTCTACCCCCCTCTCCCTCCCATTATAGAAGCTACGGTAGGTGTCACAGGACAAAAGGGTTCCGTAAACGATAGCTGCCATTATCGGTGGTGTTGATAATTGCAATCTACGTCTCACAGGCGAACAACAGACCGAAGCTAAGGACACAGGACAGAGATGTCGTCGTCTGAGACAGCAGAGAGTAACCTTTGCAAGTCAAGTGACGAGGTTTATTTACAAAAGAAATATATATATATTAAATTGGCTTAATTCATTATTTACGCTAATCGTTATAGTGAATATTATTGTTACTTATTTAGCATTGTGTCAGTGATGTATTCGCTTATTTTGCATAGCATTTTTTGGCACGGTAACTTGGTTCGTAACTTATTGCCTATTGAAACCGCTTGCTAATGCTAAAGGCGTGTAATCTAACCGCGAAAGTCTTAGCAGACGTTTGGAATCACCCCAATTGATCAATTGTATCTTCTCAAATCTTCGTTGACACTGTATTGCTGATAAACTATGCAACTTGGAAGTTTGGATTTTATCCTATCAATTATTAAATTACACATTTGTATGCACAGAAGCTAAGCAGTATTATAATATAATTTACACCCGATTTATGCAAATTATGATTGTAAAAATTATTTCTAACTTGAGTTGCACACGGCCATGCAAAAAGGAATTATAGTACAATTACAAAGTGCTAATAACAAGGAGAAACTCACTTGATGCTCAAGCTCATCTATTAACTAAAGCTATCAAACAAACAGTTCACTTACATTGCGGAAATTGGACAAACTTACCAGTCCAGCAGAAAGCTGGCAACTTCAGCGTCGTTTAGCAAACCCTTGTCCTGCTTCAGTGCCCACCATTATGGAAAAGCCACGCCTATGTTTATTCAGGTTTTTTGTATCGACTTCGCCTTGCTGCATTGTATTTTCTCTTTTTTGAACGAACAGATTGACGTTCTATCGGCTCTTGTGCAGAGTATGTGTGGTCCGCCATTATCGCAAATTTAGCTTCTTACTGCAACAAAGAACTCTTTATATTTCTAATAAAAAACACGACAAGTAAATGCTGTTATTGTTCTTCCTCTTCTTCTGCTAATCCTTCTATGTAGTCGCTTTGCAAGCTGCCTCAAAAGACAGCCGAAGAAGAATAACTAGTCCCGTGCATCCTTCGTTTTACAAAACGCACTCAGTTTGTCCGTGTAGTGCTACTATAGAAACATGGCTGTGCAAATTGATAAATTACATGTAAGTGTGTGCCCGCGGTGTATATACATAAAATGGCTCATTGTAAGGTAATATAAACATTTCGGTTCATTTTGTAAGGTATTTATTTCTTCACCACTCACAACATAGTTTTGTATTATATATTACATTTTGGTGAATAAATCCTTCAAAATCCTACACACTGTACCTTTATAGTCAAACACATTTGATATGACATGAGGGTGAGTAATAATGAAAGAATTTTCATTTTTGGGTGAACTAACCCTTTAATAAGTCAAACACTGAACACAAACACGTGAAGTTGAATAGATGTCAAGTCAGCAAAAGCAACTTTGTAGAAACCCAAGTCTGCAAAATCAAAGGTAAACCAATAAGCCGTCCTTTGTAATAAAGAAACAACATATGCCAAAACACATGACTGCACACTGGTTTCAGCATTAATAACTCATTATAAGAGATAGCCTCACCCTTTGAACTCTTCCAGGCGTTCCACAGGTCCTCAACGCTGATGAACTGATCGTCACCGTGAAAACTGTTGTGTTTGGCTTTGGGGTCATTGTAGTTAAGGTCCTCTCTTAAAAACTGTGGATTGAAAAAGAGGAAATTAACATCGTAGCTTCTAGCAGCTCAAGGATACATGGGCATTCAGAATGAAGTGAAGGAATGTTCTGGGTTTGATAGAAGTTAAACTCTATCGACAGCATTTGTGACACAATGGTAAAACATCATTTGAAAGAAAAGACATGCATACAGTATGTTTTAAGACGTTGAAAGAAGTCACAGCCTCAAAAGGACAAAGATTTTTGTTTATAATGAGAAAATCAAGGCGATTCTTTTTCATTGGAAAAAAACAAAATGTTTATAACATTGTTGGGAATAAGTTCCGCTGAGAAAACAGTTCGTTTTCGAAAAAAAGTTTGTTTGACCTCCGTGACCCAACGTCCTGAAGTTAAAAGAAAGACAATAAACTGTTTACTCTAGAGAGCATCCAAAAGACAGCAAGTCACTGCACAGAGTTTTTCGTATGCTTTGATGTAGCATTGTTTTGAGTGTTTCTGCATCTATTAATACCACTGTACATCAAGTGGACTATGACTGTTTGCTCAAACACAGCAAAACTGATTACACAACAAAACACAGCTGAAGCTTGGAGCATAGTTTAAACCGTATTTAAAGAGCCCTAAAATGTGGTTAAATTGCAACCACTGTACAAGAAATGTGTAAATAAAAGACAGAATCCACTCATGATGGCTTTCTAAAAAAATAAATTGCAAAATCATTTATATATGTGGTTGAATGATTCGGTGCATGGCATCATGTGAAAAGAGCAGAAATCATACACACCTTTATCGTGATATAAAACATGAGTCATGCCATTCAGATATAGGCCAGATATAAGACATTCTTCAAAATGCCCACTCAAAGACAAATGTCGACCGAGTCAGTTCGTGCCGAGTGAAAACCAGACCTGCTCTGTGCGAATTCTGCACAATCACATCCTTATATATGCGCTTGTGAAACACATCTGATACGCTTTGCCTGTAAATCATCGTTTTAATATCTGGATCTATGACAGACTTTCAAAGGGCCTGAGCCAAACGATACGCCAAGACGACAATGATGAAGATGTGCTTGCCTTTCTGTCTGATTAGCAGAAAGGTTGCTAAGCGGAGGTTGGATACATGAGGACACCACTCCCACGCAACATATCGGCAAGAGGGAGGGACGCCAAGCGCCAGGTCTTCCCGTTCCAAAACGCTACCCAACGCACATACTAACTGGGTTTTCTTTGGGTGAATAAGCAGGGCTTTAGAAGGAGCATCGACGACTTGTGGATACGTCATTGTGGTGGTAACAAAGCCCCAGTGCCAAAATGTGGGATTCAGAGATGTTGCTGAAAGAATAAACACATGGTCCACTGGGAGTTTTTCTATTGAGATTTTGAGTTGGAGATACGGCGTCACTGTTGATGCTCAATGCAAGTGATTGCGGTGACACACAGTAGCTGCTAGGCTAACTCAACGTGGGTGAAACAGAACTGACGTATGTTGAGGGTAGAGGAATGAGGTAACTATAACAAATACAGAACGGAAACTGAGAACACTGTGGGTTTGACTTTTATATTTTTAAACAACAAAAAATCTGGTGCTAGGGCTGGGACGGTGGCCATGACAAGCACACCACCGCGGTGGTAAAGTGAACTGACGGTGGTGAACTGCCACAGGCGGTAGTGGACCTCACTGTGTCAAATAGAATTGGGATAAGAATTGCTATTTGTAGCATTTCAGTTGTGGATGGTTTTATTTAAAGATTTTACATTAACACAGAATTCTTGGCATACGTTTCCATTTATTCTACAGGTTCGGCAATGGATCTTGTTGAGAAATGAAAAGATACATAAAACCGGCTATGACCCGCTTGCTTTGTGTCGGAGTGCGCAGAGGTTTTGCTGTGGTTGCAGAGAAATCTATATGTTTATTGAATTAAATTCTGTCATTTATCCACCCTTCAAACAGTATTTTCTCTTTTGTTCTGCAGAACCCAAAAGAAGATATTTTGAGGAATGTAGAAAACAAAAAGTTCTGACTTCCAAAGTAGTTTTATTTTCCTACTATTGAAGTCATTAGTGCCCCACAACTTCCAAATATCTTTGTGTCGACCCTTTAAAAAAAACAAAAACACAATACAAGGTAGATTACATCACCTCAGTCCATGAATGTTTCCAACAACCTTGTAAACTAACAGTTTTAAAAGAGAACGGCATGCAAAGGTTTAGAAGAGTCATCAGCGCAACCTTTGGAAAACCTTTTTGTTTCCCATTACATCGTAAGTCAAGTGGTGGATTTATTTAGAAACACATTGAGCTCATTAAAGCTTGACGATAGCTGATCCAGCACTGTTTCGATGAGACTCCCACACAAGGATCTAAACCAGCTTTTATAGCCTTAAAAGACCGTCTAACTTAGAACAACACATCACAATGGCTTCAGGTCTCTTGCAAGAAGCTTCTCTTACAGCCCCCCAAAAAAACCAAGATAACACCAACATGACAAACATTTTCTGCAACTTCTAAAAACACTCCCTGAACCTAATCTCTTTAGATGATGAAACAAGCATTAGACTTTACGGTTGTAGTGATAACATTTTAAATAAACAGAGAGGATCTGAACATAATTCTTAAAACCACACTTTTTGGATGCATTGAAAACCGACACTGGTATTAGCCTTATGGTTTAACATTCTGATTGTTTTGATTAACACATAGAAAGATATTTGGAATAACGCTTGTAACCACAGTAACAGTTCTTGGCCATCATTGACTACCGCAGTAGGAAAAATGTGCCTCAGCACTGTTTGCTTACCTACATTCTTCAAACTATGTTCTTTCGTGTTCAGCAGAACAAATAGAACTTATAAAGCATGTTTTCCTACTATGGTAGTCAATGGTACCCATGAAGTATTTGGTTACAGCATTCTTCCAAATATCTTTCTGTGTTCATGAGAACAAAGAAATGTATACCGGTTTGGAACATGAGGGTGAGTAATTCAAGACAGATTTTTCCTTTTTTGGGTGAACAGTTCCTTTAACCAAATGCTGAAAAAAATAGAGCTTAAGCCACTAAGAAGCAAACCACTGACCCCGTCAGTCTCTGAAACATCCACGTTTCCATTGGCATCATCATCCATTTGCTTGTGAATGTTGCGGATGGCCTCAAAGCTGAGGATGGCGTTCTCATCCTGGCACAGGGGTTCATCGATGCGGCAGAGCTCTGAGAAGAGAGACAGACACTGTTAGTTTGATGCTGAAACCAAAGTAACCTGCACATTTCTAGGCTTTTCAGGGTCTAAATAATGACTGGTTATTTGGCTGCACTATGCAATAATACTAGTCTTCGTTCCATTAAATAAGGAACTAGCTGAATAAATTCAGGGATAGCATCAAACAGAATAAGCTATTAAAGTGTGCAGACTTCAGGAAAAAAGCAAGACCGAGCCAATATAACCTGTTGTCTCAGTGATGTCGTGGGCCACATAGTGCTGTATAATGAGAACATCACGTGCTAATGAAGCAATGAGAGTACCAGATCCAATTACAAATTTCAAAGGTCCTTCTGAAGACACTCCTTTAAGTCTTGCGTTGTCTGCGGAGGTTTCCAGCTCAAACTTTGAGGGACGCTAAATATAAACCAGGCTGTGGTATTAACAAAAACTAGCTAGCAACTATTTTTAGACCGCAAATCTGTACAGCTGTTGTGTTACCACGGTCGAGGTGATGAGGTTTGTGCCCTTTCTTTGGTTAATACAGACCACCGAGTGGTGGTTTGAAGTCTACTGTCCTATTTAACATTAATGCACTCGTTTAATAAAACTAAACTAACTAAACTTTAAGACCGACACTAAAGGCCATTGCACATTGAGTCTGAAACTGCGTCCGAAATTTCCGCACGTTAAAAGTTATCGGCCAATAATAAAATTTTGACCGATATATTATGAATCATTTTCTCTGGTCAAACCACTTCAGCTGCTTACAGTTAAAATCCAGTACTGTCTGTCTATCTTGATCATTCACTTACTGCTATTAGCAAAACATTGTTCATGTAGGTGCAGTATGTAGATATTTATGAATGTGTAAATAACATAAACAAAGGCGTATTTTTTAAAGTCGGTTTCTGTCTGAAAGCTTTCTGTCTTGTTAGACATGTGGCTATTAAGAACACTTGTCTGGGATGCTCAGGAAGAACATCTATAACTTGTTTAATAAATAAACATACCAGAAAAGTTAAATAATCTTTAACAACTCTAAGATTTTCAGGAGAAAAACAGAACTAAAGGTTTCCTTGTCTTCTGTAGTTAATGTTTTCAAACAAAAAGCAGTTGTCCACTTTCTGCCTTTTGTTTCAGTCTCAAAAAATGTAGTAGTAATATACTGGGATAGTGGATACTGCATATCAGCCAATATATAGATTATCGGCTTCCAGTGTTAAATAATTATTCGTTATCGTTATAAGCAAAAATGATCATTTCGGTGCATCCCTGATTTAAAATCCAAAGGACGCATTTCTTAAAAATACTATATATATATATATATATATATATATTATGTATTTAACCAAATGCTGTGTCTGTACCCACTACCTCGCTCACTTCTTCACTATTCCCTATATAGCGACTGACATTTGAGTCCACTATATGGGGAAGAAGTGAATGAAAAAACAATTTTGGACATTGACATAATATAACCTGTGTCTGACAGTACGGTCACGGACATTCGCCATAACTGTTATTTTACATAATTGATTAATAAAGTGGTAAAAATAATTTTCACCTTATTTGTCACGTGAACTAACAAAGAGAGCAAAACAAAGACATCAATTTTCCACCTATTATTTACTTTAACGTTTATAACATTTAATACAATTATTTAATATATTTCAAATAAAGCACCTCTGTCTATAACATTCATTTAATCTCTTTATTCTCAAAAACACGAAAATAACTGTCAACAAGAACAAACACAAGCATAAAAACGTGCATTCGTGGCATTACGTGTCACTCTCATCCAGCTGATTCACGTGTTGTATCATGGGTAATAACGAGTGTACGTCGAATATAACCTCAAAACCAAAGTGCGTTGTGGGTAAAAAGAGTGAATGAATGTAGGGAAAGAAGTAGTTCTCTCAGGTTTCGAACACCACTGCAAAATAGCGGATCCCCAATATAGTGAGGTGCACTATATAGGAGATAGGGAGCGGTTTCAGACACAGCCAAAGTCACCCTGAAATCTTGAGATGTTGGCAGACAGAAATGAAGGGAATCATATCTGGTTTCTGAAATGTATCACTTACATTTCAGGAGAATGAACTACAACCTTTGAGAAATGGGATATGCCCTTTCAAAAAGCAGCCTGACGTACCCAAGACACAATATGTAAACAGGTTGAAACTAGAGATGCACCGATTGCAATCTTCTGTGAATAACTAGTTAAATTGTCTATAGAGTGACTATAACAGAAAAGAAAAAAACTGAGATATGAGGATGATGTCGTCTTGCTGTGTAAATGACGCAAATCTGGATTCACCTTAATAAAACCCGAACACAAAAAGTACAAATCTGATACAACTCAAATGATGAAGAAATGTCATTTGAACGTAACAGTGAGTGCAGATGTAAAATGCTGCCGATCGCCCTTGTTGTCTAGGATTTACAATCATTGCGATTATGCATTTGCATACTTGTTTGAATAAGTTTCGGATACATGATCCCAACTGATAGATACAAGTCAACATACATCTCAAATGTCATCTTTCTACTTTAGTCTCTAATGTAATTGAAAAAATATAATACATTTTGCTTTTCAAAATAGAACAGTTTACGCTATTTTTCTGTCAATCTGCTGTTTTATAATTCCACAGGAGATGAGGGTGTTTTCTTTCCCGAGGCCCGGTGGGGGACCAGTGTACCAGCTGCTAATGGTCTCTCCTCTAGTGTAGTTCAAATGAAACCAAGCCAATGCCATCGGTGTTGTGAACTCGGTGTAGCGTGACCTTCAGCCTCAAGAGACCCTGAGCCGGGGCTCTAGACTAACTTTTTTTACTATGAGCACTGTAGCCCATGACTGAAATTTTTAGGAGCGCAAGCAGGACATTTAGGGGCACACCTTAGGCTGCAATGCATTATTGACATTTTTACCCAAAATACCTGTATTACTGACAAATTCTTTAATAATAAATAGCCTCAACTCACAGAAATTACAATGAGCAATTTTATTTTCATTTCAGAGGGATGTGACATCTGTAGCCATTTTTTATTCTGTACTAAAATTTTGGAGAAAAAAAAATCCTCTTACAAGCACTAGGGAAATAAAAATATCGATCGCGCTTAGTGAAATTCATTTGTATCACTGAAATACTTCTTACAAACACCAGTGAAAATCATTCACGTGTATTATTAAATAATAGAGGAGCTCCAATTGATCGGTCGCCGATCATAATCGGCCGATAATCACTTTGGGAAGGATCAGATGACGCAAAATTAGCAATACATTTTTTTACGCGGTACGAAAATGCATTCACCGGTCTGGCAATTCTACTAGGTGTGTGAAAGAGACAACACATAAGTAATCTGCAACGTGTGTACTAAGCAGTTTACACGAGGCAGGAAGCATCCAAACATTTAAATACCACTGACATCATCAGACATTTGAAGGTTAGTCACATAAAGGAATGTGGGTAGTTTTCTGAGTTAGCTAGCGCTAAGAAAGAGCAGGACAGTTCAGCAGTAAAGGCGCCACTCAGCTGCAGACGCAATTTATTTTTTTATATATCTTATATCTTACCAGTGACAGAAAAATCTGAAGGCCATCTGTCATTTTGACGGATAACAATAAAGGCGATTTTTTCTTCCCCGTTTTTCATTTCCTTCCATCAGAACGTTATCGTGAATGGACTGAAGGTGATTGTGAGTGGCAGGAGGTAGGCTATCGCAAAAGGATGCATACTTCACTCCCCGCGTTCCGTGCACGGATACATTTAGGGACATATTAAAACACTCAACGCAGCTCAATCTGTACACTTACAAAGTGATTATATGGAGAAATTCACGACACAGCTTCTAAATAAAGAATACTATGAGCAGATAATACCAGAATATGAGCGCAACGTGCAAGGTAACTGTCTCGGGACAGTAAATTAGTACTGAATTAATTTGAACCAACAGAAAATGTGCATGTCATGTTGTATGAAAAAGTGTATTTTTGTTTATAGTGTTAAAGCAAAACGAAAGGGCTCGACTTAACACGTTCTTATGGTGATGTGTTCTTATGAGCTGTGACCGACACGAAGACAGCGAGAAACCTCAGTGTCCCAGCCGGCAGCTCCGGACTCTCCCTTTGTCACACACATAGGCCTACACTGGTGGGCTCGCGATCTACTCGTCTTTTCACATGAGATATAACAACTAGAAAAAATCCAAAATGGCAGCTCACACATCAGCGAGTACTTGTTTATCATTTTTATCGCTTGAAGACATGACTTTGAATCTGTAATTAAGAGAAAATACTTATGTTCCAAAGTCTTTATGTGGTCCAAAGCCAGGATGGTAGCATTTGCTTCAGCTGTAAAAATTGGCTGCATTTAGGGATGGATATTCATCTTTCTTGGTGATTGATCACAATTGCAGACGATACAGGGTCCTCAGTCTTGGATCAATTTGAGGTTAACAATTCTTTTCACACGCTCAAACCCACTAACATCGTAACCAACAATTGCAGACTTAAAAAACGAATGACTCTGTTCTTATTTAAATGACAGCAATTCCTGAAAGCCAAATTACCTTCTCCAGAAAATGACACAATGGTTATGAATGGGAAAGAAAAAACAGGAAATCTCATGAACCCTTAGGCTTGTCACTGCACTTAATGGAGACCAAAGTCTCCACATTTCCCACATGAGCTTTCAACTAAGTGCTGGGAAAGTCAGGAAAAACCCATTATCTCAGATTTAGAGTTATTAAGGATCATTAATATATCTGTTTAAAACGACCATATAATAACTATTTAACATCTTTTTAAAGGTCAAACGACTTGGCCTTAATTAAAAAAAATAATTGTGTTAAAGGTCAAGTGTGTAATTTTTTGGAGGATCTGTTGACAGAAATGCAATATAATTATGTCTTCAGAGATGTATAAAAACCTTACGTAATCAAGCGTTAGATTAGAATGAGCTATTTCTATCTACATACACAGCGAGTCCCCTGGCATGGTAGTCACCATGTTGTTTCTACAGAAGCCCAAAACATACAAACTGCTATACAGGGCGTGTTTCGTAAATATGTAATCTCCTTTGACAAAGAAGCAAAACCCAATGACATCATTGTCCATCAAGCCTTAGTGCTTCGAAAGGGAGGAGGGAGGGGTGGAGTGAGCCATTGGTTGCAATTCGCAACCTCACCACTAAATGCTCATTTAAACAACTGAAGTGAACAATTTCAAACAATATCTCGAGTCACTGTGTTTTTTGTTAGAAATACTGATGGATTTTTGAGCTTCAAAACATGATGTTTTATTTGAAACATTTATTTTAATTATAAATATAAATAGTTAGCCAAACCTGGCCTGAAGGCAATCTTCAGTATAAAAAAGCCCACAAACAATATGTGAGCATTTACATTACATAACACACCGAATGTAATCAAATTGTTTTGTTTCAAATTTCAGTTCAGCTCACCCATGATGTTTGCGTTTTAGTGTTCATAACACTACAAACATCACTGATGCTGACTAATGCATGGTAAATTGCTCTATGAAGAGAAAAAACATTTATTAGGCACATACATTTCAAATGAACTAGGGTTGACTGAACATTTAGTTGACTAATTTGTGTCAAGAAAGTTCTGTGAACCAAACATCTCTGCTTACCAACAGTATATTAACTGAATACATATCAGCTCATTTATGGAAATGTATTATTACTGCTAATTCAAATTAGTCTGTCATATCTCTCAGAGGTAATGCAGCCTTACGCTCCGTTGTGGGGACTTTGGTCCGCCGACCATTCATTGTTAATTGTCCCAGTGTAAGATTAAAGATTAGAGGTGACCGTGCGTTTGCAGTGGCGGGGCCTTAACTATGGAATAATCTGCCTTTACATGTTAGAAATGCCCAAACACTCATTCTTTTTAAATCCAGATTAAAAAAACTACTTTTAGAGTTTGGCGTTTACCTCCGTGTAAGATCTGCTATCTTGATTTCAGTTTAATTTATTTTACTTTTTAAATAGTTTGTCTTTTTGTTATTCTGCTCTGTGATATTGCATTGCTTAAGCTTGTACAGCACTTTGGCAAACACTAGTTTTGTGCTTTATAAATAAAGTTTGACTTGAATAAAATAAACACTCTGTCTGGAAGGCATATATACCTGATTCTGTTGCTAGGTAATAAAGAAACTTTTTGCATCAATATGCAAAACCAGGTGTGCACATCCAATCAGAATTCAGAACCAGGACCACATGTATTACAATATTCCAGAAGAGATCCATATACTGCATATTTATCAACAATTCACTTCTAACCCTTATAAAAAATGTACACCAAGTCATTTCAGGTGAGCGCAACACCATCAAGATGACACACAGGTAAGTGCCTTTGTTTGTGAACTCCAAAGATGCTTTGATGTCACTGACCCTGAACTGAACCAGAGAACATTCAAGGCATTAATTTGGGGAAAGACCAGGGCTAGGTTTCACAAAACCTTTTTAACACTACGTCATTCTTAACTAATACCTTAAGAGTGGTAGCAATGTTTTTTAAGAATGAAATCGTGATACGAAGGTTACTGGAAACCCAGCCCAGGAGAATCCTGAACATCAACAATAGCTATGAGAAATCGGACATCCCGCCTTTAACGTCATCCACATTCACATGAAATAACTATTTTATGGAAACAACAATTGGAGAAATCTGATCACTTAACATTAGTGTTGGGCAGTAGCGTCGCTACCAGACATTTGACAGAGGCGGCTGCCTCCAATTCTCTATGCAGGAAAAATCCTGCTTTACGATTTAATTAACCGTGGCGTTTTTAAGGCCTGTTAATATAGTGAACCTCTGTAATATCTGCATCCATGCAACTGTTCAAGAATGTGCATCTGAGTTGCCATTTGATTATGAAAATAAATAACGTTAGCATATGATCCCTTAAATTGACTTATTAACCTATTTTATGTTCAGGTGAGGATATCTGTAGCTACATCCTGTCATTCCTTGGCTATATTTTACTGCAATAGAGGAATAGTGCGGTAGCCTATTAAAGTTATCGAATAATTGAACATTAATGATTATGAAGATGGATTATGGAAATATGTATAAATTGACATCCCTAGTTCCAACGCTTTCTGATGGGGTAATCTGCAAGTGCCAAGGGCTGTATTTTAAAAATAATTATTACAGAAAATGCAAACAGTTTCTAGCTAATTTTCAATGTCAATACTACAATAACAATTAAAAGTAATATAAGCTCAATTTGCTTTACAAAATACAGGCAAACCCTACATTTAACTAAAAGTAAAAAACTAACTATTAGTTCAATAAGAAGAAAACTATGTTAGAGAGACTTAATGGAGAGGCACAGTAGGATCTACCACTAATAGTATCATGAATAATATTCAATCTATACAAATAACCATCGTTTTTACTAAAATTGTATTAGCGTCCATTACTTTTGTAGTCTCAGAAATCTCAATTTTTCAGGACTCATGCCTAACACACCAAAAAAATATGTTTAGGGGGATGTTACCAACTGTACTATACACAATAATTTAGCTAACATGTTCTAACATTGTAGGAACTGGACACCAGGCAAGACACTCAACACATTCCAATAACCTGACAGTCAACTCGAATGAGCTACAAACTTCATTTTTTGATAGATTTAAAACATATTAAAGAAGCAACTGTGCACACTATGATGCTCTAGGCACATTTATTTGACCGACTGCCACGACACAGCACATCTCAGGACAGTGCTTAACAGAGAATGCATTCCCTGCCTATTCTCAGCCGGGCCACATTTAGACCCCCACACAACGTCTAAATAACACTACAGCAGTCGCTCCAAAGTACAAAGCGTATAGAGCACACATTGCTCGCTGAAACTGACCGTCACCTTTGGTGTGTGTGATGACACAGCAACATCTCTTATTTAAAATAAAATTTCCAGGTCATACTCACCCGACACACCGTTGTCCAGTGGTGGCGGTTCTGTGCTCACTGAATTGAATTTGTCCGCCCGACATTTCCACAAGCAGCATAGATACACAATCCAGAAAGTCACCAGTCTGCTGAGCTCCATACTGGAAGAGCTGGTTTATGAGACAGAGAGAGATCTTGTCATCGCCAGATTTGCCACTAAGCAAATTCACAATGGCTTACACCACCACTGGGAAAGTCAGTTGTGACGCAATGAAGTTCTAATGATCAATGTTATTGTGTATATGCTAAAAAGTTATCTCTTTTTCTAACAAAGACAACACAGATATAAGAGTGATGTTTGATTCACTGGTATTTTTCTTCTGGTTTCGAAAGGTCTCTTTGAATTGAAACGTATCAACAGCACTTAACCCCTTGGGTCAGGTTAAAATGAATGACGGGGCAGCTGGTTGGAAGAAACTTTAACACTTGTTATAAATAACCCCCAAAAATAAACAAAAACAACAATAAACACTATTTCTGAGACTTTTTTGCAGGAGCTTTAAACGCATTCTTCCCAACACAGCTCAGATAATAATAATAAAAAACATACATTTAAAGTAAAATAATACAGAACATAATAATTAAATTGACGTTAAATGGATTAAAAAATCAAAAAAATAAATTGCACTGTCTGTATTTTGATCCTATATTATAATATATTGACATGCCTGTGTACAAAAAGATGTCATTTAGATTTGTAATGTCATGTTAGTGAGAAAATGCATTCATATTAAAAGTGTAAAATAAAGTGGATTATACAACCCTTACGAAACTATCATGGCCACTAGAAGGCAAGATATTTTCATATTTATTCATAATCTTAGCAAAAACGCATCAACAAAATATACATATAGATTATTCAAAAGAAGATCTCTTTAGTTTAAGTCCTCACATATGCTAATGAATACACACCACAAATAGACAAACATTAAATAGTAAGTTATGTCACTCATGTAACAGCTTTATCCAACCAATTGCACCCTAACATCTGACATATTTCATGCAGTTAAATGCGCACCTGGCTTCGTAGAGACACGAGGCCACTGGCACTCACCTTTCCCTCTTCTAAACACTACAACACATCTACATAACGGGTTCAAGCAGCAAGAACACGTCGTTTACAAATAATATAATCGACATACCTGTGATTTTCGTCTCACTGGTTGAGCTTAAACTCGAATGTTCGTCTTCAGCGGCTGCTCTCTCCTCCCGCGAGACTCCATTGAGGCTTTTTATCAAAACACTCCAGAAAACACACGACCGCGATCCGGCGACTCCCCTGAGTGAAAGAAAACGGCAGGTGGACGGTAGTATCAGCGATTGAAGCAGCGACGGGCCGTGTGAGCTACGCTTCCTTGTCGATTCACGCCGGGGCTGGCGGGCTGCGGCGCGACGCATGCGCAGATACTCGCTGTGCCAACTCGCCAGCGCACACGAGCAAGTAGGTTCAACTTCATGCGGCGATGCGCAGACACAATGTTCGATGAAATCAAAGTACCGCGAGATGGAAGCATAACGAGCCGTACGGTTGCTCTCGCGGTGCCGTGACGTCATACGTGGATGGGTCTGCGCAGCGCCGCACGTAATCGAACTTGCCTAGTAATACTTATAAAACGCCAAAGCGTGATTTTAGCAAGGGTAGTATTTTGTTCCTCTTTTTATTTATGACAACATGGATCATGATTTTCTATCTCAGCTTGATTCATGAGCATTTGTAGACAATATGAATCACTCAATTCGGCAATATTGATAACATTTTTAGTTGGTTTAAATAATTTTTTCTCCGTATAATTTGGAGCATTTTTATCTTGTTTTGACATCACTCTCTGTAACCACCGGCACACTATTTCATCATCTGTATATATAATTGTATCTATTGTGTGCGTGGTAGGATATGGGAGTCATGTGATTGGTAAAAATAAGACACGTATGCTGTTTGGTGGGACTCTTACATCTGTTTGGTCTGTTTGAAAGCTTTTGTGTTTCATTGTATACACTTTCACTCTCACCTCCCTTCTGTGAACAGACTGCAGATTCAGAAAATCGTCCATAGATATGTCCATGAATCCCAATAAAGCGTCTGTCTAATGACAACACTGCCGCCTAGTGGTCTGGCGATGACACCACGTTCATTTAAGTGACAGCAGGGATCTTCAACGCTGTAGCTGAAATACACATAAAATGCTTATATTTCTTGTGAAAGTATAGGCAGCAGTGCCCTCTTGAGGTGTGTTCTGAATCACGCATTTATACTGGATTACCTGGAACAGATAAATTAGGTTTATTAGGACAAATTATGCTATCCTATCACGATCACAAAAAGTGTGTGATGTATGATGCTTCTGTATCGATAAATTGCTATATTTAATGTCACTATTGTGCATGGCTGGATGAATGTGAATGAGTCTTTAATACATTTGTGTTTTAATAGCTGTCGCTCATAGAAATGTGTATTACGTTGTGTTATCTGTACAAACCAAGACCTGGTAAAGAGGATTAAAATTGCGTTACCCTCAGACCCATGGTGTATGCAAATAACACTACACAGAATATAAAAAAAATATAAAAAAGATACAGATAAATAGAGATTATTATATACAGTATATGTAAAATACAACTATACAAGCAGGGATAATTAAAAAAGAAGAAGATCAATCTCCTTCATCTTCTCCACATTCAGAGATTCTTGTCACTCCACCACCTGGCCACCCTTGCGGAAAAAAAGTGCACTTTAATATACTTTTTAAAAGTGTACTTATTACGTAAATAATGTACTTTAAAACAGCATACTTAAGTGTGAATTCATTGTAATGTTTTCAACCATCTAAGTACGTATTATCTGTAATTGATTTCAAATATATCACAGTTTTATTTTGTATTAAAGGCATTAAGCTGAACTTTTGAGTGATTTTTTTTGAACAACTTAAGTGGCACTTTAATAAATTTTTACGTGTACTTTCAAATTTGCTTATAGTGTCTGAAAAATATGTTTAAAGTGTATTTACTTTATTCTACATATGCTTCAGAATTATTAATCAATACAACACTATAAGTGTACTTCTGTCAAGTACTACAAATTCAAACTCACTTAAATTAAAAGCACATTAAAACTTAATTGCACATTTTTACAAAGCACATTTTTAAAAAGTGCACTTAAGTGTGTTTTAAAAAAATATCATGAAAATGTTCTCTCTTGAATGACAGGTAAGTTGACTTCAATGTCAGAAATATTATGCTACCTAAAAGTACACTTTTAAAAAGTGTGCTTTGATTATTTAAAGCACACTAGAAGTACACATTCAATACAATTAAATACACTTATTTTTCACAAGGGCAAGTGGCTCACCTCGCTCCTGTATTTTGTCTTATCTTTGTTGATAATGAGACCCACCACAGTCGTGTCGTCCTCAAACTTGTCGAAGAGGTTTCAGTTTTCGTGTGACGCCGTTTAGTCATGTGTCAGCAGGGTGTAGAGGAGGGGGCTAAGCACACGTCCTTGGGGGGCCCCAGTGTTCAGTGTGATGGTACTGGATGTGTTATTGACGAATCATACTGCCTGAGGTCTCCCTCCAACAGCCAAGTGTTAAGTCCCAGCTGAGCACTTTGTGAGTGAGCTGTTGAAGGATGATTGTGTTGAATGCAGAACTGAAGTCTATGAAGAGCATTCTGCTATACAGGTCTTGAGTGAGAGTAGCGTGGAGGGCAATGGGGTTCATCGACGAGACTTGATGTTGTGCATAACTTGCCGTTCAAAGCACTTCATGAGAATATATGTAAGTGCAACTGGACGGTAGTCATTGAAGCAGGATGGAGATGACTTCTTTGGGACTGGAATGATGGGGTAGTTTTGAAGCATGCGGGGACAACAGTCTTATTAAGCAAGATGTTGAAAATGTCTGTGAAGACATCAGTGAGTTCAACTGAACAGTCTGTCAGCACGCGCTGTGACTAATTCACTGTGTTGTTTTATTAATAGGCTTCATTTCTGATACTCAGCTTTATGGCTCTTATAGTTTTTGAACTTCCCTTCAAGCTCTTTGCCTTTTTGTGTCACTAACTTCCTCTCAGCGAATTAGTCGGCAATCACTTCCTTCTGCAGTGCCCTGTGCATCTGTGTTCAGGGTTAGTTCATTACTGACACATTATCTGGACTGACCTTTTCATCAATGAATGGTAAGTTACATTTATATATTTTTATATATTTTATATATTATATATCCCTTTTTGATCAATGATGTTATTTGTTAGTAAAATGGAGGTCTGACTGGTTTTGTATACTGCAAGGAATTTTGTCGGAATCACAACATTTACTTTTACAGTAGATTAAGCAAATATATAATATTCTTACTTCATTCTTCATCAAGTTAAATGTAATATTCTACTATTAAAACACAAGAAAACCTTTATGCAATTCACACATTGCTTGGTTATAAGTTACATAGTACTTTGTACAGTAGTTCAAGGTACATGCAAATCAATATCAGCTTTACATATTACAAAGATAACAAACAGAACTATTTTAAATATTAAATAAATTATTATAATAATATTATACCAGAGGTGTTTAGAAAAATATGCTAATGAGGGATCCGGTTAAATGTCGACATAAGGTACATATTCTAATGATAGTCCCCTTGACAATAAGCAGTACACTGTTGACATGTAGGCCTATTCTTACTTCCCTTTTAAACGCAACTCCTTTTCTAGTCAATTTGAAGAATAAACTCTGGTTTCATTTAGCGTGTTACACATAAAATAAAAAAATAAACTGATATAGAGGACGCATGAGTTGTTCTACAACCACTACCAAGAGATCTTTCATATCTCAATTGTCATACACTTGCAGACGTTTTTGAAAGTTTCAGAAACACACTAACTGATCAAATCTGCAGACAGGCGCAGACTTTCAGCAACGAGTCCAGACTCAAATCTTGGCAAAATCTGAGCAAAGGTCTTGCAGTGTATTTTAGCCTCTAGTCTTCACTGTTGTCTTGAGACACAGATGTTGGTAACCTTACAAGTGTCCTCTAAGCTAAGTTTCAAAAGAGAACTCAAGAGTTTCCAACCGTGATCAGATTCGTCCATAGTCTGCAATCAAACATACATACATGTCAGCATGATTCACAATTTTATAGCTCTATACTGTATGTCAACAATTGTCTCATTAATCTATATTTCTATTTCTTCTGAAGCAAATAAGGACAAATGTCACAATAGAACTCACTAATGTTCTATGAGCTTTAAAATAGCTTTTGAGTATCTTCTGAACAATACATGTTCTCTCAGGATACACGGACATTGCCTCAGACTATACAGAATGTATATGTTGCTTCTGAGGGAAAAACGCACCTCTGTCTGTGAAATGCGTGGTCTATAGTATTTCCGCCAGCTCAGCTCCCCTACTTCTCAGAAGGATATAAATAAAGGTCATTGACAACACTGCAATGTTTTCTGTGTGGAAATGCAGTCATTTTTAGCTGATACACACACGTGATAATGTGACATCAATGAGACTTGCACAACTACATTAGCCTTAACGCTGCTTCTTTTGGTTATAAGCATTTAGATAGATATCATTATTGGCATTGCTATTTGAAACCAACATACTATTACAATGGTTTTATTTTGGTATAAAATGGGGGTACGGAGTTTAAAAGCACACGAGAAAATACTTCTGTTTTTTTTTCCCTTATATGCAAAATTTGCATGAAATTAACATGACAGCATGAATTCAACTGGCCTTGACTCTAAAAGTTTAGTGTAACAACATGATTTGAGATTCTGAGAATTCCCCCTCAAAATCTGTTCAGATTTTGGACCCCACACATACATGTAAACCAAATGCACAATTTATTTTTTATTTTCAGTGAATTGGGTCTGACTGAGAGACGATAATGCAGAACATCAAGTGCGTCGTAGTTGGAGATGGAGCCGTTGGAAAAACCTGCCTCCTGATTTCCTTCACCACCAATGCTTTTCCTAAAGAATACGTCCCAACTGTCTTCGACAACTACAGCGCACAGCTTACAGTAGACACAAAACTCATCAGTCTGAACCTGTGGGACACGGCGGGTCAGGAGGAATACGACCGTCTGCGGACTCTCTCCTACCCTCAGACCAACGTCTTTGTCATTTGCTTCTGCATCACCAGCCCTGCATCCTATGAGAACGTCAAGCTAAAGTGGTACCCTGAGGTGTCCCAACACTGCCCTAATGTGCCCATTCTTCTGGTGGGGACTAAAAAGGATCTGAGAGATGACCCAGAGGTTCTGAAGAAGCTGAAGGAGAACAACCAGTCACCTATCACCCAGCAACAGGGAGGAGCGCTGGCACGACAGATTCAGGCAAGCAAGTACATTGAGTGCTCAGCGCTCATCCAAGACGGGGTGAGTGAAGTGTTCACGGAAGCGGTTAGCATTTACCTCAACCCAACGCCATCAGCTCCCAAAAAAACTAAGTGTGTGATACTGTAAAAGTTCTGCGACTTAAAGATGATCTATTTTTATTTAAGGTTTTTTTCACATGTACTCTAAATTATAACATATATAGCAGTCATAACATTAATACTTAAATGTAAAGTATAAACACTTCAGCATGATGTAACAAAAGCATGTATTAAAAAAATGCAGCACAGACACACTTTACAAGAATACATTTTACTTGTGTCCCAAGCATTCAAAAGTAATCTTTTGGGGCCAATGTATGTTAATAGTAAAACATAAATTAATAAAAAATATACTTTTTTTAGATTGTGGAGAAGGGCATATTGTAACAGTAATGTGGATTTAATAAAAAAAGGAAATGTGTTGCCATATATGTATGCAGATATTTAATGTAAATGCAGAAGTTGAAATGTGTCACCTGTGTTGTCTTTGTCTTTTTCTTTCCTTTTTTGTCATTCAAAATAAGGGCAAGTAAACAAAAATGATGACAGAAGTTTTTGTGTGAACTATCCCTTTAAAATATTTTAATTTTAGCAAAATATCCACTAATGAGACTGTCAGATTTTCTTTCCTTACATAAGAAAAAATGTGAGAACATCCAGAGTGCACAGCTGGACAGATCTAGAGATGTTAAGACAAATTATTAGACTTCATGGCAATACTATGTAACATACAGAACATGATGTCTCGCCAGATCTAAAAGGTTTTCTGAACTATTGTGTACACCATGTTCACATACATTGTCATGATATTAATAATTCTGTCCATGAAATGCTGACTTTATACTTTTATGCACACTTAATAAAAAAGGAAAAACCATTCTTAAAATCTGGGTACTTACCTCATGATTACAAAACCCAACAGTTTGAGGCTGTTTATGAAGCAACTTTTATTATTTTTTCATTAATCTTTTGTGCTGTCAGTGAGAGTACTCTACTTGAAAGGAGAACATTCACTTCCCTCCCCTGAATTAGCTGCTGTCTTGGTTTTGCTGAAGCTTTTAACTTTGTTCAGAAACACAATAAAACCGGACAACAAAGAGTTGAGAACTTACAGAACAGTTACGTTCTATCTGCATGCGTTTTGCAATACTGTCAAATAATTGTATTTGTTTAGTGCTTTCCCTGTTGAAAAAAACAGCATATGCTGGTTAGGTAGGCCTTTGATGACCAGCTTAAACCAGCTTAGACCAGCAAATGACCAGCTAAGGAACATCTTAAGCCAGCACATGACCAGTTTAAACCAGCACAAACCAGTAAACCAGCATCAAAACATACAAAACCAGCATATTTTGTTTTTTCAACAGGGTTTTACTATAGACCCCTTTTGCTCCGATGTCACAGCATTAGCTGGAGGCGAAACAAAGGGAAAACTGGAGGCGGCCACTACAAATCAGCACAGATTTGGCTTCACAAGGAGTTTAAAATTTCATCTTGTTGAGTATTTTAGTTCCACAATCGACATACAGTCTCCAATTTAATTCAAGGGAATCTTATTTCTGCCTCAACCTAAGCTCCGCCCACAAAAACAACAGCAACATTGTTTCAAAGTAGCATTATAGAACATCATATTTACAAGGTCGATGTGAGGTTTTGTCATTTCCCATGCCTGTAATTAGAAATTACGAGTACAGATCTCGAAAATGTGGTAATTCAGACATATTCATAAACTCACACATGAACATGATCTTGTTTTCAAAGTGCATTGTGGGATTTTTGGAAGCTTCTGTGTAGCCTTCTGGAAGGGACTTCTAAACTCCTAAATTCTTGCTACGCCAAGGGATGTGACGTGTCTTTGCTTTCAAAAACGATATAAAAAATGTGCCAAAAGCGATTTATAACGAAAATAGGCATTTCGTGCACTTGGGTAAAGTTGGTCTGGCCTTCTCCTTTTGGTGATCGCCTGTGCTGGAATCGTGCACGGTTATCGGGGACGAGCATTGCTTCAGTATGTGTAGGTTCCGATTAATTAAATGTCAGACGTCATATGGTCGTCATATGGTAACAAGTAGGCTAAAAGTGTGAGATGTTTGAGCTGAAGATTTGCTTCAGTCTGGTTTGAAAGTAAAATGCAGTTGACTCAACATGAAACGGAGATAATTTTATTCCCAGCCAAAACACTGCTCTTCATTCACTTGGATACTGACCGCAAGCCAGTAAATTTGACAGTAAAATCATTGTTACACCTTCTGGCAAACAAACAGGAAACTCCACACACCGATCTGTATTGGAGATAACGCTGAGGCCTCTATTGTATTTTAACATTGCCTTCCTCATATTTTTCATACACAAATTGGATTTTTCTTTTTGTGCGTGTCTTTGTGTATCGTTTGCTCTAGTATTTTACTGTTACATCCTAAAATTAGTAAATACATAGGCTATTTATATACTTGTATTTATATATATATATATATTTACTCATGAAAATAAAGGTCTTAAGGTAAAATTGTATATAATTTCTAATTTTGTAAAGCCAAAGATAAGCAACTATAATTAAAAAGTAGCAGATCACATAGTAGAACTTTGAGGGGCCACTACAGTGAATATTGATAGTGTGGCATTACTGCATTCTTCGTCTGCACATGCAAATAATGCCACCATGTGGCTATTGTTTGTGACAACCTTATATGAAGAGGGTGAAATGTATTTAGCACTTTCTCAACTTTATCGCAAGTATTAAAAATAAAATAAACGTAGTGATCTGATGTTGGATGAGCTTAAAGGTTTTGTGATGAATCAGTTTGCCAGTCATATATAGTTTGCCAGTCATAGTTTATTAAATGTTTTATTAACACTAGAGGTGTTGGAAGAGTAGGCTAATGATTTTTTTCTGTTTTTGTATTATTTATATATTTTTTCCACTAAACCTGCCTGGGATTCAGTATAAGGGTGTTTTATCTTCTTCAGTCATTTGAGAAAGTGTGAGGATGCAGCAGGCGGGATTGCACATGTGCAGTAGAGGATTAAACCGTGTTGAGTTCATGACATTCTTGCAACATCAGCCAACTGCAGCTGAGATATCCGGATATTAAAGGATGGATCTCTTTTTGACTGATTTCACATTATTGCTTGATTGTCAAGCGTGTTCTTGAATGAAGTAATTTACGAGATGACGCCCAAGAATGTGCAATACTATACCCGGTTTGTCTTCTGCTTGCTTTTTGTACAAGGTACCTGTTTCCTTCTCAACATTTGTGCATTTGGCAGACGGGTTTATCCAATGCAACTTACTTTGCATTTTACTATACTGTTGTTACTAAGTATGTGCAATCCCTGGGATTGAACCCATGACCTTGGCGTTGCAAGCGCCATGGTGAAGCCAACCAATAGATATTCAATTTTGTCAGACTTTTTATAGACAGAAATATATTTAATGCTTTGCACATTCAGCATTTATTTGTTCCAGTGGTTTGACCGAAAGATTTCAATTTATTTCATATTTGCTGTTTTATGAATTTGAAAAGTTTATTATCATTAGATTTTTTGCAAGTAATTGGCTACTGTGATAAACCCTATGTCCAATATATAGAAAGCATTGCTGAATGTGATTTTTGCCAATTTGCTTGGTTATTTGTGTCGAGAGGATGGACAACTGTGTTGTATAGCTTCAGATGGGTACTATATCAGATATCCCTTCTGTCCACTTCTCATAAACCATCTTGTGTCTCTTGACATCTGTCACAAGAGGCCTCTCACATGCCTGAACATTCACAGCCGATCAACCGTTTTGATTTATTACCAAGGGCTTTGAACTTAACGTCCCCGTGAACCGGGAGGGGTCTAGGTGCAGCCGATGGGGCGAGTGGAGCTCCACTCTCGAACAGGAAATACGTCACTACCACTCAATAATAAAGAAGTTTCAAAATGGCGTCGCTGAGCTCTCCGAAGTTCGAACTTTAACTCGGGTAATTTTATCTCAGCATCAAAAATAATTTACTTGATGTTTCATTTATTGTTCACTGCTAACTGTTATAATGTTTACGTTCTAAATACAAACCTGGAAGAAATGTCTGGATTTAGTAGCATTTAAAGTATTTAATAACTTTTAAACAATCATTTTGGTAGCAATATAACAAGTGCTTATTGACCTTACAACAGGATCATTTCATAAATAACTTCCGGGTTCAGGTCAGAATTAGGTGACGTATATCCGCTCGGGCTTCGAGTGGAGGTGACGTATTTCCGCTTTTGGGTGGAGCTCCATTCGCCCCATTGGCAGCAGCCAGCCCCTATTACGTGAACCGGAAGTTGTGATCATTTTTACTTCCGTATTCTAATTTACGTCATTTGAGATGGATAGTCATTTCAGGGTGGAAATGCATTTTCAGATTTTAACTGAACATTATGAGGGTACATGTATTTTGATAAAAAGATCAAAATTGAAAGGCTATTTACTAAACGCTGGAATATTTCATGAAAAAATAAGAATTGTCATTTTTAATTTCAATGGGACTTAACTAAACAACTAACTGTCTCTTATATTCTCAAATGTTTTCGGTTTGCTGGGGGGCTTATGAAAAATTTGCCCAGAAACTGCTCAACGATTTATTCAGCAACTACACAAGTGCATTGAGGCCAGTGGAGGATACAGAAGACATTCTGAATGTCACATTTCAGATCACCCTGTCTCAAATCATTGACATGGTACTCTAACCCATAACACACGAGAACATGGCACGCCTGAAAATGAAAGTCAGTTAAAGAGGAGAATTGGTTTCATTCAATAAATATTGCAAAATATATTAGCGATTTTCTGAATGAAGGAAGCAAACTCATTTGTTAGAACAGACAAAATGCTTAAATCTTTGTCAACTGATCAAGCAAAGCTAAAAAAACAAATGGAATCATAAGTAGATGTTTATTGTATTTTCATTTCAAACGACTAATGGTGTCTCACTAAAAAGTTGTTCATTTGGTGTCATGGATGACGGACAGGACCCAGACACAAACATCCGAGGTAGAAAATCAAAAGCTTTTAAAGGAGTCATATGACACGGATGAAACAAATATTATTGTTTGTTTTAGATGTAATGCAATGTGTTTACATGATTTAAGGTTTAAAAACGCTGTATTTTCCACACACCGTACATGTTTGTATCTCCTCTTTGCCCCGTCTCGCTGAAACGGGCAGATTTTTTACAAAGATCATCGCTCTGAAATGCGAGGTGTGCTATAATTGGCCAGTTAACCAGTGCATAGTGATTGGTTAAGTACTGTAAGCGTGTGACGGAAATGTAACGCCTCTTACCATATTTGGAACATCAGGTTCAAAAGCAATTGTACTGACAGGTATGCCCCAGCTTACTTGCTTTCACATTTGGGCGGTCTTAGACAGCTAATACCATAAACTGACGTAGATTTGTGGGGGTGTGGTTACAAGAGGTGCTTACAGGATTACAGGATACTGTCAAGAAGACCCTGTCCACAGAACAACAAAACTCATGACAAGAAGGACAGGATCATGAAATTTGGGCCCTTTATTGGGATTTTTTGTCTCTATTACAGGATGAGCGGAACCAGATTCTGACATCATATTATTGGATACAGCAGGTGTGGGTTGACACGTATCTTACCTGGAATAAAAATGACTACGATGGGCTTGATACCAGCCGTATTCCTGGTAGTTCTGTATGGAGACCTGATATAGTCCTATATAACAGGTAGATCAGACTGGTGGGATGTTTGTCTTTTTCTTTTGCACTTTCCCTTTTCTCCACATGGTGGCATAAACCCAACACTAGTGAAACAATAAGAAAAAAAATCATATATTTTTATTATGGTTGTAATGACGTTGTTTGGTAATTGGTGAATATTTCATAATAAGCTGAAATCTATAACTTTTTTATTGCTTAAAAAGAAACAAAAATTTGTTATTTTGCGAGTATATAAAATATCAGTCTAATTACCCCAATTCACAATAATAGCAAGGAAAACGAACATTTTAACAGCTAAAATGCTCATAACGGTTGTCAATTATGATCTTGAGGAAAAAAACATAAACACAGACACAAATTTGGTCATCATGTGCCTTCATCTTATTTTATGACAAGCAGGGGAAATGTATTAATATCAATGTGATATTAATATTAATAGTTCAGCTTCAAAATACAAATTCTGTTGTCATTTACTCACCCTCTTGACTTTCTCCCTTCCGCAAAACAGAAAAGAAGATATTTTGAAGGATGTTGTTAACAGCCCCACCCCACTTGCATTGGTTACGATAGAAGTGAATGGGGGGCTGTGCTGTTCTGTTACCAACATTTTTCAAAATATCTTCTTTTATGGTCTGCAAAAGAAAGAAAGTCATACAGGTTTGTAATGACAAGAGGGCGTGTAATTGATGACATAATTTGAATATTTGAGGTGATCTACTCCTTTAAGGTATTTTTTAATTTTATGGTTCTGAAATTTCAGACATCATTCTGACTATATTTTGGTGCGGTGTTCAATTTTATCCAGCGCGGATGATCACTTCTCTAGCACCATGGATACCAACATCGTGATCCACCATGACGGCCAGATCATGTGGGACGCACCAGCCATCAAGGTGCAAGGTGGACGTTTCCTTCTTCCCCTTTGATGCCCAGCAGTGCCTTCTGACTTACGGGTCATGGACCTACAACGGCAACCAGCTGGATATTCTGAACGCCATGGAGAGCGCAGATCTCGCAGACCTTGATGACAATGTGGAGTGGGAAGTTCTGGGAATGTCGGCCAAGAGGAACATCGTTGTACGGCTGCTGCGCAGAGCCGTATCTAGACATCACTTACACACTGAAACTAAAGAGATGCGCTTTGTTTTACGTATTTAACTTGCTCATACCTTGCATTATGATCTCATTCTTAGATGTTGTGATGTTGGCCCTCACTGTGTTTCAGCTGTTGGTGGATGAGATCATGCCGCCTTCAGAGAATGTTCGTTTGATTGGTGAGTCAAATCTCTTTTATGCTTTTCTTATTTTTGGTTTTAATTTTGAAAAATTCACTTTATTTTTGGTCCTACAGGAAAGTATTACATCGCCACCATGACTATGATAACTGTATCCACGGCCCTGACCATATTCATCATGAACATACATCATTGTAGGCCAGAGGCCAAACCCGTCCCCAACTTAAATAGGAAAGGTAACAGGAACTGGAGGTGATGGAGATCGTGATGATGTGTCCAAACATCAATGTGTGTGCCAACAACAGGTTCTCATGAGGAATATTGAGTATGTGGCAAACTGTTATCGCGATCTGAGAGCTACAGCGAAACGAACAGGAGAATGGAAGAAAGTGGCGAAGGTTTCGGACCGGTTCTTCATGTGGCTGTTCTTCATTATGGTTTTCTTCATGAGTTTACTTATAATGGGGAAAGCTATATGACAGTGTGTAACTTTGATTAACATACATGTATTGCATAATAAATCGTTTAATATTTAGTTGGACATTTTCTATAAACATTTACGTGAGAATCCTGTTCTACATAGTACAATGAGCTTTTCATGTTTTGTACTGTATGTCACTGCAAATCCCGTCCTCTCCCCTGATCAACATGATGAAGCAGAAGCATTTAAAGCAGAGGACAGATGTTTCAGTGCTTTGTGTTTGAGAGTAACTTTCTTTTTAACCATTGCACTGCAGAATTCAGGTATTACAAAAACAGGGATGGTAATGTCTTTCTGAGCATGTGCGTGAGGCATCGAAGATTCTATTTTTAAAACTTCAGCTGTAGAACAAAGTGCTTGCATACAGTACATTCACACTTGTTGAAACATCACATATCCGCTAGACCAAAATGCAGAAGTCTTTGAATAAAACATGGAGTTATTAGTAAAGTTCTGCAAGCCTTGATGCTGTGCAAAACTTCTGTTTTTGTTTTCATTTTATGCATCTAAAATATCAAAATTACATTTGGAGAGTGACTTTCTGCTATTGCTGTACTTTGAGAGCGTTATGGTTGTTACGTGAGTGCAGACATTGAATGCTAGCAAAGCTCGTTCACACATTTATTTAGATGTCATCCCTTGCATCACCTAAATGTGATGTTGGCATCAACCAGCATTTCTTCACCTTTCTGAGATTATGAAGCGACCAAAAAGCAAGTCATCTTTAATTCTTAGAACATGGTTTTTGAGTTCCTCATTTCATGCACATAATATTCTGCAGCAGTGTTATCACGCACACTCAACACATCTGCACATATCGCTCGCACACTTACACCCCACTTATAAACTATTTATTGTCGACTTTTAAAATTCAATGTTTGGTGAAACATTTGGTTTTATCACAGCTGTGTTTCTCTATTTCTCTATCTCTGTTTTTATTTTTGTCATACGCAACAACGCCCCTTCCATATATGTGCTGAACTTGAAGCTTTAGAAGGAAGTGACACCATACAGGAACTATAAACTCTCTACATCTGCACTTCTCAGAGCAACGTGAAGGAGTTCCCAGGAGAAACGGGTAAGAGAGTACGTTTTCATTGATTTCATGTAATGGAATTTTAATAAATAGTTTGTTTAAAATGCTCAAGTAACGCACCTTTCTGTGCAGATCTGTGGAACACACATTAACAATGCAAATCATCTCAAGTTGTACAGTCTTCTGTATGCTGATCTTAACTGTTTTTACAGGTACTGTATGTGTTTCTAAGTTGCATTGTTCTTTCATGGTTAAATGGTTTTAGTTGATTTTAAATTGTCAGTATTAAATGATCATAATAAGTTAAATTTAGTCTTTCTTTTTTTTATTTACGGTCAAGAATATGAACCCCGAGATATCAGCCTCTCTCCTGCAAACGTGACTGCAGTTCCAGGAATATGTGCTCTCGTTTCATGTACCTCCACTTCTCCAGACTATCCAAAGTCTATCATGTTGCATAAATGTATAAATAATAAAAACGGAAATGAAAATTGCCAAACTAATTTACAAAATGAAAGGATTACGCCTGAATCTGTTCAGAACACAAAGAACTGCGGCTTCATTATTAAAATTATAACATCAGATGATGAGGGAGAATATGAGTTCAGAGTAAAAAATGCACAAAAAATCCCAAACAGCCCCAGACTTAAAATCATCATTCAAGGTAATGCTGCTCGTGTTTGCACATGTTAAAAAGTTCTACCTTCTCTTTATCGATTCTTCTCTTTCAGTTCTATTCTGTCAAAGTGATGCATAAGTCATTCTGCACAAGATTTCAAAGCATTAGCAGAGGAAAGCACATTAGACAAATCTCATGGTTTCCTAAATAATAAATTTTAACTCAGGGTTATATCACACTGCTAATACTGTGGCTCTGTTTTGCCACATGACACAAGATTCATTTAAACAAGCTTATTCTGTAAATGACACAATTATTTCGACTACAGTAATCTAAAGACTTATTTACATTTGGATCTCCAGCTCTTCTATTCACAACAGTATGATTGACGGTTTCCTCTCTGTGTATTTCACCTCACAGATAAACCTGTAATAGAGGTTCCTCCTCTTAGAGAAAGTGAACAGGCCAATCTGAGCTGCTCAGCACCGTCTCCATGTCCTGAAACTCCTCCAAACATCACATGGTGGATCACGAAAAGAAATGGAGAGATCACTGAAGTTAAGAATAACACCACATTGACCACCTCTGAAGGCTTCTACAACTCAACTTTGACCGTAACACCAACCTCTGAACTACACAATGCTACTGTTGGATGTAATGTGAGATATGGAGATAAAAAAAACATCACTACCGATAAGACTATTGAAGTCATGCGTGAGTTACAAGTCTATGTCTATGCAAACTACTAGAAAAGAATGAATCAATTATACATTTATATTTACATTTTATTTTATTTTATACAGTATACATTGTGTTTAACCATCACATAACAAAAAACATAACTGATAATTAATTGAAAATGAGAAGAGTCCTCTAACTACCATCTCATCTGTCTGTCTCATACTGAAGAGTAAAACTAAAAGGATTGTTGGTATGTTGGTCAACCTAAAAGTTCTCGTATTAAATAAGCTGGTGTTATTCTTCAGATGAACCAACTTTCAAAATTCTGGGTAATAACCTGGTGAATGAGGGCGATACTCTCAGACTTAGCTGCACTGTAGACAGTCACCCGGCCTCCTCTGATCCTGTATGGACTTTGAATGGAACCACAGACAAACTGATGAACCACACTTCAGAAGAAAATCTCACTATTACCAATGTAAGCACACAGCATGCTGGAGAATATGTCTGTACGGTGAAGTATATGAATATGCCCTGGAACAAATCTATCAACATCAATGTGGTCGGTAAGTAAAAACTAAGTTTGATTATTGAATCCACTTACAATATGTCTCAAAGAAGAATGTTTGGAATTCTGTCAATATTTTTACGTTTTATTTTAAATGTCACTAAAGTGTAAAGATCATGTTTGAAGAAATAATGATTTGTCAAAGACCTGGGACGGGTTAGAGTGGATTTATAGTCTTAATACCATCTTAAACCAATTTTAAAATCAGACATTTTTCACGTCTTAGGCTATACAAATGAAACGAAAAATCCTGCCAACGTCACCAGAGGATTTAAAGGTATGAGCACCTAACCTAAAGTCACCAGTTAAGTTTGTCAAATTACAAAAGCCTCGTACCTCAATCCATTGGGAACATATACTAAATGAGTACTATTTCGAATGAAATGTTTTGTGAATGTATATTTTATTGATGGGTTTTTGTTCTTGAATTCTATCAAAGATTTACTAGACTTAATGGCAGACGAAAAAACACACATCTTTTTGATGGGAATGGGAACCTCAGCAATCATCTTTTCTGTGCTTTTGTGTTGTTGGGTGTCTTGCAAAAGGTAACATTTACTAAAATGCTAAAAAAAGCTGCAAATATGAATCAACAAACGATCTTTATTCATCTTTATCCATTTGTTTCTATTTTCTCCACAGAGCCAAAAAAACTGAAGTGCGGACAGCACCCGCAGACTCTGAAGTTAATTTAAATGCAGGTTTAAAGCATGACAATAACAAGGAATAAAATAGCAACAGTACTTGTTTTATTCACCAAGTTAATGTGGTTCTTAAAGCAAGAAGGGCATTTGGACATAATGAATGTCTAAGGACATCCAACATGTTTTTCAGTCTGGTTTGTGAAATATGTGATATGTTTTCTTCGTTTTAGATGGTGCAGACGAACATCGATCTGACTGTAACCAATGAACAGACGCCTCTTCATAACCAATCTGATGCAGAAATGTCATACACACTGGTGGAGCCGACAGGTGGAGAAGAAGAGAGTGAAGCAGGTGGAGCAGAAGATGGTGAAGCAGGCGAGGCAGCAGCAGGAGACCTCGACTATGCCGCAATCGACTACTCGCTTCTAAAGCAGAAATCACCTGAGGAGGAAGAAAGCAAGTCAATTGACACAGATTATGCAGAGATCAAGAGGGATGAGAAAGGACGGAAAGCACTTCAGAATAAACATGACCACTCTGAAGACCAGAAGCAGGACGAGGAAGAGGAGCTTTATTCTGATCCAGATGCACTGAAAGGTCAAGCATGAGGAACTACATAAAGGTTTTTGTGGTGGTTCTGTAAAAAGCATTTCACAAAAGGAGTTCTCTTTCTCAAAAGCTTCAAGCGCGCGTTTACGCATGGGTTAAGCATACCAGTAACCAGAAACCGCTGAAAACAAGTTTGCATGCATTTAAGAAAGTTAGCAAATTCTGCATTCTGTCATCTTGTGGTGTTTTTACTTGTGCTTTGAAAAAAAACATAATATAAATGTTCAGTGTATTAACATAACGGCACATAATGCCCCGGACATTTTGTCATAAATATTCAGACATTAGGCTTTATTGTTTATGTTATTGTCTGTTTTGCTTTACGGATTGTAAGAGTTAACAATTTTGTCATTTTTCTCAGGTTGGTCCTATTTATTGTATTCTATCATAATAAAGAGAACCAATCATACAACTTCTGAATATCATGTTTATTTAATACATTTGATAAATGTGGTCATTTATAGAAATTAATAATACCCCTTCTGACTTTCTTAAAGCAATATGCCCCGTGAAACAGGGGAGTGCCTAAAATACTCTTAGCTGTTATAAAATGCACTTCCTTATTGTTTTTTTAAAACGGTAATTTCATATAAGTAGCAAGGTTTCATAAAATAAAGTAAATAAAGTGATATTTAGGCTATGTAATGTGGTCAGCCGTTATAATTCGGGGTATTTTATAACGGCTTAGTAATCGACCCAGCCAATCAGAATCAAGGGCCAGAAGTGACTGGTTAATAATTATTGTTAGACACCTAAATCCAGACTCCCAAATATGGCACTATACAGGAGATAGGGATACAGCTATTGTTTTTGTATTTGCACCATCAAGTATGTATAACTCCCAGGTTATACTCCCAAGAAAAAGCATTTTTTTCTCCTACGGGGTAAAATTGACTCCATTATTGACATCATGCTGTCGTTAACATTGTAGCCTACACAGCTTCTATTAGATGACATGATTTGGATTAATCCTCGGATAATAGGATTAGAATGTTCCACACTCTCTAGGGAATCCTTAAATAGCTTGTGAGAGTATCAGCGTGTAAAGCTCACACCACCTAACCATATACCGTTCTGGTATGGTTTCATATTTTCAGCGGTTTACCACTCCAGCCGTCATTACTTATGACCTGAAAGGTATGTGTTTCTATTGAGTAAAACCTGATTTACTATCCTTATAAGTAAAAAACAAATGCATTAGCTGTTATTTTTTTTACATATATATTCGTATAATACAAAGTACAGTTCTATAGTCAAAATGTAGGTTTTTTTTATATTTTTGTTGTACACTCATTTTTCTTAAGCAATGCCATTAAAAATTAAATAGAAATGTAATGTTCACATTTATATAAATAACTTTGATATATGTTGTAAATTTAGTCTTACAACATTCAAACAAACAAAGCACACTCTAAAATTCTATCTGTCTTGTGTCTTTGTAGATTATTTGTCATTTGGTGAACATGGCTGATGTGCTAAGGAGTCTTAACCTTTTAGAAACGCTTAAGGAATCCATAGAGAAGAACAATATTTCAGACATAAAAGATGCTGTGGAGGACATGCTGATCAGCAGAATTAACATTGCAGTCGCTGGTGACCAGGGGTGGTAAAAGTACTCAAAAGTTATACTCGAGTAAAAGTATATATCCCTAAATAAAAAATGACTCCAGTAAAAGTAGAAAGTCCTCCATTCAAACATCACTTGAGTAAAAGTACAAAAGTATCCGATTTAAAAAGTACTTAAGTACCGAAAGTAAAAAGTAAATATTACAATTAACTGTATTGAAATAATTAAGCAGATCAATTGTTTTGGGAGTGATATGCAATGTTTTAATTGAACAAATGATAAGATTAGATACTGCAATTAAGAATTTGTTAGATTTGCAATCATAAAGACAATGAAGCATCTAACGCAGTATAGGGGTTGAACTTGCAATAGACGTGTTCCATAACATTAGTGTGCCGCGAAAGAAAAAAGTTTAGGAAACACTGAGCTAGCGATAGTGTGGTTAGCCTGACTAGTCAGATTCAAGTCTACTCCCGACTGGATCAATCATGACCGATCGGCAGCATGCAGGGAGAACCCGTTGAGTTTACTAGCTTGTGTCTCTCCTGCATTCAGTTTTATCCCACACAACCCCAAGTCAATATGCGTTTCCGTTAGCTAACTTGACTAACGTTAGCTAGCCGTTTACAACGCACGTTTCAATGTGAAATCACTTGGCTAAAAATAGTGACAACATTAACGTCAACTCACCTCAATGTGTTTTCTCAGATTTGAAGGTAAAGTTTTGAATGCTGAAATTTGATTCACCCGTGGCAGGCAAAGAAGACATTTCAGCCGATAGGAATCTCCCTTGAGTTCAATGAAATCAGACATATCCTTAAGATATGACCACGGGTGATCCCTGTCGGTAATTTCGGGATCATTGCTGGCAGCGCGCACTACACCGGTTTCTGCTGCGGTCATCATCTTCCAATTCGCAATGGCGAACTGACTGCTTAGCGTATGCTGGCAATATCAAAAAGCTTGCGCGTCATTTTTTTTTTTCAAAAGATAACCCAGTTTTTCATTGGTTTGGAAAGCCAGTGTAATAAATACTTGGAGCGGGCATGTCGAAATGTATCGGAGTAAAAAGTAAACTTTGTCTTTAATATTGTAGTGGAGTAAGAGTGAAAGTAGATGCAAATAAAAATTACTCAAGTAAAGTACAGATCCCCGAAAAAAATACTTAAGTAAAGTAACGAAGTATTTTTACTTCGTTACTTACCACCACTGCTGGTGACAGAAGTGCTGAAAAAGCTGCTTTTATCAACTCTCTTCGAGGACTCGGCCAAGAAGATGAAGAAGCGGCTCGCGTTCCATCTTCTGCTGCCCCCGAGGAACTCGCTGTGTTTCTCATTCCCAAGCATCCTGATTTTCGGCTCTGGGATTTGCCATCCATCCCCAACGATTCTCATTTTGAAGCAGAGGATTATATACAGCGTTACAAAGTTATGCGTTACAATGCCATCGTTTTGACATTCACAGAGAGTCCAAGTGTGAACAGTGTGGCACTGTGGGGGGAACTTCGCTCCTTACAAAAGGATACGGTTTACTTTGTCTTATTAGCCTCCATAAAAGAAACAGAGAAAACACTGGAAACGAAGGAGAAAGCAAGTCTAGAAGGGCTTAAGGCTGAAGGGGTTCCACTGCCAAAAGTGTTCCTTGTTAACCCATCTGCTTTGGAGAAACTGGACTTCCAAACGTTTTTAGAGGTGATGCGAGGCGACCTTCCGGAAATCAGGGCACATGCTCTTATTCTGGCGCTACCCGCTTTCTCCATCTCCTTGGTCAACCAGAAAAAAGATGCGTTTAAGGCTCTGGTGTGGGCAGCGGCATCTTTATCTGGTGGGGTTTCTGCCATTCCCGTGCCCTTTGTGGCCTCCATGTTGGACGCTACCGTGGCCGTGAGGATTTTGTCAAAGGCTCAGATCTCGCTTTGCCTGGATGATGATTCTCTGCTGCGAATGGCAAGGCAGCGGGGTCTTGACCCATCCAGGCTGAAGGCTCTGAGGTCATGTGCTCTTTCTATTGAGGTCAGCAGGAGTGAGGTTAAAAGACGTCTCGCAGAGGCCGAAAAGGAAACCAGTACCGCTAAATCAAGACTTGTGGAGCTGGCCATGCCGAGACAAGCCAGGTCCGTTAGTCGATCTTTTACAGTTATGCTACAGGTGCTCAACTCTGCTATTGATGACATGGGTGCTGATGCTGAGAAAGTGATTGCCATGGTAACAGAAAGACAGTAGAACACATTTTGTCATTGTCGGGGTACCAATGATCTTATTTGATTGTACTGCTTCTGCTATCTCAATGCATTTTAAGATCAGTTCTCCTACAACGTCCTTTTTCTTTATGGTCTAACACATAGTGAAAGAGAATTTTGTCTACAAGCTTTTAACCTCATTTCCTTCTCATGTTTTCCTTCTTTGTGCAATGCCCAGCTTCATCTTAAGTAAGCATGCAGAAGGAGCTGCCAAAACACTGGCCAAACTACATGGTCAAATGTGATCTAAACACTGATAAAGGAAGTGTATCACACCCAAACTGGCAAAAAATTACTTTGAAACATACTTTCCAAACATCTCATGTTATCTCTGAGCACCATTTCTTAACCATTTCACTTGAAATTAAAAAAAAACATTTGAAATGCAACAGAAAAAGGAAGTCATTTTTAAGGCATTGTATGTTAATAAAATAAGTGTTTGTGTGTTACAAGTCATACAGGTTTGCAATGACTAGAGTCTGCGTAATGACGACCAAATGTTTTATTTCTGAGTGAACTGTTTTAAGATGTGTTAACCACAAGCCTAAAACACAAAAATTGTTTTCTAGTTGTAAGTTCAGCAGTGAAAAATAGCCTCATAATGGAAACTAAACCATTTATGATTTAAAACCCAAATGTGTCTGAATCGACACTTCTCTCTATGTTATGCACTGAAGTCATTCAATTGTGATTTAAATACTGAGATAATGAACCCATTGCACTATAGTAATTCTGTACCAATTGAACAACAGCTCTCTCTACTCAAACTACATTTTAATATCACAGAGAACAAATTGTAATAGTGGCATTCGTTTTTAGAAGTTAAATGGATACTACAACTAAAAGAGAAAGAGAAATATGTGTTACAACAAATAACCTCTATATCACGTGGGTGAAGTCTACAAGGCTAGTGCCAGTCTACCAAAATGACAAGCACAATGTAATTGACAAAAAATGAGAGAATGAAGCCCTCTAGGGGTTCTGATCATTAACTTGTTTGTATACAATAAATCATTTTGAACCTGTTGCGTCACCATGTTCTCACTTTGTACTGTCAGCTTTTGTTATTCGTCTCTCAAAGCCAGCCTGACGTTGTTTGCTGTTTACTTTGGTTCACTGAAAGACGTTTTTCTGTTATAAGAGGATGACATAAAAATGTCATCTCTGCATGGCTGCAGAGCGTGACTCTCTCTCCTCCTCTCTAAAGCAGATTTTAGAAATACAGAATGGTATAGTCCAACAGTCAAGTCTTAACTGTTAAAGTTGAAAATAGGTGTACAGGGATCCTCACAAAAAGACAAATAACAAGCAATGTGTTCCACTCCTAACTGTTCTTCTCCATCAATTTACTATTGTTTTTCGGAAATACTAACAAGGGAAAATGAACATTACTGGTGCAGACTCGATCCATGCAAGTACTCTACATTCTTACAACAAGCAAACAAATGCGTCATTTACATCACTAAAGAGAATGTGAAGCTACGTCGTGCCGTGTTGAATGTTGCGCCATTTTGGGAGGATGGCGTTCAATGCAGTGTTTCGTTTTTTCTTGTTTGATAAGGAAATATACAGTAACTATGGTATGTCGGTCTTGCAGAGTTAAAAACTGCAATAGCATTATGCGGAGTCGCTCAGGAAAAGCAAGTAACGGTACATATCAAAACAATAACAGCAGTGAGGTGTGAGCCATCCAAGATGGCGGTGCCACTGCAACATAGGGCGTGACGTCAGCTTCACATTCTCTATTGAAACACGTATGTGATTAATATTTTTCTACCTGTCAACGTGTGTCAGCGATGTGGATTTAAGCATTGGCGTAACTCGATGACGCAAGACGATCATCAACACAAGTGTGTTCTGAAGACGTTCTTGAATTTATACAGTATGTGTTAGATATTTTATTCTATACTTTTTTATTAGAGATGCTTTGAAAAAGCATTAATATTGTTATTCCCTTTTACTTCTTCTTGTTCTTCTTCATTAAGCTACGAAGCCACGCCCATAGCGACAAAACTTGTCAGCCTACCAACCATTAAGCAGTACCTATATCTCTGCATCAGAATATCATAAAGACACAGGAGTTGGTTCGTTTAACTAATAGCTTAGAGTATTATCAATTGCAGATGCCACGCCCATAGCAACCAAACAAGTTAGCCTAGAAACTGTCTAGAAATATGTATATCTCTGCATGAGAACATTATAGAGAAATGGGGGTTGGTTAGATTCATTCGTGGCTTAATGTGTTATCACCCTAATGCCCAGTTCCGCGGTGTGGCATGAGAGCATCACTCACATTTTCTTCAGAAAATGGACCTATGTAGTTAAACATTTTATTTGAATTGTGCACGGTTTTATCCAATGACATGTACACTATAGTGAAAAAACATAATGCACAATAAAAAAACATAGTTTATGCAAAAAAATAAAACTGAGTTATCTGTTTTGCAAATTAACACTTCATGCTCATGTCAAATTCTGTCAACCGTAACCTTTACACATAAGTTACAGTAAATGGGCGTTTGTTTAAACATAAGATTCGTTTCTATTCTATTTTTATATTAGTTCAAACACAGAAGTAACCACTGACACAGGAAGTCAACTTCACGCTCAAATAACAGAACTTAGCTCAGAATCTGTCATGTCTGCATATTTCTTTATGTCTGAATGTTGAAGTATGCAAAGTTAACGCATTAGATATACACAGGGGGATCAGAATTCCCCTTTTGTTTCTTGCTGACATTTATAAGTCATTTTAACTTTGCCAAGTTCCGTATTGAGAACAACGGATCAGTTTGAAGGTAAAACTAAATTTTAATTTGGCTTTTTAACAGATCTTTGTTGTTAAGTAAGGATGGTGGATCTGGTGGATAGCAAACATAAAAACCAAACAAAGTAATTGCTTATTAAAAAGTTGATGATTCGTAATAAAAATGAATAATGAACATGTGTTTTTTTCTAGAGATGTTGAATAAACTTTACAGACAGATGATGTTTCCTGAATCAACTGCTTTCATTTTGATTGGTGCGTATTATGTGGATTAAATACTGAACATATAAGTCTTTGTCTTAGATTAAAATGTCATTTATTTTGTTTTCCTGCAGCTCTTGTGTTCAGTTCCTTCACTGGTTCAACTGAAGAATTAATAAGAATCAGAGTAACAGAAGAAACAAAAGCAGAAGGGTCATGTGTCACCATCCCTTGTACCTACAAACATGGGAAAGATAAAGACATTAAACTTCTGTGGTTTAAAGATCCAATTTATGATAAAAGATTATATACTGGGACTATTTTATACAGTAACACAGATGATCGTCCTCAGTCACCAGGTTACTCCAGTAGAGTGGAATACATTACAGAAAAAGCAGAAGACAAAGATCTGAGGAAATGTGATTTAAAAATCAATGATCTACAAAAGACAGACAGTGGAAACTACAGCTTTAGATTCATTTATTCAAATGATAATAAGTACATGAGCAGAACTATGAATCTCACAGTCACAGGTGAGCACTGTTTTATTTGATGGCAATACATTAAATGTTTTTCTGAATAACAAACATCCACATGTGTTAAATTAAATTGAGCATTTAAATGAATGCTAATACATCTTTATGCAGATTTTTTCATACATTAAATACATTAAAAACAGCATCATAAAGCTGAATGATACTTGATGGACTTTGTTTTTTTGTTTTGTACATATGTTGAAAAGATTGTTTAGAACTATGTAGGATTTCAATATCACTTCAGGATCAATGCAGTGAGACCTTAATACAGCAATACTGTATGGTTTCCAAAACAAATCTGACTTCCAGGTTGTTTTTAATAACAGTTGCAGACATGCATCTTGCAATATATTGTTCTCCTCATTTCAGACAATCCTTGCAAACTGAACATTGAACAATCAGAGATGAAGAATTCAGTCAAAGAAAAGGAGGAATTTAGTGTTCAATGTTCAACATCTGATTCATGCCCATCTGATCCTGAGTGGTTTCTCCGAAAACCAGGACAAGAACCAGAAAGAGTGACGTCAGCAAGATATGTAATCACACGAGAGAAAAATGAAGGCAAAAAAATCACCAAATTGCAGTTCAATCCAACATGGCAGGATGATAACATGATATTGTCTTGCCGTTCAGCAGAGACTCTAGACAGCTGTCTCTTCAGAAATATCACTCTGTCTGTAGAATGTGAGTGTGTATGATAGACTCATAAATCCTGTGTTTATCTGATACAGTATAGTGTGATTTAATGACATGAATTATGTTGTATATGCTACAGTCATCAGATTTTCAAAATAATAAAATTCAACTTTATTTCTGCTTTTTTTCTAGATAAACCAAAGGAGACAAAAGCAACAGTAAGCAGTTTGGATGTCAAGGATGGAGATTCTGTCACTCTCTCTTGTACCTCTAGAGGACGCCCTAATGTCACCATGTCATGGTTCATAAATGGGACAAAGAAAACACAACAGGCTGTGTTGATACTATATGATGTTAAACCAGAAGACAGCGGAGATTACTATTGTGAAGCTGAAAACAAGCATGGGAAAGTTCAATCGAATATAATTCCCATCATTGTTAAATGCAAGTTTTTTTAGAGTTTTTTTCAATACATTTTACTTAAAAAGTAATTTTAAGGCCTTTCATTCCTAAACATGTTTGTTACCCTCGCAATGGTGTCAATGTTACTTATTGCTGTCATTTATAAATAAGGGAAATAATGAAAAAAAAGTTAATCCAATAACATCTCTGATTTCGTGTTTGTACACTAATGAACATTTTCAGATGGTCCAAAAGATGTCAGAGTGACTCCAGCTGTCAGCATCAGTAATCTCAAAGAAGGAGACGAGCTGAAACTGAAGTGTTCAGTAGGGGCCAGTAATCCAGCAGTCCATCAGTTTAACTGGTACTTGAATGATTCCCTCTTACACCAACAAACCAGTCAGATATTATCTATCAGTCAAATAAAACAAGAAGATAAAGGCTCTTACCACTGTGAGGTCGACAACGGAATAAAAACAGCTCAATCTAACAGACTCCAGATATCTGTAAAGTGTAAGTTTGATGGTTTCATTGAGGCTGATTTGCTTGATTTTGACATTTGACATTTGACATTGTGATATATTATTTTCTGTACAGCTGCAGAACCAATTGAGGGACCACTCCAGTTTTGCATTCGTCCACCTCAGTCTGTTGACTTCCAAAAAGAACCCAAGGACTAACAAATTTAAAGTCGGCATGAAACGGATGTAGCTATTGTCTTTACTTCCGTATCGTGATGTATATTCGAGTGAAACAGCTTCTGAAATGAGAACAAATGTAGGACGGGACTTGATTTCGTTCATCAAGTACTGATTGGATTGTTGAAAGTTGACCGTCGCTAACAAAATGGAGTCAGATTTGGGACAATACATACAAATGACTATCTTTATAAGTTTGGTGTTTTTTGGTGTAAAAAGTAAGACTTCAAAAATTATTAGTTTATTATATACACTCACCTAAAGGATTATTAGGAACACCTGTTCAATTTCTCATTAATGCAATTATGGTGGTGGTGTAATGGTGTGGGGGATGTTTTCTTGGCACACTTTAGGCCCCTTAGTGCCAATTGGGCATCGTTTAAATGCCACGGCCTATCTGAGCATTGTTTCTGACCATGTCCATCCCTTTATGACCACCATGTACCCATCCTCTGATGGCTACTTCCAGCAGGATAATGCACCATGTCACAAAGCTCGAATCATTTCAAATTGGTTTCTTGAACATGAAAATGAGTTCACTGTACTAAAATGGACCCCACAGTCACCAGATCTCAACCCAATAGAGCATCTTTGGGATGTGGTGGAACGGGAGCTTCGTGCATCCCACAAATCTCCATCAACTGCAAGATGCTATCCTATCAATATGGGCCAACATTTCTAAAGAATGCTTTCAGCACCTTGTTGAATCAATGGCATGTAGATTTAAGGCAGTTCTGAAGGCATAAGGGGGTCAAACACAGTATTAGTATGGTGTTCCTAATAATCCTTTAGGTGAGTGTATATGCAGAGCTGTTACATGAAAATGATGAACTCCCTTATGTTTAATACAAATACATACAGACTTTTAAACTTTAATCCAGTAGACAGAAACTAGATTGATTTTAGTTTATTATAAATGAAAGTTCCACTTCTGAATGGTTATTAGGCAAAAGCTGTGACTTAGGCTATTTACAAAAAAAGTGAACCTATGACTAGTGACTACATCAAGTGGCAATTGTACAGAGCCATTGAGAAAGAGTTCTCTCAACTCCGTTGACTCTGAAGGAACAGTTTCATTCATTGCAATGGAGCTGTGAATGGAGCCACTCAATAGTTCCCGGAAGTTAATAAAACACCATTTAAAGATGTAAGTCATTTAATGAATAAAAAATGGATTTTTAAAGCATTTAAAGAGAAACATCTGAAGGCTCCATGAATCATGTCACACGCATTTTTTGAATTTCCGTTGTCACGACTTGCGGCTCTGTCTCTCTGCTATTGTATCACTATGCAACCTTCTGTTCTTCTCTATTTACATAAACATTTTGTCAACACGCTAAACAGTACGGTTACTTTACAAGGCCATAATACTAGGAAGATTAAAATCTGGAGTAAGAAAGGGAGATAATGAAGAAAAAGAATTATATTTTTCTAAGACACAAGTCATAGACACTTGGTGGTTATTGGAGTGACTAGAATATTATTTACGTTGCAGTTATTAGCTTAAATCAGTACTAGGCCTTGGTTAAATTAGGATATTTATGTTATTTTAAAAAACATCATTAAAAAAATAATTGACCAGTACTGCGCTTAATCTTGAAGTCTTGGGTTTAAAACCTCTCAGTAGCTTGGTTTAGTTTAGTCGTTTCTTTGGATATGTTAAATACTCAGGCCTTCAATTTCTATGTTAGACCATGCCAGATAAAAGAAGAAGAATACAATTTAAATTATATCTGTCACAATTGCTGCATTACATACCTGATTTCACAGTTCCTAAAGAAGAATTACATTTTCAGAAACACTTTAACAATTGAATAATACACATAACATAAGTAAATTTTTATAACAACCAAACAAATGCGTCATTTACATCATTTATATTTTTCTATCTGTCAATGATGGCAATTTCAGCATTTACGTGACGCGATACACGTGATCCAACAATGCCAAGAGTAAAACTATTTAACTCATAAATTGTGTTCTGCAGAGGTTCTGGAATTTATACAGTATGTGTTAGACATTTTATTTGATGCTTTTTTAATCAGAATTTTATTTGAATTATACACGGTTAAATCCAATGACATGTACTGTATAGTTCAAAAACAGAATGCACTATACAAAACATGATTTGTACAAATTAATAAACTGCGTTATCTGTTTTTGCAAATGAAGTCTTCATGCTCATGTCAAATAAGGTCAACTGTCAACTTTACACATAAGTTACAGTAAATGGGTGCATGTTTATGTCGTGGTTCTGCCTCATTTGTCATATATTTCTTGGTCTCGGGGCGGAACCAGAACATGATCCCTTGTTTCCTGTTGAGAGAGAGGTTTTTGGGCCTCTTTGGACACCTTCTCTCTGGAGTCTCGTCTGTGTTTCCCGCCCTTTCGTCTCGTTACTGATAGTTTATTAGTTCATTCCCTGCACCTGTCCCGGTTGATTTTGACCCCTTTAAGACTCCTCATGTTTCTTTGTCCTGTCTTTGGTCATTGTACATGTTTCCAGTGTGTGTATGCATACCTTCTCGTAGCTTCTCGTAGCTTCTCGTAGCTTCTCGTAGCTTCTCGTAGCTTCTCGTAGCTTCTCGTAGCTTCTCGTAGCTTCTCGTAGCTTCTCGTAGCTTCTCGTACCTTCTCGTAGCTTCTCGTAGCTTCTCGTACCTTCTCGTACCTTCTCGTACCTTCTCGTACCTTCTCGTACCTTCTCGTACCTTCTCGTACCTTCTCGTACCTTCTCGTACCTTCGTCTTTCTGTGCATTTTAGTTACATGTACCTTTGTGCTTGTTAGCCCTGTCAGGCTCTTATCCCAGTTAGAATATTAGCTACCCTGCTGTTTTACCTGATCGTGTTCCTGTACCCTCCTGTTTGGATTACTTTTCCCGGTCTGAACAATTTTTTGGTTTCCTGTTGCTGTCGTCCATGATGTTGTCCAGTTTAGTAAGTTTCAGTTTAGCTTCGTTTAAGTGTCGTTTATGATAGTCCATTGCAGTCAGCCTAGTCTCGTTTTATCCTGTTCTTATTATTTCTATCGTGTGTTGTTTTACCCCCTCGTGAGTTTTTGTTTGGTGTTTTTCTTTCGTGTCTAAATAAAAGTATTTGTTAAACCACTGCTGCCTGCATCTGGCTTCCACTGCCTATCGTTTTGTGACCGTTTACAAAGACACCGCTGTTTAACCAAACTCAGAACATCTGACAGACAGTTGAAGACATTTCTGCTTATGTGTTGGTGAGTTCGTGGGCATGTTGAAAGTGTAAAAGACCACCCATTGGCCCAACAACGGAATCCAATGTCGTGGTTTAAGGGATCTCGTGTTCTGCTTCTTCTCAGCGATTTCTACATGAAGTTATTCAAGAGCTGTTACAATTTAGTTCAATTTAAATGACTCTGTGGTAAAGACCGATCTGACTCCAATTTCAATATAATATAAGATAACTTGTATGACATTTCAAGTGTATCTATTGAACTAAGTTAACTTATCTATAATTCTCCATACTTTAATATTTATTATGAATAGTTATTCTTTCGATTGTGACCTGCAGTTGCTCAGAGTCTCACGCCGGCCGGGCTCATGGATCTAATGGACACAAAACGGTCAGTTCCGATCTCTCGTCAGAGGTTGCCAGGTAAACTAATATCATTAAGTTTGGCCGCGATATGCTTGCTCAGAAACATAACAATAGTTCTTTTAGTCACGATCATGCAACTTGCTAGGCCAGATGATAGGTGGACATCTTGTGAGCTTTAGCAATGCTCCTTTTATAATAAAAATCTAGTATAAACTAGCCCTACCTATCCTGACACATCGATTTTGCGGTAACAAAACAGGTTCCTTTCAATCTACTTGTAATAACAGACTTTGAAGAATTCAGATAATATCGACAATAACAATTTATTATACCAGGCAGGCACAACATTAATTAAAATCATAGAATGCATATACAAGGAAATACCTAATTTACTATGCAAAGATTATCAACATAGTATGAGAATAAAATAAAACCACAAAGTTTATCATACCTGGTAAAATCGAGACACACAGTTGCAGTGTGGGAAGTTCTGGTTACAGAAGCTTCCAAATCGAGATGCACAGCTGCAGTGTGGGAAGTTCTGGTTACAGAAGCCTTCCTCGAGTCTTTTTCCAATTCACCTTATATACCCAGATGTAACAAAGCCAATGGTCAGCGAGAAACTTGATTTGTTTGTTTTCTCGTCAGTGAAGAGAACATCAAAGGAGATCTCAATCTACATATAAACAGGATTCCCTGAGAAAGTCACACCTCTTTGAGGAGTGCAGGTGATGGATTAGAGTTAAACAGTTATGATATACTCTCCGTTAGATTTGAAACAACTAGACCTTTTTACCCATCGCACCAAGACCTTTAAAACAATACCAAACATGATGTTCAAATCTTCATAACATGACAAAACATTATAAACACAATATGGAATGTGTAAGCACTTTTCCAATGATCAAGGCCTGAATAGATGAAGGGGATGGGAGAGGTGTTATAAGAAGAGTTCAGTTCATGGACATCAACCCCTGATGGGAGGAAAGGATATCATTCCTCATGATATAGCAACAAATGGTGTTTGATTATTTTGTGTCCCAGCTTTACAAACAACCTTAATTCTTTGCACTTTTCCAGCTGCCTTACAAAAGTAAAAGCACAAAACACCCTCAAAGTGTTGTGATTAACTGATCTTTAGAAGGAACTCCATTATAAATAGAATTTCTGCACCTGTCCAATTCACTACATTGTGAAGTTTAAAGCTTTTTATTTTTGGTCTGTACATCTTAATAACAAAATCTCAATAAAGAAATGTTGTTTGGTCATTCAGTAAATAATGCTTAATTAAACTTTTCACAGATGGGCCTAAACATATTCTGAATAGTTATTCTCAGCAGCAGGTTTTATAATAGATTTTTTTCTTGTTTTAAAGGCACTGTACAGCATATACGCACTGCAAAACAACATGAAAGACACATCAGATGAGTTTCTATTTTTTGAACAGTTTAGACACAGAAGTAACCACTAACACAGGAAGTCAACTTCATGCTCCAATAACAGAACTTAGCTCAGAATCTGTCATTTCTGCATATTTCTGTCATGGATCTCTCAGAGACAAGGCAGGAGAACCCAAGTGCAGGCGAGCACGAGACGGCAGGTAGGGGTAACAAGGATTTATTAAACAATATATACAAAAGGACAAAACAAAAACCCACGAGGGGGAAAACAGGACAGGATACCTTTAACAGAAAACACTGACTAACTAAGCTATAAAACAAACACTAAACTAAGACTTACTAGAAACAGGGGTACTGGAAACAAGAAACAAGCAACAACTGGAGACACTGGAGAGCATCAAACATGTACAAACAATGAACCAGCAACGAGACAGAGAAACATGAGGAATCTTTATAGGGGAGGGAACTTAAGGGGGAACAGGTGCGGGGAATAACAATCAAGGGAAAGCTAATCAACACAAACTAAGAAACAGGAGGGCAGGAACAAATGACATAGACTTGAGAAACAAAGGATCCTGTATGATTCCACCCCAAGATCTAGAATTACCTAACCAGAAGAGGTGGAATCATGACAGGACCCCCGCCTTAAGGAGCAGCATCGTGATGCTCCTCAAAGGCACAAACAGGACAAGAGAGACTGAGACAAAGACAGGACCCAGAGAGACATTGTTAACAAGACAAGGGGCAGACAAGAGATAACAACGAGAGGACTAGGGTGTGACAACAAAAACAACGAACAAGGGAGGGGGGGTGGGGGCAAACAAGAGAAAACGGGAAGTCCAGAATGGGTGGGTTTGGGTGGGGAAACCCTAGCCCGCGGGGGCGCGCCGGGAACTGTCCTTCCCCCCGGATGGACTGGCGGGCTGGGACCCGGCGGAAAAGGCCCGGGAATGCCGGACGGGACACAGGCTGAAAGGCCGGCTGGAATGCCGGACGGGACACAGGCTGAAAGGGCGGCTGGGCAGCCGGACTTGACGGCGGCTGGGCAGCCGGACTTGACGGCGGCTGGGCAGCCGGACTTGACGGCGGCTGGGCAGCCGGACTTGACGGCGGCTGGGCAGCCGGACTTGACGGCGGCTGGGCAGCCGGACTTGACGGCGGCTGGGCAGCCGGACTTGGGCTTGGTGCCGGTTGCTGGACCGGGCTTGGTGCCGGTTGCTGGACCGGGCTTGGTGCCGGTTGCTGGACCGGGCTTGGTGCCGGTTGCTGGACCGGGCTTGGTGCCGGTTGCTGGAACAAACACTAAACTAAGACTTACTAGAAACAGGGGTACTGGAAACAAGAAACGAGGACACTAGAAACAAGCAACAACTGGAGACACTGGAGAACATCAAACATGTACAAACAATGAACCAGCAACGAGACAGAGAAACATGAGGAATCTTTATAGGGGAGGGAACTTAAGGGGGAACAGGTGCGGGGAATAACAATCAAGGGAAAGCTAATCAACACAAACTAAGAAACAGGAGGGCAGGAACAAATGACATAGACTTGAGAAACAAAGGATCCTGTATGATTCCACCCCAAGATCTAGAATTACCTAACCAGAAGAGGTGGAATCATGACAATTTCTTTTATTTCTGAATGTTGAAGTATGCAAAGGTAACGCATTAGATATACACAGGGGGATCAGAAATCCCCTTTTGTTTCTTGCTGACATTTATAAGTCATTTTAACTTTGCATAGCTCCGCGAGAACAAAGGATTCATTTTGAAGGTAAAACAAACATTTTATTTGGCTTTTTATCAGATCTTTTCATAGTTGTGAAGTGAGGATGATGGACCTGGTGGTTCATATTCTGTTTCGCTGTAAATCTTGTGTATTAAACTGTATTTCTACAAACACAAAAGTACGTTTTAAGGGTGAATGTGGGAGGCCTGTTTTATTTATGTGCTATGGTGAAAAATGTGAACAAATGTATTGTAATAATAGCAAAGATTAAACCAAAAAAAGTAATCGCTTATTAAAAAGTTGATGATTAATAATAAAAAGACATTATTGTCAAACATCTCTACAAGGCATGATAAGGTGGATCAATTAAAAAGTAGAAATAAACAAATTAAGACGTTCACGCTTGTGATCTTCAAAATACACGTTCATTCATCCACACATGCAACAACAAGCATCAAACCTCTCGAGATAAAACACTGATGCTATAAATTAATAATGAACATGTGTTTTTTTCTAGAGATGTTGAATAAACTTTACAGACAGATGATGTTTCCTGAATCAACTGCTTTCATTTTGATTGGTGCGTATTATGTGGATTAAACACTGAACATATAAGTCTTTGACTTAGTTTAAAATATCAGTTATTTTGTTTTCCTGCAGCTCTTGTGTTCAGTTCCTCCACTGGTTCAACTGAACAATTAATAAAAATCAGAGTAACAGAAGAAACAAAAGCAGAAGGGTCATGTGTCACCATCCCTTGTACCTACAAACATGAAAACTATAATAACGTTAAACTTCTGTGGTTTAAAGATCCAATTTATGATAAAACATTATATACTGGGACAATCTTATACAGTAACACAGATGATCGTCCTCAGTCACCAGATTACTCCAGTAGAGTGGAATATATTACAGATAAAGACACAGAAGATTGGAAGAAATGTGATTTAAAAATCAATGATCTCCAAAAGACAGACAGTGGAAACTACAGCTTTAGATTAATTCGTCCAGACATATCCACAAAGTTCCTCAGCAAAGCTATGAAACTCACAGTCACAGGTGAGAACTGTTTTATTTGATGGCGATATATTAAATGTTTTTCTGAATAACAAACATCCACATTTGTTGAGTTAAATATTTATGGAGCTTTTTTCATACATTAAAAACAGCATCATAAAGCCGAATGATACTGGATGGACTCTTTTTTTTTGTTTTGTACATATGTTGTACAGATTGTGTAGAAGTATGTAGGATTTCAACATCACTTCCTGATCATTGCAGAGTGTGACCTTAATACAGCAATACTGTGTGGTTTCCAAAACAAATCTGACTTCCAGGTTGTTTTTAATATCAGTTGCAGACATGCATCTTGCAATATATTGTTCTCCTCATTTCAGACAATCCATGCAAACTGAACATTGAACCATCAGAGATGAAGAATTCAGTCAAAGAAAAGGATGAATTTAGTGTTCACTGTTCAACATCTGATTCATGCCCATCTGATCCTGAGTGGTTTCTCCAAAAAACAGGACAAGAACCAGAAAGAGTGACATCAGCAAGATATGTAATCACACGAGAGAAAAATGAAGGCAAAAAAATCACCAAATTGCAGTTCAATCCAACATGGCAGGATGATAACATGATGTTGTCTTGCCGTTCAGCAGAGACTCTAGACAGCTGTCTCTTCAGAAATATCACTCTATCTGTAGAATGTAAGTGTGTAATATAGACTCATTAATCCTGTGTTTATCTGATACAGTATAGTGTGATTTAATGACATGAATTATGTTGTATATGCTACAGTCATCAGATTTTTAAAATAACAAAGTTCAACTTTATTTCTGCTTTTTTTCTAGATAAACCAACGGAGACAAAAGCAACAGTAAGCAGTTTGGATGTCAAGGAAGGAGATTCTGTCACTCTCTCTTGTACCTCTAGAGGACGCCCTAATGTCACCATGTCATGGTTCAAAAATTGGACAAAGAAAACACAACAGGCTGTGTGGATACTAGATGATGTTAAACCAGAAGACAGCGGAGATTACTGTTGTGAAGCTGAAAACAAGCATGGGAAAGTTCAATCGAATATAATTTCCATCATTGTTAAATGCAAGTTTGTATTTAAAAGGCTTTTTTTCACGTAATTTTACTTAAAAAGTAATTTTAAGGACTTTCATTCCTAAACATGTTTGTTAACCTAATAATGGTGTCAATGTAAATTATCGCTGTCATTTATAAATAAGGGAAATAATAAAAAAAAACTTCATCTAATAACATCTCTGATTTCGTGTTTGTACACTAATGAACATTTTTCAGATGGTCCAAAAGATGTCAGACTGACTCCTGCTGTCAACATCAGTAATCTCAAAGAAGGAGACGAGCTGAAACTGAAGTGTTCAGTAGGGGGCAGTAACCCAGCAGTCCATCAGTTTAACTGGTACTTGAACGATTCCCTCTTACACCAACAAACCAGACAGATATTATTTATCAGTCAAATAACACAAGAAGATAAAGGCTCTTACCACTGCAAGGCCAACAACAGTATAAAAACAGCTCAATCTAACAGACTCCAGATATCTGTAAAGTGTAAGTATGATGTTATTTTTCATTGATTTATTTTACAGAGAACCTCCATCATGTCAGTATTAGGGAAATAATGAATTACAAGGGTAGAAATGAAATATCAGCTAATACATTTATAGTGCTCATTCATGGATCGCTTGTGTTATGTTGCTCATTTATCACTTTGGACATCATCTGATGAACGAATAAATTGAAAGGTTTATCGAAAAACATGATTTCTCAACATTATTCATAAAATCTCAATCTCAGTTGTTATTGTATTTTGTATGAAACTTAATAAGACGTTTCATGCAGAATATCTAAATATATTTACGCTGATACTGAGTTTATAGACACTGAGGCCTGCAGATGTTTTTTATTTTATTAATTATAGATTTACCACGTCAGATTAAGATTGATGGCGGAACTTCAGTAAAAAACGGCTCCAAAGTAAAGTTTATTTGCTCAGCTGATGCAAACCCTCCACCAAACTCATACAGCTGGAAACACACATCAACATCTGAATCACTTCCTCTTTCATTCTCAAACACAACTGGAGTCTTAACCATTGACACAGTGACCATTCAACATGAAGGGATGTACACATGTGCGGTTACCAATGATATTGGTACAAGTGAAACATCCATAAACATTAATGTTCTTTGTAAGTATTTATTTAGATATATCCAGACGTACAGTATAATTATACGGATCAGAATACTGTCTGATCAGTGTTCCTTCAAACTACAGCAAATTCTGCAGCCTCCTAAACATTGAACAATGTGTTCTGGTTAAAGAAATGGCATATCTTATACATTTTTGCTTGTTGTGAGATCGTAATTTATTGCTAAAAGAACACAATACAATCCTTTAACATACAAGGATTTTGCAAACAACCTATTTATATACGTCTACTCTTCTCAAACTCAATAGATCCCCCTTCCAAACCTATATTGACCATGAAAAGTGAAGGAGAATATGGAGTGGTCTCTATTACCTGTACAGTTGAAAGCTCTCCTGCATCAGATCTTATAGTAACAGGACCCTCTGACTTCAAAAGCATGCGGGAGAATAAAATGAACATCAGTAAATCTGATAACAAGGTTACAATATACCTGAATGTAAGAGAGTCGGATGCAGGCCTGTATAAGTGCACAGCAGACAATACAGAAGGAACAAATCACATTGAAGAAGAGCTGCTGTGTGAGTATTCATCAATTGAGTTTTATTTGTTATGACTGACAAAATATTTTTTGTTTTGAAGGAACATGTATTAATTTTATAGCATTTTATTTGTATTTCTTTAACTTCAACAATTGTTAAAGGGGATAGTTCTCCCAAATTCTGTCATTATTTACTCGACCTCATGTCATTTCAAACCTGTTTGACTTTCTTTCTTCTTCTGAAAAAGACATTTTGAAGAATGTTGGCAAACAAAACCATTGGTCCCTATTGACTTCTATTGTATGGGCACAAAACCAACGAAGGTCAATGGTGACCGACAGGTTTCGTTTACCAACATTATTCAACACACCTTCTTGTGTGTTCTGCAGAAGAAAAAAAGTCATACAGGCTTAAATGGAAGAGAATGTGAATAATGAAGACCGCATTCATTTTTATGTGAACTATCGCTTTAATGGAAAATTCAGCTGCAGAAAATTATATGACCAGTCCAAATATGCGTGTATGTTCATGAGTTGATGTGCGTGTACTCCTCTCTGGATGAGTTAAATGCATAGGTCACATTTCGGGTATGGGTCACCATATCTGACAAATAAGTCACTTGTCTAATTTTTATTTAATTTTATTTATAAGTAATTTACTTAAAAAAGTAATTTAAAGGCCTTTCATTCCTAAACATGTTTGTTACCCTAATTATCACTCTCATTTATGAATAAGGAAAATAATGTAAAAAATATTCATCTAATAACATCTCTGATTTCGTGTCTGTACACTACTGTACATTTTTCAGATGGTCCAAAAGATGTCAGAGTGACTCCTGCTGTCAGCATCAGTAATCTCAAAGAAGAAGACGAGCTGAAACTGAAGTGTTCAGTAGGGGGCAGTAACCCAGCAGTCCATCAGTTTAACTGGTACTTGAATGATTCCCTCTTACACCAACAAACCAGTCAGATATTATTTATCAGTCAAATAAAACAAGAAGATAAAGGCTCTTACCACTGCGAGGTCGACAACGGAATAAAAACAACTCAATCTAACAGACTCCAGATATCTGTAAAGTGTAAGTTTGATGGTTTCATTGAGGCTGATTTGCTTGATTTTGACATTTGACAATATGATATATTATTTTCTGTACATACAGCTGCAGAACCAATTGAGGGACCACTCCAGTTTTGCATTTAACCACCTCAGTGTGTTGACTTCTCAAAAATAAACAAGGACTAACAAATTTAAAGTCGGCATGAAACGTATGTAGCGATTGTCTTTACATCCGTATCGTGATGTATATTCGAGTGAAACAACTTCTGAAATGAGAACAAATGTAGGACGGGTCTTGATTTCGTTCATCGAGTACTGATTGGATTGTTGAAAGTTGACTGGCGCCAACAAAATGGAGTCAGATTAGTGACAAAACATACGAATGACTATCTTTATAAGTTTGATGTTTTTTTAGGTCCAAATAGTAAGACTTCAAAAATGATTAGCTCATTATATATATGCTGTTAAATGAAAATTATGAACTCCCTCATGTTTTATACAAATACATACAAACTTTTAAACTTGAATCCAGTAGATACAAAACTAGATTGATTTTAGTTGATTATAAAATGAAAAGTTCCACTTCTGAATGGTCATTTGTCAATAGCTGTGACTTAGGCTTTTTTCAATAAAGTGGACCTATGACTAGTGACTACTTCAAGCTGCTATAGTACAGAGCCATTGAGAAAGAGTTCTCTCAAAGTTAGTAAAACACCATTTAAAGATCTAAGACATTTAATGAATAAACATTAAAAGGATTAAATCATATAAAGAGAAAACATAACTTCCTGGAACTATCTGAAGGCTCCATGAATCATGTCACACGCATTTTTTGAACTTCCGTTGTCACAACATTATTGGTGACAAGGTTATGTGTTTCATTCCAGTAAATACACACATATGAATGTATAAGTATAATGTACTGTTGCTTTGAGTAAAAATGTCTGTCAAATGTATAAGTGTTGCTTCAGCTGGTATTTATAATTGTTTTTCTGCATTAAGTAAGGCCTACTTGTCTTCCAGAACTGATTTTACCATCATTAATAAACTGTGTTTAAAAAATGTAATTAAAAAAATGTAAGAATTACTCTCTTTGATTTTTTCTGTCAATGATGCCGATTTCAGCATTGACGTGACGAGATACACATGATCCTACAAGAGTAAAACTACTTAACTCATGAATTGTGTTTGGCAGAAATTCTTGAATTTATACAGTATTTATTAGATATTATATTTGATACTTTTTTAATCAGAATTTTATTTGAATTGTACACGGTTAAATCCAATGACATGTACAGTATAGTTCAAAAACAGAATGCACCATACAAAACATGATTTGTACAAATTAATAAACTGAGTTATCTGTTTTTGCAAATGAAATCTTCATGCTCATGTCAAATAAGGTCAACTGTCAACTTTACACATAAGTTACAGTAAATGGGTGCATGTTTATGTCGTGGTTCTGCCTCATTTTGTCATATATTTCTTGGTCTCGGGGCAGAACCAGAACATGATCCCTTGTTTCCTGTTGAGAGAGAGGTTTTTGGGCCTCTTTGGACACCTTCTCTTTGGAGTCTCGTCTGTGTTTCCCGCCCTTTCGTCTCGTTACTGATTGTTTATTAGTTCATTCCCTGCACCGGTCCCGGTTGAATTTGACCCCTTTAAGACTCCTCATGTTTCTTTGTCCTGTCTTTGGTCATTGTACATGTTTCCAGTGTGTGTATGCATACCTTCTCGTACCTTCTCGTACCTTCTCGTAAAATAAGACTCCACTGAACAAAACCCACGAGGGGGAATACAAGACAGGGTAAAATTTTAACAAATACAAAGACTAGGACACTGACTTACATCTAAACTAAGAAAACAAACACTTGAGATAAACACTAAACTGACATTTACTAGACACGAGGGAACAGGAACAAGGTAACAAGAATAGCTACAGACAGCAAGACCAACATGACGTACAGCCAAGGTAAGACGTACAGCCAAGGTAAGACGTACAGCCAAGGTAAGACGTACAGCCAAGGTAAGACGTACAGCCAAGGTAAGACGTACAGCCAAGGTAAGACGTACAGCCAAGGTAAGACGTACAGCCAAGGTAAGACGTACAGCCAAGGTAAGACGTACAGCCAAGGTAAGACGTACAGCCAAGGTAAGACGTACAGCCAAGGTAAGACGTACAGCATACACAATGAACCAGCACAGGACAAAGAACACGAGGATGTTTTAAAGGGAGACAAATCAAGAGGGAACAGGTGCAGGGGATAAACTAATTAACACGAACTAGGAAACAGGAGGGTAGGAACGATGACGCAGACCCGAGAGAGAGAGTATGGTGGCAAATAAGTGCCAAAATAGTCTCTCTCCCACATGAAACAGAGGATCCTGTATGATTCCACCAAGAAATACATGACAAGGAGAGGTGGAACCATGACATCAGTATCGTGACATATATTCGAGTCAAACAACTTATGAAATGAGAACAAATGTAGGACAGGACTTGATTTCGTTCATCGAGTACTGATTGGATTGTTGAAAGTTGGCCGTCATAAACAAAATGGAGTTAGATTCGTGACAAAACATACAAATCACTATCTTTATAAGTTTGGTGATTTTTTAAGCCTCAAAAATGATTAGCTCATTATATATATGATGAGCTGTTACATGAAAATGATGAACTCCCTCATGTTTAATACAATACATACGGACAGTTCAGGAAGAGCAGTAGTCCTTTGCTAACAAAACGGCTACTATTCCAGTTCAAACACACAGCAAGCTCACTACAGCTACAGCTAGACAGACAACATGCTTTTCCCAAAATTTTATTGATTTAATTTGATTGATTTACATGATTTTACTGTTGCTTTGAGTAAAACTTTGGTCAAATGCATAAGTGATACTTCATAGCTGGTATTTATAATTGGTTTTCTGCATTAAGTTAAGTTAGGACTACTTGTCTTCCAGAACTGATTTTACTATCACAAATAAACTGTGCATAAAAAAATTTAAGTGTCAGATTTGTCATTTTTTCTTAAAAAAATGTAAGAACTAACACAAATTACTCTTTTTGATTTCATGAATGTTGAAAATGGTTTAACATCATGTGCGTAATTCATCTCATGCATTTAAATAGCGAGTGCAAAGTGTGCGCCAATGTAAGAAACATGTAGAATGGTGTTGACCAGCTCAATCTTGAAGTCTTGGGTTTTAAACCTTGCAGTAGGTTGGTTAAGTTTGGTCGATAATTTGGTTAAGTTAAATACTCAGGCCCTAAATATCTATTCAACAGCATGCCATATAAAATAAGAAAAATAAAATGTAAATTATATGTCACAATTGCTGCATTACCTACCTGATTTCACGGTTTCTAAAGAAGAATCAAATTTTCAGAAACACTTTAAGAATTGAAAAATACACATTACATAAGTAAATTTTTACAACAAAAAAACAATTGCGTCATTAACATCATTTATATTTTTTTCTATCTGTCAATGATGGCGATTTCAGCATTGACGTGACGCGATACACGTGATCCAACAATACAAAGAGTAAAACTATTTAACTCATAAATTGTGTTCTGCAGAAGTTCTGGAATTAAAACAGTATCGTGTGCAGTACATTATAGTGTTAGACATTTTATTTGATGCTTTTTTAATCAATATTTTATTTGAATTGTACACGGCTTAATCCAATGACATGTACAGTATTGTTCAAAAACAGAAGGCACTATAAAAAACATGATTTGTGCAAATTAATAAAACGGAGTTATCTGTTTTTGCAAATGAAATCTTCATGCTCATGTCAAATTCAGTCAACCATCAACTTTACACAAGTTACAGTAAATGGGTGCGTCTTTACAAAGGCACCGCACTAACCAAACTGAGAACATCTGACAGACAGTTGAAGACATTTCTGCATTTATGTTGAAACTGAAGCACAAAACACCCTCAACGCGATGTGATAAACTGATCTTTAGAAGGAACTCAATTCTAAATAGAATACATTTTTTCATGCCTAAGTGAATCTTAAAAACAAAATCTCTGTACAGAGATGGTCATTCAGTAAATCATTCTGAATTAAACTATTTCACAGATGGGCCTAAACATATTCTGAATAGTTATTCTCAGCAGCAGGTGTTATAATAGAAAATATTTCTACTTGATTTGAATTGCATTGTACAGCATTTACGCACTGCAAAACAACATGAAAGACACATTAGATGAGTTTCTATTTTTTATTAGTTTAAACACACAAGTAACCACTGACACAGGAAGTCAACTTCACGTTCAAATAACAGAACTTAGCTCAGAATCTGTCATTTCTGCCTATATCTTTTATGCCTGAATGTTGAAGTATGCAAAGATAACGCATTAGATATAAACAGGGGGATCAGAATCCCCTTTTGTTTCTTGCTGACATTTATAAGTCATTTTAACTTTGCAGAGCTCCGCGAAAACAAAGGATTCATTTTGAAGGTAAAACTAAATTTTCATTTGGCTTTTTATCAGATCTTTTCATAGTTGTGAAGGGAGAATGGTGATTCATATTCTGTTTGGCTGTAAATCTTGTGTATTAAACTGTATTTCTACAACATAACAGAACATTTTAAGTGTGAATGTGAGAGGCCTGTTTTATTTATGTGCTATGGTGAAAATGGGTCACAACAGATGTATTGTAATAATAGCAAAGATTAAAACCAAAAAAGTAATTGCTTATTAAAAAGTTGATGATTAATAAAAATACATTATTGTCAAACATCTTCTCTATAAGGCATGACAAGGTGGATCAATTAAAATGTTGACATAAACAAATTAAGACGTATCGCTTGTGATCTTCAAAATACACGTTCATTCATCCACACATGCAACAACAAGCATCAAACCTCTCGAGAAACACTGATGCTATAAATGAATAATGAACATGTGTCTTTTTCTAGAGATGTTGAATAAACTTTACAGACAGATGATGTTTCCTGAATCAACTGCTTTCTTTTTGATTGGTGCGTATTATGTGGATTAAATACTGAACATATAAGTATTTCGGGGGCAGTAACCCAACAGTCCATCAGTTTAACTGGTACTTGAATGATTCCTTCTTACACCAACAAACCAGCAAGATGTTATCTATCAATCAAATTAGACTAGAAGATAACGGCTCTTACAACTGCAAGGCCAACAACAGCACAATCTAACAGACTCCATGTCAGTATTAGGGAAATAATGGATTACAAGGGTTGTAATGACATATAAGCTAACAAATTTATAATGCTCATTTATGGATCGCTTGTGTTATGTTGCTCATTTATCACTTTGGACATCATCTGCTGAATGAATAAATTTAAAGACTGGCTTTTCTTAACATAATTCAAAAAATCTCAGTTGTAATTGAATTTCACGAGTTCGCCATTGCCCTTCATGAACTGGGACTGATAAGTATGCGTGTTTGGCGTGCTGTCCTGGGGCGAGGGCTCGGAGCTCGGTGATCCTCCTCGAACTCTGAGCACCTGCCCCTTGACCGGGGAGAGGGCGCCAGGCTTGGTGTGTGCCCGGCCCGCATCATACCCCCAGTGCTGAGGTAAAAACAGGCTTGTGGTGTGGAGTTGGGGTGGAAGAGGCATGTTGCGAGACTTCCGAGAGATTGGAGCTGAGTTTGCTGGACAACTTATGGGCTGTTAGAATGATTGCGGTGATTGTTTATCGAAAGCCAGCCGAGTTAATTATCTGCACGTGCTCCTCCCGAACCTTGTTAATAAAACATCACTTTTTATGAAACTTAGTAAGACGTTTCGTGCAGAATATCTAAATATATTTACGCTAATACGGAGTTTATAGTTAATGATGCCTACAAACGTTTTTTCATTTTATTTATCATAGATTAACTCATAAATTGTGTTCGGCAGAAATTCTTGAATTTATACAGTATGTATTAGACATTTTATTTGATACTTTTTTAATCAGAATTTTATTTGAATTGTACACGTTTAAATCCAATGACATGAACAGGATAGTTCAAAAACAGAATGCACTATACAAAACATGATTTGTACAAATTAATAAACTGCGTTATCTGTTTTTGCAAATGAAGTCTTCATGCTCATGTCAAATAAGGTCAACTGTCAACTTTACACATAAGTTACAGTAAATGGGTGCATGTTTATGTCGTGGTTCTGCCTCATTTGTCATATATTTCTTGGTCTCGGGGCAGAACCAGAGTATGATCCCTTGTTTCCTGTTGAGAGAGAGGTTTTTGGGCCTCTTTGGACACCTTCTCTCTGGAGTCTCGTCTCTGTTTCCCGCCCTTTCGTCTCGTTACTGATTGTTTATTAGTTCATTCCCTGCACCGGTCCCGGTTGAATTTGACCCCTTTAAGACTCCTCATGTTTCTTTGTCCTGTCTTTGGTCATTGTACATGTTTCCATTGTGTGTATGCATACCTTCTCGTACCTTCTCGTACCTTCTCGTACCTTCTCGTACCTTCTCGTACCTTCTCGTACCTTCTCGTACCTTCTCGTACCTTCTCGTACCTTCTCGTACCTTCTCGTACCTTCGTCTTTCTGTGCATTTTAGTTACATGTACCTTTGTGCTTGTTAGCCCTGTCAGGCTCTTATCCCAGTTAGAATATTAGCTACCCTGCTGTTTTACCTGATCGTGTTCCTGTACCCTCCTGTTTGGATTACTTTTCCCGGTCTGAACTATTTTTTGGTTTCCTGTTGCTGTCGTCCATGATGTTGTCCAGTTTAGTAAGTTTCAGTTTAGCTTTGTTTAAGTGTCGTTTATGACAGTCCATTGCAGTCAGCCTAGTCTCGTTTTATCCTGTTCTTATTATTTCTATCGTGTGTTGTTTTACCCCCTCGTGAGTTTTTGTTTGGTGTTTTTCTTTCGTGTCTAAATAAAAGTATTTGTTAAACCACTGCTGCCTGCATCTGGCGTCCACTGCCTATCGTTTTGTGACCGTTTACAAAGGCACCGCTGTTTAACCAAACTCAGAACATCTGACAGACAGTTGAAGACATTTCTGCTTATGTGTTGGTGAGTTCGTGGGCATGTTGAAAGTAAAAGCACAAAACACCCTCAAAGTGTTGTGATTAACTGATCTTTAGAAGGAACTCCATTATAAATAGAATTTCTGCACCTGTCCAATTCACTACATTGTGAAGTTTAAAGCTTTTTATTTTTTGTCTTTGCATCTTAATAACAAAATCTCAGTAAAGAAATGTTGTTTGGTCATTCAGTAAATAATGCTTAATTAAACTTTTCACAGATGGGCCTAAACATATTCTGAATAGTTATTCTCAGCAGCAGGTTTTATAATAGATTTTTTTTCTTGTTTTAGAGGCACTGTACAGCATTTACGCACTGCAAAACAACATGAAAGACACATCAGATGAGTTTCTATTTTTTGAACAGTTTAGACACAGAAGTAACCACTAACACAGGAAGTCAACTTCACGCTCCAATAACAGAACTTAGCTCAGAATCTGTCATTTCTGCATATTTCTTTTATTTCTGAATGTTGAAGTATGCAAAGGTAACGCATTAGATATACACAGGGGGATCAGAATTCCCCTTTTGTTTCTTGCTGACATTTATAAGTCATTTTAACTTTGCCGAGTTCCGCATTGAGAACAAAGGATTCATTTTGAAGGTAAAACAAACATTTTATTTGGGTTTTTATCAGATCTTTTCATAGTTGTGAAGTGAGGATGATGGACCTGGTGATTCATATTCTGTTTCGCTGTAAATCTTGTGTATTAAACTGTATTTCTACAAACACAAAAGGACGTTTTAAGGGTGAATGTGGGAGGCCTGTTTTATTTATGTGCTATGGTGAAAAATGTGAACAAATGTATTGTAATAATAGCAAAGATTAAACCAAAAAAAGTAATTGCTTATTAAAAAGTTGATGATTAATAATAAAAAGACATTATTGTCAAACATCTCTACAAGGCATGATAAGGTGGATCAATTAAAAAGTAGAAATAAACAAATTAAGACCTTCACGCTTGTGATCTTCAAAATACACGTTCATTCATCCACACATGAAACAACAAGCATCAAACCTCTCGAGATAAAACACTGATGCTATAAATGAATAATGAACATGTGTTTTTTTCTAGAGATGTTGAATAAACTTTACAGACAGATGATGTTTCCTGAATCAACTGCTTTCATTTTGATTGGTGCGTATTATGTGGATTAAATACTGAACATATAAGTCTTTGACTTAGTTTAAAATCTCAGTTATTTTGTTTTCCTGCAGCTCTTGTGTTCAGTTCCTTCACTGGTTCAACTGAACAATTAATAAAAATCAAAGTAACAGAAGAAACAAAAGCAGAAGGGTCATGTGTCACCATCCCTTGTACCTACAAACATGGGAAAGATAAAAACATTAAACTTCTGTGGTTTAAAGATGCAATTTATGATAAAACATTATATACTGGGACAATCTTATACAGTAACACAGATGATCGTCCTCAGTCACCAGATTACTTGAGTAGAGTGGAATATATTACAGGTAAAGACACAGAAGATTGGAAGAAATGTGATTTAAAAATCAATGATCTACACAAGACAGACAGTGGAAACTACAGCTTTAGATTCATTCGTTCAGACAGATCCACAATGTTCTTCAGCAAAGCTATGAAACTCACAGTCACAGGTGAGAACTGTTTTATTTGATGGCGGTATATTAAATGTTTTTCTGAATAAAAAACATCCATATTTGTTGAGTTAAATATTTATGGAGCTTTTTTCATACATTAAAAACAGCATCATAAAGCTGAATGATACTGAATGGACTGCGTTTTCTGTGTTTTGTACATATGTTGTACAGATTGTGTAGAAGTATGTAGGATTTCAACATCACTTCCTGATCAATGCAGAGTGTGACCTTAATACAGCAATACTGTGTGGTTTCCAAAACAAATCTGACTTCCAGGTTGTTTTTAATATCAGTTGCAGACATGCATCTTGCAATATATTGTTCTCCTCATTTTAGACAATCCATGCAAACTGAACATTGAACCATCAGAGATGAAGAATTCAGTCAAAGAAAAGGAGGAATTTAGTGTTCACTGTTCAACATCTGATTCATGCCCATCTGATCCTGAGTGGTTTCTCCTAAAACCAGGACAAGAACCAGAAAGAGTGACATCAGCAATATATGTAATCACACGAGAGAAAAATGAAGGCAAAAAAATCACCAAACTGAACTTCAATCCAACATGGCAGGATGATAACATGATGTTGTCTTGCCGTTCAGCAGAGACTCTAGACAGCTGTCTCTTCAGAAATATCACTCTGTCTGTAGAATGTAAGTGTGTAATATAGACTCATTAATCCTGTGTTTATCTGATACAGTATAGTGTGATTTAATGACATGAAAAATGTTGTATATGCTACAGTCATCAGATTTTCAAAATAATAAAATTCAACTTTATTTCTGCTTTTTTTCTAGATAAACCAACGGAGACAAAAGCAACATTAAGCAGTTTGGATGTCAAGGAAGGAGATTCTGTCACTCTCTCTTGTACCTCTAGAGGACGCCCTAATGTCACCATGTCATGGTTCATAAATGGGACAAAGAAAACACAACAGGCTGTGTTGATACTATATGATGTTAAACCAGAAGACAGCGGAGATTACTATTGTGAAGCTGAAAACAAGCATGGGAAAGTTCAATCGAATATAATATCCATCACTGTTAAATGCAAGTTTTTTTTAGAGCTTTCTTCCCCAAGTAATTTTACTTAAAGGCCTTTCATTCCTAAACATGTTTGTTAACCTAATAATGGTTTCAATGTTAATTATAACTCTCATTTATAAATAAGGGAAATAATAAAAAAAAACTTCTCCTAATAACATCTCTGATTTCGTGTTTGTACACTACTGTACATTTTTCAGATGGTCCAAAAGATGTCAGACTGACTCCTGCTGTCAACATCAGTAATCTCAAAGAAGAAGACGAGCTGAAACTGCAGTGTTCAGTAGGGGGCAGTAACCCAGCAGTCCATCAGTTTAACTGGTACTTGAATGATTCCTTCTTACACCAACAAACCAGCCAGATATTATTTATCAGTGAAATTAGACCAGAAGATAAAGGCTCTTACCACTGCAAGGCCAACAACAGTATAAAAACAGCTCAATCTAACAGACTCCAGATATCTGTAAAGTGTAAGTATGATGTTATTTTTTATTGATTTATTTTACAGAGAACCTCCATCATGTCAGTATTAGGGAAATAATGAATTACAAGGGTAGAAATGAAATATCAGCTAATAAATTTATAGTGCTTACTTATGAATCGCTTGTGTTATGTTGCTCATTTATCACTTTGGACATCATCTGATGAACAAATAAATTGAAAGGTTTATCGAAAAACATGATTTCTCAACATTATTCATAAAATCTTAATCTCAATTGTAATTGTATTTTGTTTGAAACTTAATAAGACGTTTCATGCAGAATATCTAAATATATTTACGCTGATACTGAGTTTATAGACACTGAGGCCTGCAGTTGTTTTTTATTTTATTAATTATAGATTCACCACATCAGATTAAGATTGATGGCGGAACTTCAGTAAAAAACGGCTCCAAAGTAAAGTTTACTTGCTCAGCTGATGCAAACCCTCCATCAAACTCATACAGCTGGAAACACACATCTGAATCACTTCATCTTTCATTCTCAAACACAACTGGAGTCTTAACCATTGACACAGTGACCATTCAACATGAAGGGAAATACACATGTGCGGTTACCAATGATATTGGTACAAGTGAAACATCCATAAACATTACGGTTCTTTGTAAGTATTTATTTAGATATATCCAGACGTACAGTATAATTATACGGATCAGAATACTGTCTGATCAGTGTTCCTTCAAACTACAGCAAATTCTGCAGCCTCCTAAACATTGAACAATGTGTTCTGGTTAAAGAAATGGCATATCTTATACATTTTTGCTTGTTGTGAGATCGTAATTTATTGCTAAAAGACCACAATACATACATTTAACATGCAAGGATTTTGCAAACAACCTATTTATATACGTCTACTCTTCTCAAACTCAATAGATCCCCCTTCCAAACCTATATTGACCATGAAAAGTGAAGGAGAATATGGAGTGGTCTCTATTACCTGTACAGTTGAAAGCTCTCCTGCATCAGATCTTATAGTAACAGGACCCTCTGACTTCAAAAGCATGCGGGAGAATAAAATGAACATCAGTAAATCTGATAACAAGGTTACAATATACCTGAATGTAAACGAGTCGGATGCAGGCGTGTATAAGTGCACAGCAGGCAATACAGAAGGAAGAAATCACATTGAAGAAGAGCTGCTGTGTGAGTATTCATCAATTGAGTTGTATCTATTTGTTATGACTGACATAATACAAAAATGTTGGGGGAACATGTATTAATTTGATAGCATTCATTTATTCAACCTTATGTCATTTCAAACAGCTATGACTATCTTTCTTCTGCTGAAAACAAAAGAAGATATTTTGAAGAACATTGGTAACCAAAAAACATTGGTCCCTATTGACTTCCATTGTATGGGCACAAAACCAAAGAAGGTGAATGGTGACCGACAGGTTTCGTTTACCAAAATTCTTCAAAACTCCTTCTTGTGTGTTCTGCAGCTGAAAGAAAGTCATACAGGTGTAAAATGAAGAGAAGGAGAATAAATGATGACAGAATTTTTGAGTGAACTATCCCTTTAATGGAATTATACAGCCGCAGAAAAATTAATTTGCGTCAAATTTTTTCCACGGCTGTAAGTTATATTTTAAAGGATCTACCTTTCCCTAAAATTTGTTAAAAATTACCCAATACGTACACCACTTTTTGGATCTCACCCTGTCATGGTTTGTAAACGGTATTAGCTCCTAATTATTCTGGACTACTGGCTTTTTTAAATTAATAAAAAAAAAGGTTTGTATTTGTTTTGTAATAAGAGAAACTAATATGTTGGCACGAATATATATTTCTCCACATACTGTACCTCATTTGAGGCATTCAGACTTCAGATTTATAACTTTTCAAGATTAGATTTTAAGATCAGCCAAGTGAGCCTAAACCTTTGAACATGCATAATTATACTTGATAAATGTAGGACACAAAGGAAATTTCTTGTCATGTTTCCATGTCATTTGGCATTCGCTTGCAGATGCACCTAAGAATATCAGTGTAACACCTGAAGGGGAGCAGATAACAGGACACATGTTGACTCTTGCATGTAACACTCAGTCTAAACCACCATCCTCATATGTGTGGAAGAAAACCAATGGACCATTAATGAAAGAAGTGAAATTACAGAAACTTCACATCCCTTCCCTGCAGACCTCTGACTCTGGTGAATACATCTGCATGGTTAAGAATATCGTTGGAAAAGCAGAATCTCACCCATTAAAAATCGAGGTGAAACGTAGGTGTAGACATTTGTTCTATAATTATTTTACACACATATACATATTGATAAAGCTTCTTCACTTTGTAGTTTGTATTGTAAATACAGCTATATCCATTTGTGTTTCCCCATCTCATTCTCAATTCCTCTTAATGTACAGTTGACAGTCTTTCAGTGTTCCATCGGACTATTTTCCCCATCATTCTACTGTTGATTCTCATCGCTCTGGTCATCTTTATCTTACGCAGGTACATTCCTTAAAAGTTTGAAGTTATGTGGGTTGCTAATGTTATATATATTTAGTCATATGAACCCGGTTGGATAAAGCACCTTAAGTGTAATTTTCCCTTAAGTGTGGCATTAAAAATACATTACTTAAGTTATTCTCCTATTGTCTTTGGTGAAGGGAAATCCCCCCCTTAGGTGTCCCATTTAAGGGAAAAACTCAAGATGCTTTATGCAACCGGGCCCAAAACCATAATAGCGAGCCTGTATCATCTGTTAATTTAATATCAGTTGGCATGTATATTGCTGCTTTTAGAATATAGCTACGTCTCGTTTGTCTTTTTCTAATGATTGCTGTTTTATTTTGGCAGGAAATTCATCAAGGCAAGAATACCTCAACGAATCAGAGTAGATAATCCACTGCTTTTTCCCCAAACATTCCTGTCACGCTTTTTCACACTCACAGACTTGTTTGCATTGCTATACAAGTTGAACTGACTAATACTGTATATAAAAAAGCAAGGAAGACAATTAAATATTGTTGTGTCTAATAAATCAAATCCCATTAAAATAGCTGTTTTGTTTAAAATGCACTCAGGAATCTCAAAACAATAGTCGAGAGAATCTGGCGATGGCAGATGCTGCTGATCCAAGCCGTGGAAGAACCGATGACTTCTATTCAACACTCCATTCTCCAGGTCCTGCGAGGGCACAGGTCTCTAGTGTGAGGTAAAATCTGCTGACATGATGCTTGAGGGATCAATATGTGAATCTTTCAATTTAAAAAAGATCTTTGTCTTTTAAGGCCAGCGTCAAATACCCAACAAGTGTATTCTGAGATTACATTGCCACAAATGAAACAGGTAAGTGTGATTTTCATAAAAAAAAGTGTGAAGGCTATATGCTAGCAAGATCTTCAGATTATCTTTTTCACTGGGATGCTCCAAACCACAGGAACGTGAAGACAATAGCTCAATAAACTACGTCACTTTGGATTTCAAGCGACAACAGGAGCTCGCAAAAAGGTAAAACAGATTTAAGCCAAATATTTATATCTAATTATAAACAAGATTTGAAATTTCCATGATTTGAATAATAATCTACTTAATAGAACACCAGCGCATAACTGAAAATGTTTTACATAATTCAATCATATACTAAGAAACTAAACAACTAAAGATGATAAAAATCACTTTAAATAGTAAATCAAGAGAATTCAAGATAAAATCACACGGAATAAGAAGGTCATAGAACAACATTAGTTGAGTAACATGATTTATGTTTGTCATTCTTCTATGACTTCATACAACGTTGATACTCAAACATGTAATCGATTTCATCCTTTTTCTTGAGATCTACATACCCTGTAAAAAGATATTTGAGTCAGCTTAAAATAATAAGGCAACCTATCACAAACATGTTTTTGAGAATTAAAAAACAGAGGCTGAAGTTCACCCAACTTAAAAAAATATGTATATGTTTTAGTCATTAGTTGTCACAACATAGTCAAGTTCACCCAATGAACATCAAGGATTTTTTGTTGGCTGAACATAAATAGAGAAATATAGATGGTTATCTAAAAATAAACAAATGTATAAGTAACTCTAAACACAACAGATAACAACAATATTAAAGCCAGCAAGAACTAAAACACTAATCTTTAAAACAAAAACAAACAAGAGACACAGAATTGAACATGCTGCAATGCATCTTGGGAACTTTCAAACTCTTGCAATATTGTTTGTTCAGAATACACTGTTTGTAAGTTGGGCAAACTTTCTGAAGAATTATGAACAAAAGCTAGAGTCCAGTCCAGTCACGAAAATAATCTTTATTAGAAACATGGGTAACACTTTCCTTGAAGCATGTATGTATAATGCAATATAAAAGTAGTTCTAAACCTTTGTGATGCACCATTGAATGCATTGTAATGTCTTATAAATAATTGTTATTACAGTCAATACATTATAACACCAAGCAATTGTTTGTTACACAACACATTTTAAATTGGTTATATTTCTTTACAACTGCATATACAAAACACATTATGGAGAACTATAATGCATTTTACCCTTTAATAACTCTTTATAATGCATTATACATACATTCGTCAAGAAAAGTGCTACCGAAGCATGTTTAGGCTAATTTTGTTTTAGTTTATGCAAATCAATAATTTGACCCTAACTATAATTTCTATATTTAAGTTACTGATTTATCTATGTAGGGAGAACATTTTGCAAGACGGATTTTTTACAGTGTAGACATATTTTTGGCAGCTTTTGACCATTTTGATTTCACATTGTTGTTTTTAGAGCATCTGATGATTCTAACTCAGTGATCTACAGCAGAGTGTTCAAGAAAAAAAAGTCGCAGGTAATGCTGTACCATTTATCAAAATCATCTCTGTGTCCATATTCAACACTCATTGTGTTCATGGTATTCATTAACATTTGATTCCCACAAATCTTTCTTTAAAAGTAAAACTCTAGCAGTAAACTGTAAATAACATAACACGCTGTAACCTAAATGCTAAATGTTGAGTCTGTTTGTTCCTTTCAGAATACCTCAGAGTCGGAGATTAACGATTATGAGAACGTTTCTTCTGCATGTGCTCGAAAACTTCCACTCACATACACAGGCTGGGAGTCTGATACCAGTGAGGAAGATGAAGTCAAGTACACAACTGTAACTTCTGCTGTAAAACCTGGTGTCAAAGAACCTAGGAAGAAGAGTTCGAGCTGTTCTAGCACTAGTTCTGAGGAAGAACGGACCGTATATTCAGACATAAAAACATAAACATCTATCTATATATCTGATAGAAATGTGATAGCATTATATGGCTTGTTAACTACTCGAAATTTCTTAATTTTAGAGTTTCATTAAAATAACATAATATCACATTTTTGTGAATGATATATCAGATGCTGTTGATTGTTGGGTGCTATAGGCTTGGTGTGATGAGTGTAATGTTTTGTGCATTAAAAAGACTGCTACAAGTGTTTCTTATAGGCTATATTTTAATATCACCAATAAACTGTGTTACTTCTGAGTGAAGCTGTAAAACTTTACTAATGAACGGAATTAAACATGTCGAATGTTAAGAGATGTTTTTTCAAAGTCGGTTATTTTAGTTAGGGCAGGAGAGCTTGGTTTCTATTGTGTTATGTTTGTATGGATATAATAATCTAATTTGTCTTATTAATAAAGTATTGTTTCCATATTACTATTGCAATTAATTAAGCCATTAAAAGCTTTTCATTTATATTTTTGTTATATGTGATCATGTATCAAGATTAGCCTTCTATGCCAAGATAACAAGCGCAAGACAATAGAGTTAACATACTGTTATTTCAACCTAAAATCAGACGAAAGAATAAAACACAATGGCCAAGTTACACAGACAAGGCTCAGTTTAAGCTATACCTACATAAATCTTACACTGTAAAAAAAATCCTGTAAAATTTACAGTAAATTACTGGCAGCAGGGTTGCCAGCCAGATACTGTAAATTTTACAGCCACAGTTCTGTAATTTAATTTACAGCCATTTTCTGTAATGGCATAATACAGGAAAAAACTGTAATTTTTAATTGAAACAGTATAATGCTGTATTTTTTACAGCCAATTGCTTGATTTTAATTTACTTTATTTAGAAGAAATACATAATCACTGTATATCCAGTATGTTTTGCATACTGGATTTACACTGTTTATTTATGTTTTAATTGATACAAAAATAAATTACAGACAAATTTTGTACCTTGTTGTACATTAAATATTTTTATTTAGTTACAACTTCATAGTAGCCAACATGGCACTTTAAACAAGGAATGTTTAAACAATACCTTAACCAACATATCCATCATGTAACAATATCGCATAACAAAGCCCAAGTGAGTCTGTAAAACGTCCCACATCTTGATCCATCAGAGCACAACAAGTAGCTGGAACTATGGAAAAGAAAAAAGAGAATAATTTTATATATTTATACTCAGAGGAAAAACAGAGGACAACATATACAGTCAGAGACAGAGAATAATACAATGATGTAATTCAATGATGAGATCTGTGTGTGTGTGTGTACATGCGTTCGTACGTGCTTCTTACTTTTCATCGATTTCACTGAAAATTCATCATTGTGTTTAGAAGAGCGGCAACATGTGGTTTCACTGCAACCTGTTTCTTCTGTATCCTGGCATTTTAGATGACGCTTCATCTTGTTCCACTCTCTGGATTAATATCTACGAAGAGTCAGGAAAAACAAAATGTTGTATATTAAATATACAAAATATATTATATTAAAACACATGAATTAAATGATCAGCTTGCTAGCGTTAAATAGGGGAGACTTCTAAATAGTTTGCACTAAAAAAATCCATCTCTCGTTGAGAAATATTGTTTTAAAGTTCTAAACAGGTATATAACATTAACATATCTATAAAATGCAGGTAAGGAAGTGGTTCAACTAATACCTTTCATTGGACTCCAAGATACACGCTGCCCCATCCTGGTACTCACGATTGAATATGTAACATGCTATGAACAGAGTGACAAGGCCAGACATGAAGCTGTGCTGAGCACGCCACACACAACCTAACCTTCAGTAGTCAGCATCCAGTGGCCTGCATGGCAAAGTGTGTCCTAAAACAAACAATAACACATGTGACAATAGTTAATAGTTACTATAGACTTTTATCTTAAAGCATTTTACATTTAAACTACATTTAAGTATAAGTGACTCTACAAACAAACTCTAACCAAATTACACAGAGTAACTTACACTTAAAACCGTACTTATACAGAAATGTAAGCCATTAACGTTTGGGATGTCACGATCAAGAAATTGTCACACTGTTATTTGTAACGGGCCGTCTCACTCTTACCCTCCAACGGTCCTATCTGGGACAGTCCTAGCTCTAACGATGAGGGTGTGGCTAACGTCTTTTGCTCAAGCTCTCAGCTGGCCTCCGTTACATATACTGTATATCTAGCTCGTTACGTACATTAATCACTTTACCGGGCTATCCTCCGTGAACATCGACTTACCGCAAGCTTTGGTGACTCGTTTTAATTTGGGCGCTCGGTTTAACGGATAACTGCATTTGCAAATTTGAATTTACACCACAAAATAATCACGACCGAGTGTGGTATTCAATAGTAAATTCCCGTGAATCCCAACAGTCGAAGCATGTAACTTTTACCGTGTCTACGGCGGGCGCGATGTTCAATATTAAACAAACAACCGTCAATTTACTAACACAATGAACTGTAGCTCGTCACATACCGCATTCGCTCCTGGTGTGTACAAAAACTCGAAATAACGTGAACAACATCTGTCCTCAGGTGCTATAGCGACGGGGAATGTTTGAAATCTTACCGCGACGGCGCTGCTGAAACCCCGCGCAAGACTCCTTCGGTCCCCGCGGATGGAGGTTGAATACCGGGTTACCAATATGACACGCGACTGTAGATACTTCTATATAATGTTACCAGTATTATAGTTAACAAATATGGAGAACATAAACGTAATAAATCACTTACCACAGGTGTGAATCACTCATTTTGCGCACTTCCCCAATCTCGACTGTTGAAGATCATCCCGCCATTGTAGATTTGAAATTTACAGCATTATTCTGTACATTTGAGTTAATCCGTCACGTGATCCCAGAATGCATTGCACTTTACAGCAATATTCTGTATTATTTAAAATACAGTCAGCTTCTGTAAAATAACGCTGTAGTTTTTACAGCAATTCGTTACAGTGTAGGTAAATGGAGAAATTGAAGTTGCTTTTATAAAAATGCTTTAAAAACACGTCTGCTGTGCATCTTGAGAAGACAATTACTGATATATTCTAAGATATATCAGGGCAAGATATTTTTCAGTTAAGACAGCTCAAACATTCAGTTTTGTCAGGGACTATGATTTATTTATGATTGTCGGGTAAAACATTAAATTGTTTTTGCAATTGTCATTTGTACACATAAATGAAAAAGCCAAAGACAGATCCAAATGCCAAACATAATATTTTTTTGGGTAAAAATTACTGAAGCACATTCTGGAGATTTGATGTGGAGCCTTTTATCCAATGTCCAATATGTTGAGATCTGCCATATTGGTGCAGTAATTTTCATAATCCTTAATCTTAAAAAAGATTTTAGGAGAGAACAGAGATGCATAGGTCAGATCAATCTGTGACATACTTTACTCTTTACTCATTGTTAAGTAATTGAAGTGATCAGATTTACTGTACTTACTGATTTTTTTCGCTGACTGAGATAAACAGGAGAAAAAATGTTGAAATGTTGATATTATGAAGTTCTTTAAACAATAATTTTATTTAAATACACTTAGATGGTATTATTTTTGATGATATTATATGATTATAAATATTATATCGGCCAGATGCCAGGACACAAGTGCCATAAAAAGCACATTAGTACATTCATAAAAATACATATTTTATGTATTTTAATCTCTTTTCATAACACAGATGACAGTTTCAAAGACTAGGTTCAAATGCTCAATACTGTACCTATTTGGTGAGGGCATACGAGGTTTAGAAAAAGCTGGTTTGCTGTCACTAAAACACATCGTTTGACCTGTGAATGGATTATTTTATTAAAGTTACATTTAACATGCATACCACAACAAGAAAACAAATGAGTGATGCTGAGATATAAAAAAACAGACTTAATTTTTCTTTGTTACATGATTATTTTTTACTAAAGATGATGCATTTACATTGATCAGAAAAACAAGTTATATAAAAAAAAATATGGTTTAGAGTTTGTATTCTTTAACTGCAAAAAAATCTATTAAATGAGGGGGGAACGGTGTGTGATGGCTAATAATCTTACTGTCACATACCGTTCCCCGTGTTCCACAAGGTAGAAAGTTCATACATGTCTCAAATTCACTCAGCCTGACATTTTGCCATCAAAGAAGGGGTCAAATAATTCTGGCAGATGAGAATGCCAGACAAGGTTCCCAAATGTTCAGCAGTGGAAAAAAGATGGGTTGGGTTCTGGTTGGGTTTAAACCTACCAACTCTAACCCATGAGCCTACATAGCTAACCAGTGGACCACCATATTTGTCCGGCTGGGTGCTTCGAGTTTGTATTCTTCAACTGCAAATGTTTTTCTATTTAAGGAGGAGGGAACAATAAAAGGATAAAAAATATGACACACATAGCTCTGTTCAGGTTTCGACCTTTTACCAGATGTTTCGTTGTTAAACCTTGAATAAAAAATAAAATTCAAACAAACTCGTAAAGAAATTTAATTATCTTATTTCTCATATTGTACTTGCCTGATGTCATTTTCATGTCCACTGTTAGTCCAAACAGCTCCTCCTTCAGTCATTCTACAATGACAAGACTTATGATGAGACCCAATATAAACAAAACAAGATAAACACAAACATATGATTGTGCACACACAACGTCATGATGCCTACCTGCGTCGCCTCTTGTGCACAATAACGCCAATGCAAAGGAGGAGAAAAACAAGTATGGGGACTATGATAGACGGCCCAAGAATCTCCACTCCAACACGCTGAATTCCTGATGATAATAATAATACATTCACTGATCACATATCATTCAACATATAAAAACAAAAGTAGATATCCTGAAAAAATCTTGCATCTGAATCTAAACTTACTTAGAACACTCAGTTTAGTTGAACTATTAACCACCGTTTTATCCCCCCAAAACGCTGCATTGCAAATGATTTGATCTTCCTCTTCGTATCCGGTTGGGATGAAGGTCACGGTCGAGACTGTTTCCCAAACTCCTTCACCCATGCTCTGATGTTTAACCGTTTCTAGGGCAGTCGGGACGCTCCAGGTGATGCTGGGGGGGTGAGAGGGGCACGTGTGTTTGACTGAGCATTCGATGGTGACGTGTGTCCCGGGCTCGATGTTGTCAGGGATTGATGACATCATAGGTTTGTCTGGGGCTTTTTGGTTTTCACAAGAGACACAAAGACCGTTCAGTGCAAATAATTCACATATTTGTAATTTAAAAGTGTTACTGCTTAACTGTCATAATCCAAAACATCATCGGTGTGAATACTTTTACCTCGCATTACAATGAACACACAGCTGTTGTTAAAAAAGTATTTCTTATTTTCTGTTTCTCCTCGAAAACAGAACGGTCCATTGTCATGGTTCTGTACATTATCAATCTCGACCGTACAGTCTTGATCAATTGAGTTTCCAAGGAGCTTTGTGCGGCCTTTAAAGTTGTCCAAGACGTCGCTCTGTCCAGAGTGGAACATGTAACCTTCGTTCGAGACCCAACGAACCCAAAGATGCTTGGCAAGTTCCTCATGCATCTTAAAACTGCAGGGTATCACCACACAGGAACGAGGTAATGCAGTGAGCCTGGGAACCACATCTGCTTTATACACGCGATCAGCTAAAAAAATACACCATTGATATTGTTATGCATGTGGAAAAATAATTTCAGTATTTACACCATCAAGCATATACAGAGTATGAGGAGATTGGTTCCAAAGACAGATAACTGCTTTTTTTTCAAAAAAAAAAAAATTGTGCATCTTATTAATAACAATCAAACTGAGTTGGTTTGTTTGATTCAAGCCATAATATCAAAACAAATACAGCTTACTAACACAATAAAAACATGATAACAATATAAAAAACATGATTTTTGAAAAAAAAATTAACAGAGTTCTCATTTTGGAACCAAATATAAATATAAATATTTGATAAAGCCTGGAGAAATATTAAGAAAAAAAACATAAACATACTGTCCTTGATTTCAGGATCCTGCAGTCTGGTTTCATAGTCTGAAATAATAAGCAAAAGAAAATAAGATGAGTTTTGAGACAAAACTCTTAGCAAAAAACTGAATACACTTCTTTAAACTCTTCAGAATAAGTATGGCTAGACATGTTTTCTATGCATTAACTCACACGCCGAATTTTTGTTCTTTGTAGCTCTTGCTGTTATGCCTCCATAATGTTTTACAGTACACTCAATGTCTGAGCTCTCAGCTTTCACAACACCTTTGCGTGTCAGAGTGATTTTCCAAAGACCATCTTCAATATGGTCATTCTTTATTTGATTAGATCCTTCTAAACCCTTCAGAATGATATTTGGTTTGCTGTATGGACAGCTGTGGTAGGTGTGACATGTCACTATCATGTCGTCCCCGGTTCTTTCGCCTCCATAAATATTGATGGTGGGTGCCTTCGGATAAGCTGCATGGGTAGAAATGTTAGAACACTACATCAGTGTTTTTGGAAAATCATTCCTCTTTATTATGTATTAGGTGTATTTGTGAAAAACTTGGTTTAGAAGCAAAAGAGTGTTTTCATACTGTCCACAAGAATCGTAGAGGTGACATCAAAAAACCTGTAGGTGCTTTTTCCAACAGTTTCTGGGTCAATGCACGCATACAATATCTCTCCATGATGGGACTGATCCAGGTTTGTAATGAGAAGACTGCACTCTCTATTTGTCGGGTCACCATATAAATATGTTTTTTCTCTGAACTTGTCAATGACGTAGGAAGGATGTTCGGGATCATAAACTAAAGGGTAGCCTTCAGAGACCCACTGATACCACACAACTCTGTTTGGGTTGGTGGGTGGATACGATGTGTAGGAGAAAGAACATGGTATAACCAGACAGGAACCTTTGAGACCATGAATTTCCTTTGGCATCCTCACTTCCCATGCCAAAGTCTCATATAGGAGAAATCCTTTTAGAAAAAGGTAAGAGAATATTATTTTAGTTAAACCTGACATTTTTATATTTTGGTTTTATAGGTCCATCTGTCAATCTCCGTTCCATCCTTCCCTCACTCGTGAACAAGACCCCCAGATACTTGAACTCTTCCACTTGAGGCAGGAGCTCTCCACCCTGCGGTCGCTGTACCGGTCTGTCGTGGTGAAGAAGGAGCTGTGCTGCAAGGCGAAGCTCTCGATTTACCGGTCAATCTACGTTCCTACTCTCACCTATGGTCATGTGCTGTGGGTCATGACCGAAAGGACAAGATTACAGATACAGGCGGCCGAAATGAGCTTTCTCCGCAGGGTGGCTGGGCGTTCCCTTAGAGATAGGGTGAGAAGCTCGGTCCCTCGGGAGGAGCTCAGAGTAGATCCGTTGCTCCTCCACATCGAGAGGGGCCAGCTGAGGTGGCTCGGGCATCTTTTCCGGATGCCTCCTGGACGCCTTCCTGGGAAGGTGTTCCTGGCATATCCCACCGGGAGGAGACCCCGGGGAAGACCTAGGACACGCTGGAGGGACTCCCGGCTGACCTGGGAACGCCACGGTGTCCCCCCGGAAGAGCTGGAGGAAGTGTCTAGGCGAGGGAAGTCTGGGCATCCCTGCTTAGACTGCTGCCCCCGCGACCTGGCCCAGGATAAGCTGAAGAAGATGGATGGATGGATGGATGGGTTTTATAGGTCATGCAAATTGCATAAACCCAATGTTTAATGTAACATCATTTTCTTCCTTCCTGTTTGCATAGTACAGTCAGGTCTCAGAAATTCCCCATTGTCATTACATTTGTTCAAGTTTTCAAGTGACTGCAGTAAACATATATACGGCTTTACTGCTACAGACATGCACACACACACACACACACACACACACACACACCTACACACACACACACACACACACACACATACATGCACACTCTTCCTTAAATTGTAATGGAGATAGTAAGCAGAATCTATTTTAAAATAAATGTTTACTTTGTAGCCCAAGCTGTCAAAATGTATCATTTCATACTCAATTTTTTATTATAACATATTTTAGTAGCCTACATATTGTATGAGTACATAAATGTAAACATTTAAAAAAAAACATAAATCAAAAGGGATACTTTACCTTGGAAAATAAGACGAAGTAACAGTTTCACTTTCATTCCTAGATCACAATGTTTGCCCATTTGTGAAAACGGGACTTAGAAACTACAAATACACCAAATGTGTGCAGAACCCCAGTACATCATTTCCTGACTTAAACCAGTTCATCTGTTTTTCATAAGTCCTCCCCTTTTCACTGGGAACAGCCCCTTGACTAATGGAAACTTAGAAGTGAAAATGGCCAAGTTGATCATATTATTAAGTTTTATATATTTTCTTCATACAATAACAAAATTGGGAAACAACGATCAAAGATACAATTTATTATCATTTATATTAAATGTAATATAACATAATGAAAAAATAAAATTTCACACCTACCTTTTCCGCACCCTGGATAAAACAATAGGTTTGGATGAGAACAGGAGGTAACAAGTAAACAAAACTGTGAATTGAAGAGAAAATATATGTATTTTAAAGTTAAAAAATATATATTTCCTATGTATTTTGTGGTTTCTGACTCATATAATACACAGAGTAATGAACCGTGTGGATCTGTTTTTGTGCTAGGGGGTGTGGTTGTTGGCTTTTGGCCAGCCCCCATGAGCCTTTCTGTTGGCGCGTCACCTTCTGCGAATCAAAGGAGGGTGATTGAATTTAACTGAGGGAGAGGGTCAGTTAAGTCATAAACAGGGTCATTTTTATCTGAAGTGAGTGTAAAAAGTTGAGAAAGAAAATGAATGTCCATACATTAGTGACAGCAGCCTAATATTCCTGGTATTCTATGTGGTTGATATGAATCAATCAAATGAATAGAGAGCACTCACTGTTTACTCTGTAACCTTCGTAGCTTTAATATGAATTTATATTGTTTTCGTTCCACAGTTTGTAGTGCAAAATAGGAGTTCAAAAATGGAAATTAAATCTGCCTCCACATGATTTTTAATCATTAAAAATAAAAACAAGCTAAAAATGGTGATCACCAGGAGCGATTCTAGGATTTTCATTTTAGGGGGGCTCAGCCCCCAATAAGGGTATGATTAAAAATATATTATTTGACTATTAGGATAGGGTTGTGTACTACTAACCTTATTCCTATCCACTATTTCATTGTATTCCCTGTATTTCATATATGGGAGTAAGAGTACTAACTGAGCCATATACAACAGTGTAAAGAAAAATTGAAACATTTGGATGTGACCAGTCACTAGAAAATTTGAGTTTGGAATGTAGATTTTTTTTACAATGAAGACTTCCTGATTCATTATTCACTGTACAAACACAAGTACACACGTTTCCAGTACAAACACAAGATTTTACTGTTTGCATTTCTATGCTCACATAAAAACCATAGATAAGGAATTTTTCTGACAAAATAAAATAAACTTTTAACCAGAAAATAACATAAAAGCCAGAAACTTTGACTATCCATATCAGCAATATAAACAACACAGGTATGAGGCTGAACAAAGGATTAAGTGGGGGCTGTGGTTGACTATCAGAAGGAATGAAAAATAAAACAACATGAAGCAGCTTGTGAAGCACAGGGACAAAGTTTTTGAAGCCCAGTTACTGGTCTTTCATTGGAAGCATCAACCTGTGTCTTCTCTCCTTAAGAGTAGCAAACCTGTTGATAATTTTATCATGGTCCAATTGCTCAACTACATCTTTCTCAATGGCCATAACTGCCAGTTGATATAGCCTGCTCTGACCCATTGTTCTCCTTAGCCAGTTGCGGAGACGACAAAGAGCACTGAAAGAGCTCTCGCACAAACAGCTGCTAACAGGTACTGTGAGGGCAACCTGGATGACAGATTTCAGTGATGGAAACATTGAAAAGAATCAACAAATATACAAATGAGAATTTGCAGATTTTCTTTTTCAACTCCACTGCAGTAGCTGTATTGATGGCAGAGAGGCAATCAATGATGGCAGGAAAATTGTCAAGCACAGCATTCACTGAGTGAAGCTGGCACGCCCACCGTGTGTTGGACAGCTGCACCAGTTCACATGGTTGCAATCCTAATTTTGTTTGAGATTCTTTAAACTTGTGGTTAGACTTTCCAGCAGGCTAAAGAACTCTGCGGCCTCCGTAATCCCTCTGCAGGTGTGGCACAATACGAGATTCAACTCATTGGCATAACAGTGAACATATATAGCCTCAGGGTGCCTCTCCCTGAAAAGAGACTGAACACCTCCAGTTGATCCACTCATAACCAGTGGCGTAGACAGGGGAGGGGCCATGGGGGCACTGGCCCCTCCTGAAAACTGATTGGCCCCCCAGTGTGCCCCCACCCTTCTACTTGTCTGTCACTCAAAAATTCAAATCATAATCTTTCAGCTTGTAGTAGAATAATTTATGATTCCGCGTCGCGATGCTTCTCAACGAGGACCAAGAATATCAAACTGTTTTCCAACGGAAAAAAAACACACGGTAAGTTGATCTATTTTATACAGCTTATTTTTTTTCGATTAGCGAGTTGTTGCAGTGCTAGAGTTTGGTAACGTTACCGTCTTTCAGTGTTAGGACAGACCAGGCTCGATCTATTCTCTTAGAGCAGACCAACATAATGCTAATAATTACATTTAACGTTACTATGCTCCTGAGGCTGAATGTAACAGGGTTTTCCTGCGTTATGATTTTTTTCCCAGCCGATAAGCAAGTGATATTGCAAGCGAGGTGCCGAAACAAATCGTATGATGTTTATCTAGGCTAACGCTCAACACTTTAAAAGCTAACGTTACGTTAACTTTCAGAGGTGGAGGTCTTGAGTTACGTGACTACACTCTAAATAAAGAAAATTAAGTTACATGACATTGACTTCGAGTCTTGAGAACGAATATTCCAAAGTCTCGAACCGCATGCCTTGATAATGACTTGTTTTTTGGGGTTTAAACATTTTACCTGTTTTTAGTTTATAATTTTCCAGCTGGGCTGGTTGTGATAAAAGGTAAAGTTTTTAAACAAGATATTGTGTTGATAAGATATTGCCGTGTGGCACAATCTGGCGAATCGTGTGTCAAGCAAAGTGAATAAAATAAGTCTTAAATATGGTGTGTAGTGTGTACTGTGTTTTCACAGAAGTGACAAAACGTCCTTTGATGACATCCAGAAAAATTCTAAAAAAAAAAAAAATCATAAATAAATAAAAATGCATGATTAAATAGCTAAATAAATAAGTAATACTAAAATAACAATGGATTAATTAAGCCATTCTAAACTGTTTCTATGATCCACATATTTTACGTTAAACTAAAGCTACCTTTTTGAAAAAGTAGCTATCTAACAAAGTATTGATATATGATATTTTACAATCAATATGCTCAAGACTAATTAGCCTTCCTCGACATAAGTAGATTTGGTCTATTCATCGAGGCGAATTTACTGCAACTGCTGATATGCAAATTGAATAGGATGTCGGATTTTTTTTTTATTACAGTTATATGAATTCATTAATTGTGTATTTAAATATTATATGAATGATTAATATAGGCTAATTATGCATTTATATAAATAAGGCTGTTCTATTATTATTTGTGAGTTGTACACTAATACATTGGATTATTTTATTTATTACAGTTTTTCTTTCACTTTTGTAAAGTGAAAAGTTAATATAAATTGTATTTTATTGTTTTGATTTAGAGCAGTGAATAACTGCTATTAAAAGATAATAGGGTATCACTGTTTATTGCTGATTTTAAAGCTTACTGAACTTGAAATGATTTGGATATCTACAGTTCTACATAAATACACAACATAAGAATGGCCCCTCTATATTAATTGTGGCCCCTCATGTGCCCCCCAGTTGAAAAAATCCTAGAATCGCCCCTGCTCATAACTGCTGCTCCATCGTATGTCTGAGCAACACACTTCAATTGAGCAATTTCTTCTTGTTGTAATTTTCCCTCTAATGCTTCTGTTATTGACTTTGCGTCGAAACTTCTCAGCTCTGTCAGGGACAGGAATCACTCTTTAACTGTTCCCTCAGTGACATACCTCACACAAATTGCTAGCTGTTCAGTGTGTCCATCTCTGGCCTCGTCTGCCATAATGGCAAACATTTTTGACTCATGCATTTCTTCGATAAAAGTTGCTGTCACCTCTTTCGAGCAACAGTCTATCATTTCATTCTGACTGACAGGGGAGAGGTAGGTGCTGTTTGATGGGGGGGTGTAATGCTGCAAGAAAGGATCAAACTTTTGCAGAAGCCCCATGCATTCCAAGAAATTGCCCTTATTATGACTTTCTGAACAAGACGTACAAGGAACTAGCCAATCAGAGAGCTTGTAACATGTCTCTCTCCATAGCTAATTTGCATTGTTTAACCTCGTTTTAGCAATGCGATGCCCCAGAGTATTTCTAGTTTAATTTTGTAAATACAATTATTTATTCCTCTTTTTAAATCGCATCTTCAAATAAATTTTGAAATTCCACTATTTATAAAGGAATTCATCAATGCGCTTTAAAATGATGTATTTCTTATGTGCTTTATGTTGTTTTTTAAAAGTCCCTTTTTAATTTGAAGTATTTATTAATGGATTAATATTTCATTTATTAATTATTTTTACAATCACGCTTTTTATTGCCCATTAAAACAATAAATAATAAATAATAATAATAAAAATACCTTTATTTTATATAGCGCCATTAAAAGTTTCCTTCTCAAAGCGCTGAAAAAAAGAATCAAAATAAAACATCACACATTAATAAAGCAGCAAAACAAAATACTTAAAAAAAAAGCAAAAGACCCAGTCAAATAAAAGCAGTTCTGAAATAAAATGTTTTAAGACGAGTTTTGAAAGTGGCTAGAGAGTTTGCCTCCCTGATGTTTATAGGGAGAGAGTTCCAGATCTTAGGAGTATAAGCAGAAAATGCTCTATCACCCATGGAGCGGAGCCGTGTCTTGGGCACATTTAAAATACCATACTGAGAAGACCGTAGATTTTGACGAGGTTTTTAAGGAATTAAAATATCAGACAGGTATTGAGGGGCCAGGTCATGCAATGCCTTAAAAGTTAACAAAAAAAAATGTTAGCAAGGCATCAAAGATGGCTCCAAGATTTTTTAGTTTGCTTTGAAACTCCTGAGCAACACTCTCAGTAGACATGGTAATTGGGCAGGCATTGAACAGTTGATGGGGAGAGCCGATTATCAAAATTTCGGTTTTGGAGCTGTTTAAAGACAAAAATTGTCAGACATCCAGTTCTTGATCATAGCAACATAGTTTGAGAGATGCACAGTGTCCACATTTTGGCCTGATCTTGAATGAATATAAATCTGCGTGTCACCAGCGTAAAAATTAAAATTAAGATTGAGCGATTTTAGTAATTCACCAAGTGAATAAATATACATGCTGAAAAGGAGGGGACCCAAAACTGACCCCTGTGGAACACCAGTATATAAGGGACCGACCTTGGATCTATAGTCACCCATACACAAAAACTGTTTTCGGTCATTAGGGTAAGACCTGAACCAGTCTAGGACTGTCTCTAATAGACCAAATACATATTCAAGGCGATTAAGTAGCACTGCATGGTGAATGGTATCAAAAGCTGAGCTAAGATCCAAGAGAATGAAAAGGGATAGAGAGCCAGAATCAGAGGCTATTAGTAAATGGTTGGCAACTTTGACCATCGGGGTCTCGGTTATGTGCAATTTCCGGAACCCAGATTGATGGGGCTCAAAGAGATTATTTCCTATTAGGTGGGTGTTCAATTGGGCAGCAACTATACCCTCTAAGAGTTTAGCCAGAAAAGGAAGACATGAGATCGGGCGATAGTTGGAAAGAGAGTTCACATCAGTGCTTTGCTTTTTTTTAATGGGAGTGACAGCAGCAGTTTTAAGTGCTACAGGCACCACAACAGTTGACAAAGAATAATTTATTATAGCAAGCACCGAAGGATAAAAATAATCAAAGCATGAAGAGACTACAGGGCAGAAGGTCGAGTGTGAAGGTGGACGTTTTCATTCGAGAGATTTGCCTGCAGAGTGTCTCAGATTGTACTGGATTAAATTTAGAAAATGGACTTCCGGAGAAGGTTAATAAATTAACAGTTGAAACAGCAGACTCCGAAGAACTTCATATGAGTTTGTGTACATTAAAAAAAAAAATCCTGAAAAACTGAAGACAATCATTACACAACTGATCAGATGCAGTCAAGGAGCTGGAGGCATCTGCATTGAGTAAACTGTTAATTGTGTGGAATAGCCTTCTAGGATTATTTTGATTATTTTCTATAATAAATAAATAGAATGATGATCTTGCAATATCAATAGCCACTCTATAATGTGACTGGCGGTTTCTCCAAGCTTGACAAAACAAGCTTAAAATAGTACAACGCCACTTTCGCTCCAATTTCCGGCATGCAACCTTCTCTGAGCGCACATCATCATTATAGCAAGGGGCCTTCTAAGTTGGATTTGAGAGCATTATTAAATGATGAAATTTTATCCTCAAGGGAAAAAGAGGACGTAGCATTTAAAGTAGAGTGAACTGAGTTTGCAAAAACACCATGATCAGTCGACTGCCATTTACGAAATGTAATAATACGAGTGGGCTTTATACAAGTATGAACAATCTCAATATCAAAGCAGATAGCTGAATGGTCTGAAAGACCTATATCCATAGTTGAGAGATTAGAGAGAAACGAGTCATTTGCAGTAACTAAATCCAGCATATGGCCTTTACAGTGAGTTGGGGTATTTATAATCTGAGAAACATTAAAACAGTCTAAAAGAGATAGAAAATCCTTAGACGTGGCACAGGTGTTCTGATCTACATGTATGTTAAAATCACCTAAAATCATAAATCTCATAAACTTGGCTGATAATATAGACAGAAGATCAGCAAATTCAGACAAAAAGTTCCCATTTGGTTTTGGAGGTCTATAAATAGTAACCATAGCAGTATGAGGTGCTACACGATGCTCGGATATACATAAGACCAGACATTCAAATGATTTTAATAGAGGAACAGATACCAGATATATGCTGTATTGCAATTTGTAGACCACTATAACTCCACCACCTCTGCCAGTAGTCCTTGAAACATCAAAAAGTCCAAAGCCCGCTGGTGACAGTTGATTGAAAAGCAAGCCATCATCACGATTGTGTCAGGTTTCCGTGAGAAACAGCAAATCCAGTTTATTGTACATGATAAAATCCGACAGAAGCAAAGCTTTATTGTTCACTGAATGCGCGTTGAATAGCGCAGCAGTTAAAGGGCTTGTAGACACGGCAGCACTGCAGTTCGCCTCACGCTGTAGATATGAAAAGTTTCTAAAGTCAACACCAGTATAGAGCCGGAGAGCTGGAGGCAAAGAAATTCCTGAATGGATACTCCGTAAACTAGGAGCCTGTAAACCCAGCGGCCGCCAAGCGGCCGAGTCGCCGTAGTCCGTATATTGTGCCTGGGCCTCTGAGCATTGAATAGGCCGAAGCCAGCGAGTGAATAAATCCTGCGGTAGCCACATAGCAGTACCAACTACACTCCTGGGCAGTAGAGAAGGGAAGATTTCCATAAAGTCAGGCTGCCTTAAGCCTAAAGGCAATTCCTCCACGATTCCCTCGTCTCCTCCGGAGTTTTCTCCAAGGCACGTCAATAGGCCACCGGTGCAGGTACTCTGGGACATCCCAGAGAGGTTCGTTGAATGCACCTGTGATTTTTGCACTGAGTGTATGGAGTCGGACAGGTAAATGTCCGAGAGACAATTTCTGATATCCAGAGCGTCTGACGATCATAAATCAGAACAGATGAACATGTTGAAGCAAGTAGCGATATAAAAAGAGGCAAAGAGCGCTGAAAGTGCAACGAGCACGGCAGACCAAACACACCGGCGCCATCATTAATTAAATGACTTTATCATTTTGCCTATTTATATTTGAATTAAAAAGTTAAGTTAAAAACAAATGGATTAATGTCAATTTTTATTGTAGAGTTTGTTATTAAACAATAAAATGCTTTATTACTTACACAAGACTCTTGTGGTCCTTGTGACGGGGGTAAGAGACACGACACAGACATGGCGGTGGTGTAAGCAACCCCAACGGGGATTTTAATGCACAAATCATAAATAAACTTAAACATAAATAAAACTGTGCGATCCGGGGTGCTCTCCGCCGCTCCGCACTCACGCCATCGGGTCCTCCATGTTCCCCTCGCCGGTGACATCCTCTTCCTCCCTCGAGGTAGGTGCGACACAGCTTAAAGGGCCGTAAGTCCTGGGAACCCTGAGTGCTGGGAGAAAGCGGGTTATAAGCCCGGCAGCTAATCGGCGTCAGGTGCGCGTAATCAGCGCTGGCTGCCGGGCTGTCCCAGGTGACGCTGATCCCAGGACAGCGCCTCGTCACAGTCCTCCATAGAAATGTGGTTGATCTAGTGAGGAAAAGGGTATGTATCTTGTTTATAATTTTTTTTTACTTATTATATCATGCTCGTTAGTTACAATAATTACATAACATTCAGCTGTTAGCAGTAAGGTTTCATTTTTATATAATATATTAATTAGAATTGGGTGGAAATACTGTCTTAGTTGAACTTTTTCGGTACTCAGTACGGTTCTCTCCTTACTCTGATTTGGTAGATGGCGCTAAAACCAAATAGGATCCTAGAGGTGCGGGCCCAGAAGTACAGTCGAGTGCAGCCTCAGATATTGCAGTCAGATAATAAAAGGTGGGTGAGCATTCATTTTTTTTAATAATGCATCTTTTCTTCCGATACTTACATTTTTGCAATTTCATGTGTCTTATTCATGCATTGGCAACTTGTTACACACCAAAGACATAGAAAAACACTGATCCGCACAATAAGACCCCTTCCCCAGATGACAGTTTGGGAACCATATATACTGTGAGAGCTGGAGTCGAAAAGCGGAGCAGCCAATGGACGGAACGTCCACTATATATGATAAATATTCCCAACGAGTTATTATAGAAACAATTAATGAAAGTATTGTATGTATTATCAGCAAGTCACTGGTATACAGGATTAAAGTCCACAAAAACTCATACCAGCGTTCAGTCACAGTCCAGGTGAATCCATACATGTTTCATTGAACTTGCTCTTCACGTCATAACGTGTCTAAGGGTCCATCGGTGTGTGAGCTGTCCGAGAGCCTGGTATGCTCGCAACCACACGACTTACTTGCCAGCGCTCCTAACATCCCCCCATTATCTGTCTAAACTCAAACAAGCCCAACTGTTTAGCTATCTTCATTTACATTTACGCGTTTGCCAGATTTTTATCCAAAGCGACTTATATTGCATTGTACTACACATTTGTTGATGACTATATACAATCCCCTGGGATCAAACCCATGACCTTGGCGTTGCAAGTCCCACGCGCTAACCACTGAGCCACAGTAAAGCTTTGTTGACAGACATTTGGCCTCGAGCAACCCCGACCCTATTGGCCTCGATCAACACACAGCGTCCACACTGAGATCTGCCCCTGAGCGCACTCGGCAAGCCTCCAGGCAGCCTTACCTCTCGAATCAGGTCTCTTAAATATCCTCTCCCTCAGTTGAATTCAATCACCCTCCTTTGATTCGCAGAAGGAGATGTGCCAACAGAAAGGCTTATGGGGGCTGGCCAAAAGCCAACAACACCACTCCCTAGCACAAAAACAGGTCCACACGGATCATTACTCATGTGTTGTGTGTATTATATGAGTGAGAAACCACAAAATACATAGGAAATATATATTTTTTTACTTTAAAATACATATATTTTCTCTTCAATTCACAGTTTTCTATATTTGTTATCTACTGTTCTCATCCAAATCTATTGTTTTATCCAGGGTGAGGATTTTAGATTTTAGAATAAACAGCGAGTTAACACATGTGCAACTACCTACACACTGAAATGCATATTGAGCACAAATCACAGAGGTCACTTGAATCTTGTTTGATTGTTAAGAGGAACAGATGAGCAAACTCGTTAAAATCACAAAAGGACTCAAAAGCAGGATGCCATTAAAGTGAGTTTATTATCACAAGATAAGAAGGTTTCAAACCAAAAAATAGTCAGATAACTCCAAGCACAAGGTAGAAACAAAAATATTCCAAAGAATACTGGGACTTGAAAGCCAGTGAAAATAATAGCGAAGGTGGTGGGCAGAGAGGAAAAATATCAAACAATGCAACGGTCCCAGAAGCTCACCCTCTGTAAAGCCACAACACAACCAGGAATCCAGAGAATCAGGAGTTAGGAATCAGGCATATAAAGGAAAAACCACATAAAGAAAACAATAAATCCACGAGGTCAGACAAATACAAAAAACATAGTCGCACTGAATGAATAAAAAATAGAGGACTAAATAGGGCAAACCAAAAACGAGCATTTTCGTAGTCTGTATTATGGCAATACAATTACATTTAGTAGCTTATTTTAATACAATTTATCATTTTCAGGAAAAAACATTTTTTGGGATTTTCTTCTAAGAGTGGTGTTTCCTTGCTTTATGGCTTTTATCATGCAAATGAGCGAATTGAGACTTGAGGTTTGCAATCTTCTCAAAGTGTGACTGTCCTCTACTATCCCAAGCAAGTCGTTTGACCAGTTAATCAACAACCTAGACGCACCCAATTTCGTATAAATAACACGCTGTTGCATTCTCGTCTAATACGTATGCCAAATTGCGATTTTGCGTGCATATGATACGCCAATGTTTGCTTGTACCTGGGTGGAAAAGCCATTTTAAAAGGTACATGAAGGGGAAACACTGAAATAATTAAAATAATAATGTTAGGTTTAGGGTAGAGGTTATAATATGCAAGGATGCTAACATTAGGTTTAGGGTTTGGATTTGGATTAGGGGACAAGGTAATGACACAAATTGCTGTTTAATATGCAAACACGCTAATTGGCCTATCATATGCACGGAAAAAAAAACATATTTATGCACGCGAAATCGCAATTTGGCGTCCGTATTATACGATAATGCACAACGTGTGTTATTTATACGCAATTGGTGCGAATGGGCTGTAATCAAAGTAAGCTGGTTTTTTTATGACCTGTCAGTCTTGTTTGACAGTTTACATTTAAGACTTGTTTAGCAGTTTATATTTTACGACTTGCGTTGTTGTAGGCCTATCCCTGCAATAATATTTTCATCCTGCTGGCATGTCACCCTGATGTTCTCACATTACAGTTTGAAACCTGACGTTTGTGTTCTTTAATTAGAGAGAGATAATGTTTATGTGATGTTTCATCTAAGAGTTAGTTGGTTTCAGGTTTAAGATTTTTATCTGATAAATGATTAAAGTTATTGGGTCACCATTTTTATCATTGTGTCATAAACTATATCTTTTTGGTTCACTGCCCTGACATGTTCTTTCTGGTCATGGAGGAATGGGGGATTGTTTTTTTTAGCGCCGCTAAGGGGTGCGTGGTATAGTCAAATGGCATAGTCTTAAGACAATGAACCAAAAAAAGGTTTTGGTTTGCATCCTGACTGATTTTCTGGAGATGTCGTTGTGTCTACGATATGGTGTGACAGAAAATTTTCCATGTTTGTGTTAGTGACATCGAACATGTACTACATCTGGTTTAGGGTTAAACTTTTAAAACCAGGAACGACAAAACAAATCGAGTCAATATCTTCATCTTCAATTGTGAAAGTTCTACACTGTTTTATTTATTAAGTTTCAGACGATATCTTAAGATCTTCAAGAAGGATTGTACTATCCCTATAGTTCTAATCATGGGTTAAAATGCAATTGTTTGGCGCTCCTTTCAAAATTTAAGATCTATTACTGTATTCTTTAAAAAATGTAAAATAGTCCAATAACTTCTTGGCATCCTGTTGAGTAAAGACTGAGTCACAACAGTTGGGTTTTATATATAGCTTCTGTTAATAGAGTTGTAGGTAAGGATGTGTTTATGGTAATAGGTCCAAGGATTTTGACTCCCAAATCCACTTTTCACAGCTTAATTCATGAGACTCCATGAGTCTGAGACTATAGTTTATTTTTCATTACAACCGACTTCATTGCAATTATTTCATCGTGGCCTAATGGTTAGAGAGTCGGATTTTGTGACCAGAAGGTTGCTAGTTCGAGCCTCAGGGCCGGCAGGTAACGATTGAGGTGCCCTTGAGTAAGGCACTTTACCCCTACTTGCTCCCTGGGCGCTGCAGTGATAGCTGCCCACTGCTCCAGGTGTACATGTGTTCACCACTTGCTGTGTGTGTGCTCACAAATCACTGGATGGGTTAAAAGCAGAGGTCACATTTCGGGTATGGGTTACCTGACAAATAGGTCATTTTCACTTTCTGATAGCAAAGAAGTCAAAATAGATAGTATTTCCATTTCACATTGTTTTAAGGGCATATATTTGTAAGTGTTAAACAAATTATTAAATGTTATTTAATGGTTCTCTTCGGATCTAAACTATAGACAAATAAAGTATAAGTTGAATCAACGGGGCATGTTTTATATAATGGTCATCCTTTTCTTGTGTTGCATGCTTTTCACTGAATATAATTCCCTTTCTGACAGAAACCATCTGAACGTATTAAAAATTATAACAAGAGAAGGCCACTCTGCAAGTTTTCTAAATACCACTGTATTTTCCTGTATGTGTGAAATGCTTTTCCAGACAGATCTGACAGTTTGTGTGCAGGATTGTGCATGAAATGTGATTGTTACAATATAGTTGCATTAAAGAATATCTTTTACCTGAAAAAATCTAGATTTAAAGTTCTAGCAAACGTACAAATAAACTAAAAATGGGTTTTGCGTGCAGAAAAAAAGGGAACTTATGCAGACAATGTGTGTTGTGAAACGCTGTAAATTGGGGTTTTAAATGTTTAAAAATACACATAGAGCTGCCGAGATAGATTTGCTCGGGTTTCTGCTTTAGAAAGTTCTTCATTTTAAAAGATTGGATGTAACCTAGTTTTTAGCCTAGTTTTATCTGATTTAGTCAAATGTTTTTGTCTTTTAATATTCTTTTCTTGGTTGCTCTACAAGTACTGGCAAACATGCAAATCAGTAGCAATTAATTGACCTTCACCTTATGTCTTTCCGTATCGAAAGCCAACAGCGTCACAATTTGCGTGCTTTGGATCCCCGTTTTAATATTAAAACGCCGATTTCTTAACGCCACCAGGCGTTAAATAAACGCCATCTGGTGCTAAATTAACGTCATACGTCGCGACACGTTTAAGTAACCACGGGCGCCGATCGACGTTAAGTTAACGTCACACGTCACTCAAAATGCAAACGTATTTGCCAATATACATAGCCCCTCCTCTTCTGGGTTTGCACGGTCTACGGCAAGTCGGAGTTCGTGTCATCTCAAATCCATATCGAGCTTATTTTTATGTAAAACAAAAAATGGAAAGAAATAACAGAAAAAGCCGCCGAAAAGAAAATCATATAACTAATATAGTATGAAATATGTCAAATTAAGTCAAGTCATGATTAAAGGTACCGTTCACCCCAAATGAAATTTATTTCATCATTTACCAATGGTCCAGATTGACTTCTATTGTATGAAGAAAAGTCAATGTGGACGAACGGTTTTCTGTTACTAACTTTCTTTCAAATATCCTCTTTTCCATTTATACGCTTTACACATTACACAGTCATACAGGTTTGAAAAGTCAAGAGGTTGGGCAAATGATTACAGAATTCTATCTATGCTTATGCGACTCTAAACATATCTCATCGCTAGTATAGAGGTTGCCTCGTTTGGCATAGAACTTCAGTACGTGTCTATGACCAGTTCGAGTCCCTCTTTGACCACTTGCAGAATTTTACATTGTTGGTCTTGTTATGTTTTTCTGTGTCATAGGAATTGTTTATTTATATTTCAGCATTTAATTCGTGGTTAATATGTAAGAAAGTCAGGAATATATGGAAGTTAAATAGTGACTAATGTGCTTGAAGCAAAGAGACGTGCTGGAAAGCACTTACTGAAAAAAAATGCATTGTATTAACGGTGCTTGCATTTTAAGGTTCTGCAATTCAATATGGTTGTACATTTAAGCTGTGAATATTTCAAATTGAAACATTTCACACTTAGTATCACCGTCTAAAAATTAAAAAATCAAAATTCATTAAAAAATGTACTTATTTTTATATACAACCTTTAATATTCTACAGAAAATGTTAAGTCCATATTATTTCGATTTAAAATTCCGCTTCCACAAATTGAGGGGTTCAAATTCGGCTTGAAATTCAAAGTTTCACATCCGGGAATCCCAGGAAAAGCAATAAAGCAAATGGACGATCTCTTCCTGCTGCCTGAGTCGGATCTGACGAAGATCAAAGCAAGAAATACAGATACTCTTTATATGTTTGCCATGGAGTCCACTCATCTGATCGATTAAGTTAATTTAGTTGTTCTCACAGATAGCTTCTTATGCATCATCAACATTTTCAGAAATTCAACTGACGCTTGCACTGCCAGTAGGCTAATCTGCATAGATAAACTCTAGGCCTATATGCTCAGACTTTGACTGCCCTCTAGCTGGCTTGAAGGAATTATATGTTTTTTACTTCAACACATCATGTTAACACTCAACACATAAATATTATGCATCATCAGCATTTACAGGACATTTATTGTGTTTAAAGCGGTCAAATACTTATTGATAATTGATTAAGCATCTTATTGATAATTGCTCCGATTTTAACACGTAGTCATCAACCAGTATGGGCTTCTGTTTATATTACATAGCAGCAATCTCTACAGGCTTTCTTTTTATTTTCCTCACATGATCTTGTTTTAATTTGCGATTCTCAGAAAATGCTGGCTGTTGTACAATTGTGGAAAAGTTCGTCGTTTTTATTGTGTGAATACCTAACCAATGAGCTTTCCTGTAGCTCAGTGGTTAGAGCATTGCGTTAACAACGCAAGGTTGTGGGTTGGACCCCAGGGGATTGCAAATACCTATGTAAAATGTATAGGATAAAGCAAAGTGAGTAGCTTTGGATAAAAGCGTCTGCCAAATGCCTAAATGTAAATGTACAACATAGAAAAACTGATCTTTTAGCCAAGCGAACTTTTTGAGCAGGCCAGATAAAATTGACCAGATATGAATAGACAGCACTTTCTTTATAGTCAGACTAGACCAGAAATGTCTTGTGCAGCCTGCAGCCAAGCAAGATACTTCACGAAGTTATGGATCTAACAGCTGCAAGATGGTTTTTGAGCGCAAAGGTACAAACATTTGGTGCATAATGTGATTGTTTCCCAAAATGTGCCACAAACTGCTTGAGTTGCTGTCTGTTAATGAAATGACTGGCATTGAGATATATTGAGAGTCGCATAAGTATAGATAAAATTCTGCAATCATTTGCTCAACCTCTTGACTTTTAAAAAATGTATGACTGTGTAATGTGTAAAATGTATAAACCCAAAAGATGATATGTGAAAGAAAGTTAGTTACAGAAAACCGTTCGTCCACATTGACTTTTCTTCATACAATAGAAGTCAATCGGGACCATTGGTAAATGATGACAGAAATTTGGTTTTGGGGGGGAACTGCGGTACCTTTAATCATGACTTGACTTAATTTGACATATTAGACATTTTACACATAGCTTACTGGAACATACTGCATTAGTAATGTGATTTTCTTTTCAGCGGGTTTTTCTTTATTTCTTTCCATTTTTTGTGTGACGTCACTTAAATATGGAACGCCAAGAGGGTCAAACACGTGCGAATTATAACGCGTTGTTGAAGCGTAGAGTAGGCCTACGTGTTGTTTGCGCGTAGAGTACGCGTAGTCTATGGAACGCCAGGAGGGTCAAAAACGTGCAAATTTTACCACGTCAACAACGCGTAGAGTACGCGTTTCATGACAAAATTATCAATTAGATGAACTAACCCCTTTAATCCCAATTACCTGCTGACATAGTTTCTCAGTTGGAAAGTAAATGAACAGCCTGCTTTTCTTGGGTGGGGAACTGTAGGATCTTATCCTTGAAGACAGGGACCCAGTTCTCGTGAGTTTTGAAGCAGAGTCAGGATTAAGAATTGAAAAGTCCAGGGATTTCTACGGTATAAGAAAAAGACACAGAAAGTTATTGTGTATAACTATCAAACTTACTTTTTTTTACAAATTTAAACTCACCATGTCCGGAGTGTCGAGGAGACAGGGATACACTTTAACTATTTCCATGACTGCTTTGGTTCCATTATCTCGAATCCATTTGGTCCGATGGATGGCTGTCTCTTTCATGTATTGTTCAACCTGACTTGGTGGCCAGATATGGTTAAGTGGCCTTGGTGGCCTGTTCAAGAGAAATTAAAATGAACGTCATGATTTAACGTTACGTTAGTTATCTTAATGGGTCTAACCATGGATGTCTGTTTAAAAGCAGGTTTAACGTTTAAGACAGCTAAAAAGCCACTGAAGTCAACATTATGTAGTATTCTCTGTGTTAACAGATAAATTGTGATGTAATGAATGAATAACTACACGAAAATTGTCGAAAAATGAAAACTAGCTAGGGGTGAAATCATCGTGCTAACAGAAACTCAGGGCAGCGACTTGACGGCCAACTTGACCGTATCAATAACCGCAATTATAACAAACAACTTATAATACACCAAAATTGATCTAAGATATAAATTATACGATTAGCAAATACTAAAGTCATTTTACATCTTCTTACCTTTTCTGGCCTCAAGAATCCAATGCCGAGCCTCAGCTTCAGTTTCAGTTTTCGCGCCCTCTCACTTCATTGTACGGACTCCCTTTTCTAATTGCGCAGCAGGCAGCACATCCGCCAACAAAAAATAGTTCTTAAGCCCGAAGCGTCGGGTTTTTAAGTGTCGTCAAGAAAAGAAGACTAAATACAGTATGAGTGAAGCGTTTTCAATACATGTCCCAAGAAAGTTTACAAGTTCCCTCTCATTTCATTTTCATAAGTCGCAATATTTTGTTTGGCACCGCAAACGGTAGGCGGAGTGTTATTAGCACGAGGGAACCTTCTGAACTTGTTAAACGTGACGTGCATGCTCTCTTTAACGTCCGCATGAATAAACCAGCAGTGTTGGGTTACGGTCCCCAACCCAAATTTGGGTCAAATCAACCAGTTTTCGTACCCAGCGGTCTTAACCCAGCAGTTTTTAGAGTGTACGCCTTGACATGTTAAAATTCGCACGTTTTTGAACCTCCTGGCGTTCCATACCTAAACGTACAAGTTGGCTTATTTAACGCCTGGCGGCGTTAAGAAATCGGCGTTTTAATATTAATACGGCGATCCAAAGCACGCGGATTGTGATAGTGTTGGCTTTAATCTGACCTAAAACAGCCTTTATTGTGATTGGTGTGTAGCTGCTCAGATTGCGTAGTAGCGGTACGTTTCTTACGTTTTCTTTGGACTAAACTTTGTCACTTCATAACAGTAACAAAACAGTAGCTAGTCGTTGACAGCGCAGGTGGAAGTTTTAACGTTAGGGTGCCATCGTGGTTTATACGTGTAAAGTGTCTGAGTTCAGTACAGCGCTTCGATTTCTGCATTTATTTGGCATATTAAAATTCACAGAAATCTTGCAAACATCAGATTTCCGTGTGGGCATGCAGAATTTCCTGCTGCATTTCAGACAGGTTCCTTGTCAGGATTAATCCAGAGTCCAGCAAATCTAGTGCCAAGGTTCAGAGAAGCCAGAAAACTGGAAAGTCAGTACACCGAAAGAGGTCATACATGAACCCAAGTGTCATTTCCTTCATCAGGGACTTCACAGAGTTTGGCTGGCACAATAACTAGATTGAGGTCAATGTTTATTTAATCTAAATAATATTTTAATGTAGATATTATAATTTACTATTTATTTTTTTGTTTTTCAGAAATCTTCATGTGGAACAACCCGTTCAGCTGAGAATTATTATTAATTTTCTTAATTATATTTTAACATTTTGTTGTTTGTTTAGGAAATGTTTTCAAATTGTGTTTTACGTTAAAATAGAGACAATGTTTTTGTCAAACAGTGTGATCCACTTGTATAAACCAAGCATAAAGTGCTGTATCTCCATTGAATTTTTGTACCGTGTTTATTTTCCTTAATGGTATTATTCTTACAGTCAGAAACTCTAAGTCATGGGCGTAGGTTTAGGGGGGGACGCTAGGTACTAGTCCCGATCAATATTTTGAGATGACAAATTTGTCCCCACCAATATTTTACAAGCTCCTTTGCGCTGCTATTTGGATCGATTCCAACGGCCAGGACGACGACAGTACAAGAAACGCCGTAATTTGATTGGCGGCGGGGTATCTGACAGGCTACACGCGCGGGCCGGGACTACTTTTGTGCTTGTACTGGCAGTGAGCGAGCGGTTGGTGTGTGTGACTGTGTGTGTGACTGTGTGTGTGACTGTGTGTGTTTGTGTTGACGAGTGACGACGCCGACGGTAAGTTACTAGGGCCAGAATAAAACATTTTTATATTCCGTTTTTTTGCCCCATTTTTGTACTTTGTAGATCGGCTATGCCACCCAAGAAGAAGAAAGGGGACATACAAAGCTTTTTCATAAAGCAGAGTGTAAGTAGGCAAAATAACTAGCCACACAAAAAACTAGCAGTAGTAGTGACTGACTAGGCTTTCAAATGCAGATTCTACTGTGGAAGATAGTATTAACTGGTGATAGTATGTGTCACCCAGGATGATAGAGGGGTACGTTAGCAAGTCACTGAATTTTACTCAGCCTACCTTAACTTAGAATCTTGCAGTCAACATAAACAGTGGATCTGAGACATTTTTCGTTTCTACATTCTGTTTATGTATTTGTGAGTGTAGCTTACCCAACATGCAGAGAAATAAAAGGGAAATCACCCACAGTTTAATGAAGGACTGTCATTGCTAGACACATGTGCTGGAAAAACGTGTTGGCAATGTTTAAAAGGCAAAAGTTAACACTGTTGGTTATTCAAATATAATGAATCATTATTTGATTGATAATATCCAAATAACACTATCTGGTAAAACATGATGTGTTGAATGCATACTATGATACGTGTGTATTTTATTCATTAGTTCATATAATTACAAATAGGAAACTCAGACATCTTGTGAAGATGTCATAGAGCATGTTGAGGAAGAAGTAGCTGGACCTTCAGGGCTTCAGGTAAAGTCTTTATGAACTATGAATTATTAAAGCGTGATAAAAGGAAATCATGCATGTTAAAAGTTTTAAAAACCATGTCCCTTTCATATTTAAATTGCTCTGAAATATAAACATGATGCGTTGAATGCATACTGATACGTGTGTATTTGATTCATTAGTTCCTTATTTAATTACATATAGGAAACTCAGACATCTTGTGAAGATGTCATAGAGAATGTTGAGGAAGTAGTAGCTGAACCTTGAGGGCTTCAGGTGAGGTCTTAAAGTGATAGATCGTCTTAAAGAGAAGGTCTTAAGGTGATTCTGTGATATACTACTATTGATTAATAGCAAATTATTAAATATAAATATAGTCTGCCTGTTTTATTATGTGAAAGTGAAGTGAATTGGTACTAGTATAAAAGAATATCAGTGTGGGGGGGATGTCCCCACCAAAGCTGAGACCAAACCTACGCCCATGCTCTAAGTAGTAAAGATACCACACCAGTGATTCATTTCGGTTTTGGCTCTAGGTTCACTTTTAAGTTATTTTCAGTTACGACAGCTCAAACATTCAGTTTAGACAGGGACTATGATTTATTTATGATTGTCGGGTAAAACATTAAATTGTTTTTGCAATTGTCATTTGTACACATAAATGAAAAAGCCAAAGACAGATCCAAATGCCAAACATAATATTTTTTTGGGTAAAAATTACTGAAGCACATTCTGGAGATTTGATATGGAGCCTTTTATCCAATGTTTCCATATATGTTGAGATCTGCCATATTGGTGCAGTAATTTTCATAATCTTTAATCTTAAAAAAGATTTTAGGAGAGAACAGAGATACATAGGTCAGATCAATCTGTGACATAGTTCAGTCTTTACTCATTGTTAAGTAATTAAAGTGATCAGATTTACTGTACTTACAGATTTTTTTCGCTGACTGAGATACACAGGAGAAAAAATGTTGAAATGTTGTTATTATGAAGTTCTTTAAACAATAATTTTATTTAAATACACTTAAGTGCCATAAAAAGCACATAAGTACATTCATAAAAAAACATATTTTTATGTACTTTAATCACTTTTCATAACACAGATGACAGTTTCAAAGACTAGGTTCAAATGCTCAATACTGTACCTATTTGGTGAGGGCATACGAGGTTTAGAAAAAGGCTTGTTTGCTGTCACTGAAAACACATCTTTTGGCCTGTGGATGGATTCATTTTATCAAAGTAAGATTTAACATGCATACCACAACAAGAAAACAGAAGAGTGATGCTGAGATATAAAAAACAGACCTAATTTTTATTTCTTACATGATTATTTTATACTAAAGATGATGCAATTAATATAAAAAAATTGAATATATGATGGGGGAACGGTGTGTGATGGCAAATAATCTTACTGTCACATACCGTTCCCCCTGTGTCCCACAATGTAGAAAGTTAATATATGTCTCAAATTCACACTGGTGACTTTCTAGCCCACGACATACAAGTTTTGAGACATTCAGCCTAACATTTTGCCATCAAAGAAGGGGTCAAATAATGCTGGAAGATGAGAATGTCAGATAAGGTTCCCAAATATTCAGCAGTGGAAAAAAGATGGTTTGGGTTCTGGTTGGGTTCAAACCAACCAACTCTAACCCATGACCCTACATAGCCAACCAATGGACCACTATATTTGTCCGACTGGGCGCTTCGGGTTTGTATTCTTCAACTGCAAATGTTTTTCTATTGAAGGAGGAGGGAACAATATGTGACGGCTGAGAATATTTCTTAGTTAAGTTAATAAGTTAATACTGTATATACAGCTAGTTACTTAGGTCTTGTTTTAGGTGATAAGGATGCTAAGGTGAGTGGCAAAGCATTTTTTTGTATTCCAATTTAAAAGCTATAATCCACACCTTAACAGAAAGAATACAAAATCAAACACATAAAAACATGTTTAGTCACATTACGAGTGACTATATTTTTAGACTTACAGTTTTATATTGATTTTAAATTTCATTTCATATTTAACATGTGTTGAAGCATATAGAGGTCTATAAAGGCTTAAGGGAGAAGTGAAACCAGTTAACATAAAATATGTGTAAAAAGAAATGTTTCTGTAGAGATAAGGACACTGTGGGTGCTGATGTTTTTATATCTGCTAGATTTCGTTGCTTCCAAAAAAGACTGTTGTTTGCTTCACAGAAAGAGGTTATGAGGATAAAGTTAAATGTAGACACATTTGTTTTAAAACTTCAGAAACAACAGATGTATCACAGTTTAAAAAATAAGCAGTATCAAAGAAACAAATAAACACGTAACATGTAATCTATATAATTTGTATATAATGTATCCATCTGAAATAGTCTTGTTTAAAAAGATGAGTTTAAGAAAAGGATAAAAAATATGACACACATAGCTCTGTTCTGGTTTCGACCTTTTACCAGATGTTTCGTTGTTAAACCTTGAATAAAAAATAAAATTCAAACAAACTCACAAATAAATTGCATTTTCTTATTTCTCGTTCTGCACTTGCCTGATGTCATTTTCATGTCCACTGTTAGTCCAAACAGCTCCTCCTTCAGTCATTCTATAATGAAAAGGCTTATGATGAGACCCAATATAAACAAGACAAGATAAACACAAACATATGATTGTGCACACACAACGTCATGATGCCTACCTGCGTCGCCTCTTGTGCACAATAACGCCAATGCAAAGGAGGAGAAAAACAAGTATGGGGATTATGATAGACGGCCCAAGAATCTCCACTCCAACACGCTGAATTCCTGATGATAATAATAATACATTCACTGATCACAGATCATTCAACATATAAAAACAAAAGTAGATATCCTGAAAAAATCTTGCATCTGAATCTAAACTTACTTTGAACACTCAGTTTAATTGAACTATCAACCACCGTTTTATCCCCCCAAAACGCTGCATTGCAAATGATTTGATCTTCCTCTTCGTATCCGGTTGGGATGAAGGTCACGGTCGAGACTGTTTCCCAAACTCCTTCACCCATGCTCTGATGTTTAACCGTTTCTAGGGCAGTCGGGACGCTCCAGGTGATGCTGGGTGGGTGAGAAGGGCACGTGTGTTTGACTGAGCATTCGATGGTGACGTGTGTCCCGGGCTCGATGTTGTCAGGGATTGGTGACATCACAGGTTTGTCTGGGGCTTTTTGGTTTTCACAAGAGACACAAAGACTGTTCAGTGCAAATAATTCACATATTTGTAATTTAAAAGTGTTACTGCTTAAATGTCATAATCCAAAACATCATCGGTATGAATATTTTTACCTCGCATTGCAATGAACACACAGCTGTTGTTAAAAAGGTATTCCTTTTTTTCTGTTTCTCCTCGAAAACAGAACGGTCCATTGTCATGGTTCTGTACATTATCAATCTCGACCGTACAGTCTTGATCAATTGAGTTTCCAAGGAGTTTTGTGCGGCCTTTGAAGTTGTCCAAGACGTCGCTCTGTCCAGAGTGGAACATGTAACCTTCGTTCGAGACCCAACGAACCCAAAGATGCACGGCAAGTTCCTCATGCATCTTAAAACTGCAGGGTATCACCACACAGGAACGAGGTAATGCAGTGAGCCTGGGAACCACATCTGCTTTATACACGCGATTAGCTAAAAAAATACACCATTGATATTATTATGCATTTGGAAAAATAATTTCTGTATTTACACCATCAAGCATATACAGAGTATGAGGAGATTGGTTCCAAAGACAGATAACTGTATTTGTATTTAAATCATTTTTATTGTGCATTCCAATTGTTCCAGTTGGTTTGTTTTGATTTAAGCCATAATATCAAAACAAATACAGCTTACTAACACAATTAAAACATGATAACATTATAAAAACATGATTTTGGTAAAAAAAAGTAAACAGAGTTCTCATTCATGCATAAATATTGTATAAAAATGTATAAAAAAAACACAGCGAAATTTGAAGAAAAAAAACATAAACATACTGTCCTTGATTTCAGGATCCTGCAGTCTGGTTTCATAGTCTGAAATAATAAGCAAAAGAAAACAAGATGAGTTTTGAGACATGGAGAACCAGACCATGATTTTACTTTATCAAATGACTTACTTTGTACATGTAAGTCAACAGACGCTTGCACGTTCTCTGCAGAAAATGTTGCCGTGCATATCAATTTCTTCCCCTTGTCTTTCTTGTCGGCCAAAAAGGTGATGGTTGAAGAGGTGGCTGAATTGAACTGTGTAAGTTTTTTATATCTGTTTGAGACCTGCATGTTCTCATAGTTCCATGAGATGCTTGGAGGATCCTTCTGACACGAATGGTTGATGGTACAATTGAAGTCCTTTGCAACACCCTCTACAACATCTGCACGGTCAGGCTCAATGGTTATTTTAGAATAGATACCTGAAATAATATGTAAGATGTTAGTAAAATCTGAATACACCTCTTTAAACTCTTCAGAATAAGTAGGGCTGGATATGTTCTCTATGCATTAACTCACACGCCGAATTTTTGTTCTTCGTAGCTCTTGCTGTTATGCCTCCATAATGTTTTACAGTACACTCAATGTCTGAGCTCTCAACTTTCACAACACCTTTGCGTGTCAGAGTGATTTTCCATAAACCACCTTCAATCTTGTCATTGGTTGTTTGGTCAGATCCTTCTATACCCTTCAGAGTGATCTTTGGTTTGCTGTATGGACAGCTGTGGTAGGTGTGACATGACACTGTCATGTCGTCCCCGGTTCTTTCGCCTCCATAAATATTGATGGTGGGTGCCTTCGGATAAGCTGCATGGGTAGAAATGTTAGAACACGACATCAGTGTTTATGGAAAATCATTCCTCTTTATTATGTATTAGGTGTATTTGTGAAAACTTGGTTTAGAAGCAAAGGAGTGTTTACATACTGTCCACAAGAATCTTAGAGGTGACATCAAAAAACCTGTAGGTGCTTTTTCCAACAGTTTCTGGGTCAATCCACGCATATAATTTCTCTCCATGATGGGACTGATCCAGGTTTGTAATGAGAAGACTGCACTCTCTATTTTTCGGGTCACCATATAAATATGTTTTTTCTCTGAACTTGTCAATGACGTAGGAAGGATGTTCGGGATCATAAACTAAAGGGTAGCCTTCAGAGACCCACTGATACCACACAACTCTATCTGGTCTATTGAATGGGTATGACGTGTAGTAGAAAGAGCATGGTATGACCAGACAGGAACCTTTGAGACCATGAATTTCATGTGGCATTCTCACTCCCCATGCAAACGTCTCATATAGGAGAAATCCTGTTAGAAAAAAGCATTTTTGCTGCAATTTTCCAAAAAATGATTTGGTGTGAAATGCAACATGAAAGATCTTTGATTGGAATTAATTCATTTAACAGGCATAACAGCCACACTTAAAAACAGCCACTGGTGTGATTTTTACTGTCTCTCAGTTTATGCAGTTCATTTTCGCAATATCCCTGTACGTGATAAAACTTTAGAAACTCAATGACTTGGATGACAAAGAGAAGAAAGTGAACACTTTACCTTCAAAAAGTAAACAAAGTAACAAATTCATAGCTTCCGCTCAAAATGTTGTTCTTGTACATAAAAAAGAGAAATAATTTATGTTACAATCTTTTAAAAAAACAAGTACATGAAATGCAGTTTACAAATCACCTAAGAACATTTCTGCACTTTTTATAACTTTCTTGTGTAAAAAGATTAAAATTTTATTCATATTTTATTTTAAATCTTCCCTTCAGATTGTTTGTAAAAAGCAGGTTACGTAAAATAAGAAATAGTTATAGTATAAATATACATTGATTAGGACACCAAAGATTTCTTCAACAAAAAAAATCAGAAAAACTTACATCTTGTAAAAGAGAAAAACCTGAATCTGCGGCCCAGAAAGCTACTTCTACAGACAAACATTCTCCACAAAAATATGAAAGTTGAACATGCATACCTTATTCCTTCTTTATTGTCACCTTCTCAGTTCATTTCTCGGCACAAGCAAATGGATTGAGGGTCGACTAGACAATTTTATTCTGCAAAATAAAAGAAGTGAGAGAACCTTTAACCTTCAGAATAAGGAAGTGAAGACCTCAAAATGATTATTTTATTTTCTTGCTTTCTGTTGTGTGTCTTCAAGAAATCTAATATTTCCATCATCGTGACAAGTATGAGATGAATTAATCAACCATGCCTAACTTTAAAGATGTAAAATCATCTGAAAAGGTTGGTTTCCCAAAAGCATGCCAAGACACATGTTTGTAATTCTTAAATGGCCTAAACATTGATATTTTGCTCTGGTGCTGATAATAAAGGTTTGGGGAGTTTTTCTGAGTAGGTTGACTGTATAGTATGTTTTATTTCAAATTGCAAGGGAAAAAATGTGATTTTCTCTCTATCAACTATGGTTTATTAATTTTTAAATGTCAGTTAAAACAGCACTAGATTATTTGTGTCATGAAACTCAAGGGAAGAACCCAATTGCAGGCAGGCACTGTGGTGAAGCGGATAAACAGATTTATTATAACAAAAAGGAACAAAACAAACACCCACGAGGGGGGAAAACTAAACTGAGAATATCCACAAAAAACAAACACTTCCCACGAGGGGGAAAAAATAGGTAGCAAATGAAACTATTAAATATATAAACCTCTCCCCCCGCTTCAGAGGTTGGTTGAGGCCGCCATTGAACAGGACCATCTGTTCCTGCTCATCATGGACCATCTCCCCTGCAGTTTCGAAAAACCGATCTGCAAAATCAACGAGGGGGACAAAACAGGTAGTAAATGAAACTATTAAATATATAAACTTTGACTAAGACAGGACTAACATTAAATACATAAAGGACAAGGTAGGCAAGAGCAATCTCAAAGCACACAAGACAGGAAAGACAGGAACGAGGAGTGATACAAGACGAACGAGCACATGACAAGAGACGAGAAGGCATTATAAAGGGGAGAACTACACAGGATAATTAATGAGGACCAGGTGACAGAGATCGAACACTGTAATATGTTTAGTAGAAATGTTAATTTTTTAAATTACATAATTGGATTTTCCAGGGCACATTATGGTGACGTGGATTGTTTTCATCAGATGTTTCCAGACATGTTGAGTTCTTCCATATTGGCGTAATAATCTTCATAATCCTTCAATTTAAAGGAAAGATTCAAGAGAAAACAGACACAGATCAATCAGAAACCTGTTTCAGACAACATTTAATGTCATGTAAAGTAATGGTAGTGATCGGATATAAACTTACAGAGCCGGATTTTCGCTGAGATGCACAGGAAGCAATAAGAATGAAAAAGTTAAAGTTAGTGAATTATTTACGCAATTTATAGCAAAGCATGAAAAAGAAAACAACATATTATTTTAGCACATTTATACAAATCTTATCAGTCTACCACAATATTGAACATTATATTTTATGAAACAATTTACTGTTTCAGACACATGTTCAAATGCTCAATACCTGTTTGGTGATGGCATACGAGGTTTGGAGAAAGGCTTGTTTGCTGACACTGAACACACATCTTTTGAACTGTGAGACTTTTATTAAAAAAGAGATAACATTCACGCCACAAGAAATGGGAACTTTGACTCTATAATATATATAAAAAACAGACGCTTTCATTTTTTCTTATTGTATAGACCTAACTCTTTTATACTTAAACTAATGCATTTACATTCAAGAGACAAGAAAGAAATCTAAATAACATGGGTTTGAAGAGGTAATGATTTCAATCACAAGTCACAGTCTAATGACATATAAAGCTATAGTTTCTATAGTCTAGCAACACTAGGTGAAGGTTTTAAGTGATGAAGTTGCTTAGGCCCAGAGAACGGATACAACATACAGTATGTACTTGTACTGTAACCTACTAACACTATAATTCACACTTTAAAAGCAATATAAGTGATGTGTACTTGACACAAAAGATTCTATACTGTATATGATTATACTTTAATATTTAATACAGTTTTGCATTTAATTTTAAAGTCTCACTCTCTGGTAAATTACTTTATTGAAGCATAAAAGATGGCAGTTAATCTTCACCAGTTCTATAGAAAACATGAATCTTGGTGCAACAAAATGGAAATACATGTGAAAATAAATGCTTCAGTATAGATCAGAACTCTATACTCATTCTATTTATATATATTTTTGATATCTGCCGATTTCATTGTTATCAGACAGAGTTGTCTTAGGTGTTGTTAGGTTGGCTTCACAAAAGCATGCCAGGACACATGTTTATTTCTTATTGCATGCGAAAAAATGTGATGATCTCTACCAAATATCAGAGAAAAATTTCATTAGACACAAATGTTTCATCAATTATGATTTATTAATTTTTTAATGTTAGGTAAAACAGCATTATAATATTTTAATGTTTATAATGGTACACAATTGGTACACGTATGTAAATGTTTGCTCAACTTGCTCACTGGAATTGAAAACCCAAACCCACATCCAGATGTTCTAACAAAGTTACAGTAAATATAATATGTTTAGTATAAAAGCATGTGTTATTTTCATGCTAAAATTTAAAATTACATAATTGGATTTTCCAGGGCACATTAGGGTGACGTGGAATTTTTTCATCAGATGTTTCCATACATGTTGAGTTCTTCCATATTGGTGTAATAATCTTCATAATCCTTCAATTTAAAGGAAAGATTCAAGAGAGAACAGACACAGATCAGTCAGAAACCGGTTTCAGACAACATTTAATGTCATGTAAAGTAACGGTAGTGATCAGATATAAACTTACAGAGCCGGATTTTCGCTGACTGAGATGCACAGGAAACCAACAAGAATTTAAAAGATCAAGTTGTTTGATCAAGAAATTTAAAACAATAAGGAACAATCATATTATTTAAGCACATTCATAAAAATCTTATCAAATGGATTGAGGGTCGACTAGACAATTTTATTCTGCAAAATAAAGGAAGTGAGAGAACCTTTAACCTTCAGAATAAGTAAGTGAAGACCTCAAAATGCTTATTTTATTTTCTTGCTTTCTGTTGTGTGCCTTCAAGAAATCTAATATTTCCATCATCGTGACAAGTATGAGATGAATTAATCAACCATGCCTAACTTTAAAGATGTAAAATCATCTGAAAAGGTTGGTTTCCCAAAAGCATGCCAAGACACATGTTTGTAATTCTTAAATGGCCTAAACATTGATATTTTGCTCTGGTGCTGATAATAAAGGTTTGGGGAGTTTTTCTGAGTAGGTTGACTGTATAGTATGTTTTATTTCAAATTGCAAGGGAAAAAATGTGATTTTCTCTCTATCAACTATGGTTTATTAATTTTTAAATGTCAGTTAAAACAGCACTAGATTATTTGTGTCATGAAACTCAAGGGAAGAACCCAATTGCAGGCAGGCACTGTGGTGAAGCGGATAAACAGATTTATTATAACAAAAAGGAACAAAACAAACACCCACGAGGGGGGAAAACTAAACTGTGAATATCCACAAAAAACAAACACTTCCCACGAGGGGGAAAAAATAGGTAGCAAATGAAACTATTAAATATATAATCCTCTCCCCCCGCTTCAAAGGTTGGTTGAGGGCGCCATTGAACAGGACCATCTGTTCCTGCTCATCATGGACCATCTCCCCTGCTGTTTTGAAAAAACAATCTTCAAAATCAACGAGGGGGACAAAACAGGTAGCAAATGAAACTATTAAATATATAAACTTTGACTAAGACAGGACTAACATTAAATATATAAAGGTAGGCAAGAGCAATCTCAAAGCACTCTTACAAAGACAGGAACAAGGAGTGATACAAGACGAACGAGCACATGACAAGAGACGAGAAGGCATTATAAAGGGGAGAACTACACAGGATAATTAATGAGGACCAGGTGACAGAGATCGAACACTGTAATATGTTTAGTAGAAATGCAAAGTTTTAAAATTACATAATTGGATTTTCCAGGGCACATTATGGTGACGTTGATTGTTTTCATCAGATGTTTCCATACATGTTGAGTTCTTCCATATTTGTTGCGGGATGTGATTGACAGTCGATTGTTCTGGTCTGCCAGTCCCGGGCTACGGGTCTGGCTAATAAAAACAGCTACAGAAACGCACGCGCTTGTCTGTCTCGTTTATGAACATTAAAACATGGTGTCAGAAGATGCCTAGCTTGTTCGCCTTTAAGTTTACACTGTAGCAGCCGATTTTGACTATTCACTCGACTATGGACGCCGATAATGCTGCGGCCACTTCTCGCCGGTCTAACGTCGTTGCTGCTCACATACCTCCGCCATCACCCATGAACATGAACGGAGCCTGGAGTGCTAACTGGGATTTATTCAGAGCAGAATTTGAGGATTATGCGCTCATCACAGGCCTGGCTGATAAAACGGCAGATGTCCAGGCTGCCACATTGAGAAGTGTAATGGGGTCGGAATGCAGACATGTTTATCGCCACAATTTGAATCTGACAGCGATGCAACAAGTCAACGTTAAAGCAATTCTGGACGCATTGGGAGGATACTTCAAGCCCGCCAGCAACGTCATTTAAGAGAGGTATGTGTTTGGCTGCTGTAAGCAGGAAGAAGGGGAATCCATAGACAACTTTGTGACTAGATTGAGAGAAAAAGCGGCAACTTGTGACTATGGGGGGTTGAAAGATGAAATGCTTCGTGACAAGATTGTTCTGGGTATCACAAATGAGGGCACCAGACGCAGACTGTTAAGTGAAAAAAATCTAACGCTGCTCACAGCCATTGAGATGTGTCGCACAGCTGAACAGACTGCCTTGCACATGAGAGCAATGGATGCAGCGTACATGTCTCCAGCCGAAACGGTCCACGCTGTTGCTAGGAAACCATTCAGACATAATCAGCGGAAGCAGAGTAATTCACCACGAATTTCAGACACCAGTGACACATGTAAATACTGTGGTAATGTGCACTCAAGGGGCAGGGAGCACTGTCCTGCATATGGGAAAACTTGCAGACTCTGTGGAACGGATAATAACTTTGCTAAAGTGTGCCTTAAAAGCAAAAACAGAGCTACAGAGGGGAAACTGCACTGCGTTGAAGATTCCAAAGAGCAGCTGTCTGGTTACAGTGATGATGACATTTACATCGTTGAGTCTGTTAGCACAGTGAACACAAAAGGAAAGAAATGGTTTGTTACTCTGCGGTTACATGGCAAGCCACTTCGTTGTCAGTTGGATTCAGGGGCAACATGCAATGTGATGAGCTACAAAGACAAAGTTAAGGTGGCACCAAATACACTTCTTCGCCCCAGTAACATAAAATTACGTCTTTATTCAGAAGAGTCGCTGGACTCTATGGGTGTTTTCGATACCGGATGTGTCATCAACGGAGTAAAATACCAACTGTCATTTGAGATAGTAGAGACAAGTCAGAGTCCACTCCTCTCAGGGTCAACTTGTGAACAGCTAAACCTGATGCAATTTACAATCCCAGATGATGTGCTCAAAATGGAACAAGTGAGGTCGGGGCCTCTAACTAAGGAACAGCTAATCGAGAAGTACAGTGATGTGTTCAACCTGCCTGTGGAGTCTTTGCCTGGCGAGGTCCATTTTGAACTGGATCCCAGCGTTGCACCAGTACAGTGTTCCCCCCCGGAATGTTCCAATCGCTATGAAAGCAGATGTCAAAGCCCAACTTGACGTGTATCAGGCGGAAGGTCATATCACAGATGTTACAGAGCCAACTGTTTGGATCAGCAACATGGTAATAGTAAAAAAGCCGGACAAGCTGAGGATTTGTTTGGACCCAAAGTTCCTCAACAAAGCACTGAAACGCACTCATTATATAATGCCAACTCTGGAGGATGTGTTGTACAAACTGCCCAAAGCAAGAATGTTCACATTGGTTGATGCCAAACATGCATTTCTGCAGTGCAAGCTGGATGACGAGAGTAGCTTCATGACCACATTCTGGACCCCATGGGGCAGAAAACGGTGGCTAAAACTCCCATTTGGTGTCTCTGTGGCACCTGAGGTGTATCAACGGAAACAGCATGAACTGTTAACGGGCCTGACCGGGATTGAGCCCATCGCTGACGACATTCTTGTCGTAGGCTGTGGTGACACAGACCAGCAAGCAGAAAACGATCATGATCGCAAACTTCTGGCCCTTATGGAGCGCTGTAGAGAAGTCAAGCTGCACCTTAGCCTAAAGAAATTGCAATTTAGGGTCAGCGAAGTGAAGTTCCATGGTCATATCCTTTCATCTACCGGCTTAAAGCCCGACCCAGAGAAAGTAAGGGCTATCATCGACATGCCCAACCCTATGGACGCGAAAGGTGTACAGCGCCTCATCGGCTTTGCTAACTACCTAGCCAAATTTATGCCCCATCTGTCTTCTGTTTGTGAGCCACTGCGACGCTTGCTTGACAAAGACACTCTTTCGCACTGGCTACCCAAACATGATGCGGCAGTGCGTGAGCTTAAATCCTTGGCCACATCAATGCCTGTGCTGTGCTACTATGATGTCACTAAGCCCATCACAATACAAAGCGACTCTAGCCAAAGTGGTCTCGGGTGCTGTCTGATGCAAGAAAGAAAGCCTGTCGCCTTTGCTTCAAGAGCCCTTACTCCAACTGAACAAAATTACGCACAAATCGAGAAAGAGTGTCTCAGCATTGTCTTCGCTTGTCAAAGATTTCACCATTACTTGTACGGACGAGAGTTGGTTACCGCCGAGACTGACCACAAACCTCTGATCTCTATATTCAGCAAACCACTTCTCGTTGCACCAAAGCAGCTTCAAAGCATGCTCATGACCCTTCAAAACTACAGTCTCAATGTTGTATACAAGCCAGGGGCTAAAATGTATATCAGTGACATGCTAAGCAGAGCAGCTGTTGATGGCACAGGAAAGGGAGCTGTCTACCAACGACATGCCATATGTCATCTCCAGAAAGAGGCGGACGATGTACAACACATTAACCAAGCAGAATATCTGAACATTACAGACCAGCGGCTAAAGAGAATCAGAGAATTCACTGAAAGGGATGATGCACTACAGGCCCTTAAAACCACTGTTTTTGCTGGCTGGCCTGAGGCGAAAGAAAACACACCACTCATCATCCGAGAATTCTGGCCTTATAGAGATGAAATTAGTGCGCAAGATGGTATCTTATACAGAGGACAGAAAGTCATGATCCCCAAGTCATTGCGTCAAAAGATGCTCAAGCGGATTCATTCAAGCCACATTGGAGGTGATGCGTGCTATCGTCAAGCCCGTGAGACATTGTACTGTCCATGCATGCAAGCAGAAATCAAGGACTTTGTGAGTAACTGCTCTACTTGCAATGAATTTGCACACAACAAGCAGAAGGAAACAATGTTATCTTATGACATTCCCATTAGGCCATGGCAAATTGTCAGCATGGACTTGTTCAGTCACCGGCAAAAAGATTATCTTCTACTTGTGGACCACTTCTCAGATTTTTGGGAGATTGAACTGCTACCTGATCTATCGGCAGAGACAGTTATCAGGCGTTGCAAGGCTCAGTTTGCTCGACATGGTCAGCCGGACAGAGTAATCACGGATAATGGCCCTCAGTTTGGTGCTCTGTTTAGGCGCTTTGCCTCCAGCTGGGAATTTGAGCATGTCACTTCTTCACCACGATATCCCAAATCGAATGGAAAGGCAGAGTCAGCTGTAAAAATTGCAAAAAACCTTCTGCGTAAAGCCATGCATGACAGAACAGACCCTTGGAAAGCAATCCTTCATTGGAGAAACACCCCAACGGAATACATCGACAGCAGCCCTGCCCAAAGGTTAATGTCAAGACGACTGAAAACGTCTCTTCCAGTGACAAACAAGCTTCTGGAGCCATGTGTTGTGACCGGGGTTGTGGAGCGTCTTCACCACCGAAAGCAGTTAGCAAAATCCTGTTATGACAGGTCGGCTCGTGATTTGCCTGAGCTGGACATAGGAGAGAGCATTCGTATGAAGCCCCTTCCAGGGGAAAACCCAGCTTGCTGGAGGGTAGGCACCTGCCTTCAAAAAGTGGCACCACGATCTTATCTTGTAAATGTGGGTGGATCAATATATAGACGCAACAGAGTACACCTAAGAGTGGCAGAGTCGAAATCGTCACAGCCAGTGGACAGTACGGAACCACAGTTGCCTCCTACACTAGAAGGGAGTGTTGCAGAGGACCCCTTGGCTGCTGATGTAACTCTTGTTAAGCCCATGGCACAGGCTACACCTGGCACTGTCAAAATCTCAGAATGCCATGCATACACCAGGGCTGGCAGATTGTCCAGGCCACCTAAGAGACTGAATTTGTAGTAATGAGTGTGGTAGTTTTCGTGGAATAAAGCTTTCATATACAAGGACTTAACACTCAGTCACAGTTCCAGTTTATTGCAGTTGCGTTAGTTGTTATGTGACTTAAGTTTATCTATATATATATATTGTCATATTTGGTACTATAAAGGGGATTCTTTGTTTCTTGTTGTAAAAAGGGATGTTGCGGGATGTGATTGACAGTCGATTGTTCTGGTCTGCCAGTCCCGGGCTACGGGGTTGGCTAATAAAAACAGCTACAGAAACGCACGCGCTTGTCTGTCTCGTTTATGAACATTAAAACAATATTGGCGTAATAATCTTCATAATCCTTCAATTTAAAGGAAAGATTCAAGAGAGAACAGACACAGATCAGTCAGAAACCGGTTTCAGACAACATTTAATGTCATGTAAAGTAATGGTAGTGATCAGATATAAACTTACAGAGCCGGATTTTCGCTGAGATGCACAGGAAGCAATAAGAATGAAAAAGTTAAAGTTAGTGAATTATTTACGCAATTTATAGCAAAGACATGAAAAAGAAAACAGCATATTATTTTAGCACATTCATACAAATCTTATCAGTCTACCACAATATTGAACATTATATTTTATGAAACAATTTACTGTTTCAGACACATGCTCAAATGCTCAATACCTGTTTGGTGATGGCATACGAGGTTTGGAGAAAGGCTTGTTTGCTGACACTGAACACACATCTTTTGAACTGTGAACAGAGACTTTTATTAAAAAAGAGATAACATTCACGCCACAAGAAATGGGAACTTTGACTCTATAATATATATAAAAAACAGACGCTATCATTTTTTCTTATTGTATAGACCTAACTCTTTTATACTTAAACTAATGCATTTACATTCAAGAGACAAGAAAGAAATCTAAATAACATGGGTTTGAAGAGGTAATGATTTCAATCACAAGTCACAGTCTAATGACATATAAAGCTATAGTTTCTATAGTCTAGCAACACTAGGTGAAGGTTTTAAGTGATGAAGTTGCTTAGGCCCAGAGAACGGATACAACATACAGTATTTACTTGTACTGTAACCTACTAACACTATAATTCACACTTTAAAAGCAGCATAAGTGATGTGTATTTGACACATAAGATTCTATACTGCATATGATTATACTTTAATATTTAATACAGTTTTGCATTTAATTTTAAAGTCTCACTCTCTGGTAAATTACTTTATTGAAGCATAAAAGATGCCAGTTAATCTTCACAAGTTCTACAGAAAGCATGAATCTTGGTGCGACAAAATGGAAATACATGTGAAAATAAATGCTTCAGTATAGATCAGAACTCTATACTCATTCTATTTATATATATTTTTGATATCTGCCGATTTCATTGTTATCAGACAGAGTTGTCTTAGGTGTTGTTAGGTTGGCTTCACAAAAGCATGCCAGGACACATGTTTATTTCTTATTGCATGGGAAAAAATGTGATGATACCAAATATCAGAGAAAAATTTCATTAGACACAAATGTTTCATCAACTATGATTTATTAATTTTTGAATGTAAGGTAAAACAGCATTATAATATTTTAATGTTTATAATGGTACACAATTGGTACACGTATGTAAATGTTTGCTCAACTTGCTCACTGGAATTGAAAACCCAAACCCTCATCCAGATGTTCTAACAAAGTTACAGTAAATATAATGTGTTTAGTATAAAAGCATGTGTTATTTTCATGCTAAAATTTAAAATGACATAATTGGATTTTCCAGGGCACATTAGGGTGACGTGGAATTTTTTCATCAGATGTTTCCATACATGTTGAGTTCTTCCATATTGGTGTAATAATCTTCATAATCCTTCAATTTAAAGGAAAGATTCAAGAGAGAACAGACACAGATCAGTCAGAAACCTGTTTCAGACAACATTTAATGTCATGTAAAGTAGCGGTAGTGATCAGATATAAACTTACAGAGCCGGATTTTCGCTGACTGAGATGCACAGGAAACCAACAAGAATTAAAAGGATCAAGTTAGTGAATTATTTACATAATATTTAGCAAAGAAAGTTAAAACAACAAGGAACAATCATATTATTTTAGCACATTCAAAAAAAAAATCTTATCAGTCTACCACAATATTGAACATTATATTTTATACAACAATTTACTGTGCCAGACACATGCTCAAATGCTCAATACCTGTTTGGTGATGGCATACGAGGTTTTGGGAAAGGCTTGTTTGCTGACACTGAACACACATCTTTTGAACTGTGAACAGAGACTTTTAAAGTTATCATTCACGCCAGAAAAAAATGGGAACTATGATGCTGTGATATATTAAAAAACAGATGCTATTCTTTTTCTTATAGTACAACTCCTTTATACATAAACTATGGCATTAACATTCAATACACAAAAAGGAAATCTAAATAACATGGGTTCGAAGAGGTAATGATTTCAATCATAAGTCACAGTCTAATGACATATAAAGCTATAGTTTCTATAGTCTAGCAACACTAGGTGAAGGTTTTAAGTGAGAAAGTTGCTTAGGCCCAGAGAACGGATACAACATACAGTATGTACTTGTACTGTAACCTACTAACACTATAATTCACACTTTTAAAGCAACATAAGTGCTACTGTGTACTTGACACATAAGGAGCTATACTGTATATGATTATACTTTAATATTTTATAAAGTTTTTCATTTAATTTTAAAGTCTTATTCTCTGGTAAATAAATTTATTGAAGCATAAAAGATTCCAGTTAATCTTCACCAGTTCTATGTAATGTTACAAAGGAAACCATGAAACGTGTGAATATAAAAGCTTCAGTACAGAGCAGTATTCTGTTCTCATTACTTTAAATATCATATGCTTCTATATCTGCAGGTTTCGTATGTCAGACAGAGCTTCCTTGACCAGTGTTGTGCTCAAATAGTCTGATGTTGACAGCGTGAGTTTAATTTAAGACACGCATGTCTTCATAAGTCAAACACCAGATCTAATAACGGTTGAACATTTTCTAAAAAGATGTATGATATAAAAGAAAAACGGGTACGTACATTTGTGCAGGTTGTGTCTCTTGCATATCAGGTGAAGGTCTACAAATAATATAAAAAATATTATAATAAAGCGTCAGATGTTTATAGTAAACAAACAAAACGGATAAATCTGTGGAGGATTAAAATAATGATGTACACGAACCTGTGACTCATTTTGCATTTGACGACTCCAGCCAAAGCGCAAATGAGAAGCACAACACATGATGAGGGGACGAGAATGTAAAGTCCAATTGTCTTCAGGTCAAAGACTAAAAGAAAGTGGTCGTTATGATGTATATATCATGAGAATGAATACAGGACAAATCAGACATCAAGTGAATGTTTTTAAATCACTCACGTTGCGCATGTAAAACAACAAATGCTGCGATTCTTATCTCAGAAATTGTTCCTGTGCATGTCAATTTCTTCCCATGATCCTTTTTAGCACCCAAAATGGTTACGGTGGAAGAAACAATGGTCGAATTGAACTTTGTAAGGCTTTCATCCTTTCCTGTGACCTGCATGTCATTAAATTTCCATGAGATGGTAGGATGCTCTTTTTGGCAGGAATGGTTGACTGTACAAGTGAAGTTCTTTGCAACACCCTCTACGACCTCTGCCAGTTCAGGTTCAATGGTTACATTATAACTGACACCTGAAATTTACATTGAAATCTTGGAATTGGTTCAACTTTAAGACAATCTGAACATGAGTTAAGATAGATAAATCTTTACTCCATTTTTTTACATTGATGCAAAATGAAGGTATTGTTTGCGTTGTATGTAGAAAATTGATTTCATAAGTGTGTCAAGAGAAAAAAACATGAGCAAGTATCTGTGGTGATTTTCTACTTACATTTTGCACTTTGTGATTTTGTAGCTCTTGCTGTTATTTCTCCATAATGTGTCACTATACACTTGATATCCGAGTGCTCAGCTCTCACGACACCAGTGCGTGTCAGAGTGATTTTCCATTGACCCTTTCCAAAAATGTCCTGTATTTTATCAGATCCTTCTATACCACTCAAAGTGATGTTTGGTTTACTGTACGGACAGGTGTGGTAGGTTTCACATGTCACTGTAATGTTGTCACCGGTCCTTGCACCTCCATTAACATTGATGGTGGGCTCCTGTGGGCTTGCTACAATAAGCAGAAAAGTTACACTTAGTAAACCTTGTTATATGAAATCAAGAATAATAAAACATAAAAACTTGTGAACACAATAAAGACATTTGAACTATACCGTCCACAAGAATCGTGGAAGTGACATCATAAAACGCGTATGTGCGCCATCCAATACTCTCTGGGTCAATCCATGGATATAATTTTTCTCCATGTTGGGACTGATCCAGGTGTGTAATGACAAGACTGCAGTCCCTCTTTGAAGGGTTGCCATATAAAGCAGTTTTTCCTTTGAACTTGTCAATTACGTTAGATGGATTCTTGCGATCATAAACTAAAGGGTAGCCTTTAGAGACCCACTGATACCACACAACTCTGTTTGGGTTGGTGGGTGGATACGATGTGTAGGAGAAAGAACATGGTATAACCAGACAGGAACCTTTGAGACCATTGATTTCCTTTGGCATTTTCACTTCCCATGCCAAAGTCTCATACAGTAGAACAGCTGTGAGAAAAGGTACAAACACACACACACACACACACACACACACACATGCACACACATTTACACAAATATCTTTGCGAGGACATACATTGATGCAATGAGACCCATCAAATCTAAGTGCCTGGGTGTGGTTGCATAAAGCACCTTAAGTGTAATTTTCCCTTAAGTGTGCCCTTAAAAATACCTTGAGTTTTATTTAACTTATTCTCCTATTGTCTTTGGAAAAGAGAAATAACCCCTTAAGTGTCACACTTAATGGAAAAACTCATGGTGCGTAATGCAACCGGGTACTGACGCGAAACCTAACCTAAACCTAATTATAACCTAAAACCAAGTCTTGACCCTCAAACATCCTTTTAAAGAGGTCTCAGGAAGTGAGGACCGGACAAATTTTCCTCACTTTACTCTCTTAGTACTCACTCCACAGGTCTAAAACGCAAAAGTCGTTACAAAGATATATGTACATGTACACACACATTTAATATTTATTTACATATATATTGTGAGTGTCAATATGTTCGAAAAAGTTTTGCTAACATTTCCATGATATATACATATATATATATATATATATATAAAAGCTCAACATCAGTTTACAGTGCACCAACATGGTTGAGTATACAAATACATGTTTGTAAAGATGCTTGTAAATCATTTTCTGTTCATAAACACGTTCCCAATAATCTTCATGAATGGAAGAGATGTTATAGCCTACCTTTCAAAAGCAGGTGAAGCAAAAACTGTCCTGTCATTCCTGGATCAAACAACAAACAAGAGTCAATGTATTTCCTTACACCGAACAGATTCTTATGTGCAAAATGATATGTCAATATTTTTTCATAACCCCGTTTTATTGGGCTGTGCCGTTATGAAAAACTAAGAAGTGAAAGTGGCCAAAACAGTCAGGTAAACGATGAACAGTGCTTAATATTATTTAATGTAATATACTCTTCTATGGTTCATCCTTAACGTTACCTTCTCTACACCCAAACAAGTTGATCGAAAAAGAAACAATAGGAGACTGAGAAATGCTTTCGATAGAATGAGGTTTTTATGCTGATACTAAATAATATAGTATCTGTAGCTCTGATGTCAACGACTGGCAATATAAAAAAACGTCTTCCTCCATATCTGAACTTCGTGTGCTATAAATAAATGTGTGAAAACTTAACTGTCAGTGTGAACACAAGCGTACAAACAGCCTATTGGCATTCAGAATAATGATCCCGCCTCTGTGAGATTTCTATTGGTCGACTACTCGATGGATGCACAATACGCATTGATACTTAAAGGCTGCTTTCAAAAAAACCCACTTGTGGTCTTGGCCAATTGACACGCATGCACGTTACAGGAACTAAGAGCGCAAGTCTGTTCAATGTCTTGGGCTGCGTCCAAAACCCCCACTTGCGGTCTTTGCACTTGACCACTTGACTACTTGAATGATGTGTTTCCTATTTTTAAGAGTTCTAGTGGACGTGAAGATCCCAAGTGAGCACGTAGTATTTCTAACCTGATGGGACACACTAAGCAAGTGCAAACATATAACTTTAATGAATGTGGTTTTTTAGGTATGAGATAAAAAGCAGTTTTACAAAATTCATAACTCTGGAGTTTGCACCTATATTATGTGTAACACCACGTTTTACTACGAAATTATATGGAATATCAAATCAAGTCAGATTTATTTTTATAGCGCTTTATTTGTTATCTTTCAAAGCAGCTGTATCCCCCAAAATTACATGTTAGCCAAACATATAAATCAAAATAACTTTAAAAAGTAATTGTATAACTTGGAATGCTTTCCGCAATATCTCACGAGACCCTGGCAAAAAGTCTCATGATATATCCAGAACGTGATGAATGATGGGATACCTTTAAAGATTTTCAACACTTTTATACATATGTGACCCTGGATCACAAAACCAGTCTAAAGTAGCACGGTCACAATTTTAGTAAAACACAAAAATACATTGTACGCGTCAAATTGGTCGATTTTTATTTTATGTTAAAAATTATAAGGATATCAAGTAAAGATCATGTTCCATGAAGATACTTTGTAAATTTCCTACCTTAAATATGTAAAAAACTTATTTTTGTGAGTGGATGGCCTACTACAGAACCTCTGATTAACAACTTCAAAGGCAATTTTCACAATAATTTGTTTTTTTTGCTCCGACAGATTCCAGAGTTTAAACTGTTTGATCTCCGCCAGATATTGTCTTATCCTTACAACTCATACATCAATAGAAATCTTAATTATTCAGCTTAAAGGTGATGTAAAAATCACTATTTCGAAAAATTGACCCATAAGACTGGTTTTGTTGTCGAGGGTCACATATCTTGTGATTCTTTGTTGGCATTTTAATTTTTTTCAGAAAATGGGTAGCATATGGGTTGCTAACATGCTAAATCCTTGATCATGGCTGACCCCTCTACCACCACTTAGATTGTATCCTTCTCAATATTTATTTTTCTGTGGATTTCAACCTCTGCAATACAATTATAAATGAGATTAAATAATAACCCCCCCTCGGGGGTTTCCTCCGGGTACTCCGGTTTCCTCCCCTGGTCCAAAGACATGCATGGTAGGTTGATTGACATCTCTGGAAAAATTGTCCGTAGGGTGTGAGTGTGTGAGTAAATGAGTGAGTGTGTGTGCCCTGCGATGGGTTGGCACTCCATCCAGGGTGTATCCTGCCTTGATGCCCGATGACTCCTGAGATAGGCGCAGGCTCCCCGTGACCCGAGGTAGTTCGGATAAGCGGTAGAAAATGGATGGATGGATGGATTAAATAATAAATTGCCAATATTTTTTTAACTGTGTTTCACACAAAAAATATGTTTTCTTAAATCCCACAAAAACATATTAGACTTATTTAAATGGTGTGAAATTAAAATCTAAAAATAATGTTCTCACATGATCCAGTTCAGAAGAATGTGAAGAGTTGTCTGGTTTAACAGTATACTGCGAGCTGAACTTGTTAGGGAGGTTGGCACAGCATGCTTGTTTGCAGTCATTCATTGGCAAACATCTATATGTATATAAATTACTATTTTGGAGTTTAAAGTTCAGGGCCTTTGGTTGCTGATTCTCTGCTCTCAAGGCTCTGATTTCTTTTCATTTTCATTTACAGGTATTGTGTTATTTTCAATATTTTGAGGGACAAAATTAAAGTAACTGAACACCAAGACACATGTGTTGTCATTTAAACAGTGTTAGTATGATTTATCAGGAAGTTATTTTTTTCCTTTTAAAATCTCTTCTGCACTTGATGGTGGTCTGCTTGGACTAAATATTATTTTCCTTTTTAATCCTCTCTTTCAGGCGTCTTGCACTCCTCATTTTGCCTTCTCTCTGACTCCATCTGATTTCAATGTTTCAGGGGCTTGTCCTTATTTTCTGTACAGGAAAGTTTCATTATTTCAAATGAATAGTTCTACCAGGAAAAACAAAATATGCATGCATTCACTCGTTGACCAATCTCACCATTCAGCTTGAGAACATGAGCAGGAGAGCTTTCATCTTCATGCATGACATCAACAGCATCCCCCTTGTGAAGTACAGATGGAAGAATGTCTTTTCTCTTTACAGTGTCCAGAGAGGCGTCCATTTCTGTCCATTAACTTAATGCCCACATTTAGTCTATAATCGCAAAAAAGCACTACATTTTAAAACAGGAAGGAACAAGGACGTGCACAGGGGGGTTGCTCAGGTTGCCCGGGCAACTGCCCATATGCCCTTCTCGACTCACGTTGCCCTCCGAGGTGGAAAAAAATAAAAAAATAAATCGTACAATGGATGGATTTCACGTAGGCCTAGATAAAAAAACAACGCAAAGCCTCATTCACTTCCATATTCGGTCACCAAAAATGAAAGTCAGTAGGGGAAGGGCAAACTCTGTTTACATGGCTTCAGCGCTGCACGCGACCGGCACCTGAGCTGAGCCTGCATGAGCGGTCCTAGAAGGAGATTGTCGCGGTTGTCGGGTGAGACGACTCAACGTTGTCAGAAAAGGTGAGTTTGTGATGTATAACAAACGAACGATCATCATCATCAAGTTTTATAAAATGAATTAAAATCTTCATAAACATTTCGACTTTAATCTCGTAACATTTCGACTTTATTCTCGAAATCTTTTTTTTTTTTTTTACGTGGCACTAAAACGCCGTCGTAGCACATCACTGCAGGGTTGACTGCCAAAAAGCCAACCAGCAGGTGAGAGAGACTTTGCACTGTGATAAAGATGACATGACACTGTGTAGGTGAATTGATGAATTAATCAGAGTCCTTCATATAGCCCGGGAGTTTAATTTCAGTTTTTTTGGGCAGTGCCCTTTTTTCAGGTCAAAGCAACTGCCCCTCAAAATTCCTGTGCACATCACTGGGAAGGAATGAAGGTCAGGAGGATGGATGGATGGATAGATAATATTTGCAATAGCAACACAAAACAGTTATAAATTAACTTAATCTTAATCTTCCCATGGTAACATATTTGCATATGTAACGTTACTCTATAGAGAAATCTTGTGTATCGGTATTTTTCTGATGTTTTCATTACACCATTGTTCTAGGGTGTCTTGTATACGTTTAACTATTTCAGTTGATGGATTATCAAGTTTTACTTACCCGATTCACCAATAGACGGCGCAGTTGCATTGTTCTTGCTCCGGAGTTTACAGCGTTTGATGCGCTTCCTTGAGTAACTAAGTAACAAAGTAACCCAGGAATGGACCCTTAAAGCAACAAAGTTTACTTAGATTTACTAAGAAGACTTGTTTACTAATTTCAATTTTTTAAAGTATGAGATCATGCCATATACTTATAATAATTAATCCTACAGGACGTCAGTATTATATTAATTTATATTTTAAATCCCTAATAATTCCTAGAGGAGTGTTACATTCCTGCACAACATAACACAGTCATAAAGGAACAACCTAAAACTCTGAACTGTTGGATTTTAATTCTGTCCTACAGGATTTCTACAGGATCCGTGGAAATCCAGTCATGTAGGAACAACCCCACAGGACTTTTGCAGGAATGTTACCTTGTCTTGTAGGATTTTCATTCAGTCCTAAAGGATTTCTGCATTTTCCTGCAAACGTAAAAGCTCCTGAACTGTGTAAATCACATGGAGTCAGAGAGAAGGCAAAAAGAGGAGAGCAAGAAGCCTGAAAGTAAGCAATTAAAAGGAAAATATTATTTAGTCCAGAAAACAGACCACCATCAAGTCCAGAAGAGATTTAAAGTAAAAAGTAACTTCCTGACACAATCATATTAACATTGTTTAAGAGACAACACATGTGTTTTTGCTGTTCTGTGACTATGATTTTGTCTCTCAACTTGGTTGAAAAAAAAATGCTCTTGATTAAAAAATAGACGAAAATAACCAAGAAAATGACACAATACATGTGAGTGACCTGAGAAAAGAAATCAAAACCTTGAGACAGAGAATCAGCAACTAAAGGGCCTGAACTTTAAACTGAAAAATGGTAGGTTTTTTATATACATAGCCTAGTTAAAGATTTTTTTCTATGATTGTATGAGTTTATTTCAACATTGTTTTTCTCTCTTCACATAGTTCTTCTGAACTGGAACACCTGAGAATACTATTTTAGATTTTATTTTCACACCACAAATACGTATATTAAATGTTTTGTGTGATTTAAGGAAACCAACTATGGGAGTCAATGGTGACCCAAAATGGCAAATTTACAAACTTTTGTGATTCGTGTATAGCACAAGAAGGAAATGTATGAAGGTTTGTAACAACGGCAGGGTGAGCAAATGATGACAACCTTTTTTTATTTTTGGGTGAATTATTCCCAAAATTCTCTCATAACAAGTATCTGACACTAAAGTGTATTTACATTTCTCTTTCAGACAATGTTCATAAGAAATTCCCAGCGACTCCCCAAAAGTTTCTTTTGGGCTGCTTTACGGGGAAAAAAATAATGAAGAACAGTTTTACAAAAGTAAAGTTTTACATTCTAGTTTATGTTTGATATTTTAAGTGTTATACACATTTGTTTCAAATATCAACTAATCTGTAAGATAATCATTTATTTAATCATTTAATCTTAAATTTACAGTACCTTATATTTAAGCATTTATATATACTGTATACTCATGTTTCTCAGGCAACATAAGGACACTGTTACGCTGCAACACTGAGTGGACATTAGAGGTGAGGGAAAATTCACTACAACATAGCATGTATTATTTATACATGTTTTATTAGCTATTTTTTGTCTCTCTTTTTCCAGGGTCCAGACTAATTGGTTTCTGCAGAAAGAGGGACCACGTTCTGTTAAGAGTGTTCATTTTCTTCACACTTACACTCACCTAAAGGATTATTAGGAACACCTGTTCAATTTCTCATTAATGCAAATATGGTGGTGGTGTAATGGTGTGGGGGATGTTTTCTTGGAACACTTTAGGCCCCTTAGTGCCGATTGGGCATCGTATAAATGCCACGGCCTACCTGAGCATTGTTACTGTCCATGTCCATCCCTTTATGACCACCATGTACCCATCCTCTGATGGCTACTTCCAGCAGGATAATGCACCATGTTACAAAGCTCGAATCATTTCAAATTGGTTTCTTGAACATGACAATGAGTTCACTGTACTAAAATGGCCCCCACAGTCATCAGATCTCAACCCAATAGAGCATCTTTGGGATGTGGTGGAACGTGAGCTTCGTGCATCCCACAAATCTCCATCAACTGCAAGATGCTATCCTATCAATATGGGCCAACATTTCTAAAGAATGCTTTCAGCACCTTGTTGAATCAATGCCACGTAGAATTAAGGAAGTTCTGAAGGCGAAAGGGAGTCAAACACAGTATTAGTACGGTGCTCCTAATAATCCTTTAGGTGAGTGTATATCATCATTCCATGCTCTTTTGACTAATAAATAATAAAATAATGAACATTTTCTGAAGTTGTTTTTCATTTTTTGTAGGTATATAAATTGGAGACACATAATATCCCTTCAGGAGTCCCAGGAAAATGGTCACACAGATTCTGACGGAATCCTCCAGGAATCTGGAGGTGGGCAGGATTTTTCCTTCAGGATTTCCTGCAGGATTGTTTTGTAAGGGTGGTGCGGCTCAAATACTTTTCTCAGGATGTCGGTCTTTTCCGTTTAATAACAGACGTCGTACTTGTATTGGATAAGAAAGAAGGGCATCTTGATCTTGAAGCTTCACAGCCGCCCACCCAATAAAACTGCCCTCACATGTTCTGAGGTGCTTTATTTATTTTACATTTAGTCATTAAGCAGACGCTTTTATCCAAAGCGATTCAGAAATGAAGTAGTTAATGGAAGCAATTGGTTCAAAAAATAAGGACAAAAAAAACATAATAAAACTGGTCTCATATAGCCTACAACATACAAAGCTAAAGATATTTTTGGATAGAAAGAGTAGAAAAGAGATAGAAGTCAGATCTGATCTATCTGATCTTTCAGCCGATTCTTAAAGATGGATACAGAATCTGCAAATTTTGTAGCAGGGGCAGATTATTCCACAAATGTGAAACGGATCCAGAGAAAGTACGTGAGAGTGATCTTTTACCTTTTTGGGATGGTACCACAAGACGTCTGTTTGCAGAGCGTAGGGATCTGGCGTGTACATAGTTAGTCTGCATTAGGGACTTAGCAAGGTGGTGCCGAACCAGTGGTGTTTTTTTGGCCAAGATCACAGCCCTGAATTTGAAGGAAGTGGCTAGGGAGCCAATGTAATGAAGAGAGGAGTGACGTGTGCACTCTTCGCTTCCTTGCAGACCACTCTTGGCATCAAGGAGGCAATTCTAATACTCTGACATCTGCATTTAGTTAAACAATATATTATATACTTGCCCTGATTAGTGAAAACATATAAACTGTTTTATGAATTACTGCACCTATATTTCTTTATTGTATCGAATGATGAATATGTATTGCAAGTAGTCTGTGAGTTTTGGAGGAAAATGTAAAAAAATGTTTCAATTGCCCCTAGATCTCCCCCTGTGGGCCACAAGAACAGAAGATGCACAATATGCTCCAAACGCACAAAACAGACAAACAAGGTACAGATTGTACACATTATACAACGATAGATGCATTTGCCTTCAGCATAAGAAAATTAAGAACCTTTTCTCAAAATATCTAATTCATGTTCTTGCTCCAGCATCGCTCTTATCTTGACAAATCTGAATCTTCTATTTGCCTATGCATATACATTATGATATACATATTTTTCCGTAGATGACATCTCTGGGTTACATTACTACCTGTTGTAGTTCAAAGAGCAAGGGTTTCAAAAAAAATTGATTCTCAATTCCATTATTAGACCTAAAATCAGACAAAAAGTTCCAGAGTTAAAAAAAATATTGTTTTATTAATAATGATTTGATTCATATTTAAAAACCAGACAGATGCAGCCTAAAAATGAGATACAAATACAAAATGGCAATAAGCATAATGTTCTTGAAATAAAATATTGATGCTAATATTGACCATCCATGGAAAAGTTTTTACATTATTTTTTTTATTTTGTATTATATACTAAAATATATATTTTTTGTTTTTTAACTTGTCCTGTATTGAGCACCTTTAAGAAATATGATGCGTTTTCATCAGATGTTGCCATTCTTGTTGGTGTCTTCAATATTGGTGTAATAATCTTAATATTTTCCAATCTGTAAGGAATGTTTCAAGAGAAAACAGAGGTCAACGTATATCAGACATCATTTGAAATTTGAACCTATAGTGTAAAGTAATGGTCATCAGATACTTACAGAGCAGGATTTTCGCTGACTGAGATCTGAAATGCACATGAGATCAATAAAAAGGAAGTTAATAAATTATTTGAAAGACTTGTCTTAAGGTACATTTAAATAAGTATTTATTAGCCTATCTAATTATCATACAATCTTAGACACATAGAGTATGGTACTGCTATTGACGTCAGCAGTTCCATATCTGCTAACTTTTGATGTTTTCAGAAAGAGTTACTTAAGTGACCAGTGTTACTTGGTTACAAAAAATGTGTGATGTTGTGGACATGAATTTGTTGTTATATGTTATATAAACAGAAGATATAACGCTGGATTTGGGGATTATTTGAAACTGATATATGGAGCCGTCCCAGCGCTAAAAGATGCTGGACACGAACCCCATGCGGTAAGTGAAACTGATGTCTGCGTTTTGTTGACAATGGATGCACACGTGCTTGAGAGCAAACTACCCCTCCCCCAGCACGCGCCATATGTTTTCTGAAACAATCATAAAGCTGTATCTTTATTTTATAAATATGATCACACTAAATACACTTTGAAGATGCAAAGTATGCAATACTACTCTATAGGTACACAAGATTTATATGAGATTGGCAGAAACCTTGTGTCTTACGCCCACTTCAATGCATTAAAAACATCAGATCTAGAAAACTAAAATGATTTAGAAATTCACATTCACCAGTATCAACATAACACATAAACACTTTTTAAATGTGTACAAAGCTAATGTATCTGTCTGAAGTGGTCGAGTTTGAAAGTAAAAAATTCATGATAAAAAAATTGGTTATGCATACCTCTGTTAATGCAATTCATCAGGATGCGGCCTACAAATAATTTTGACAATGTTTTATTGACAAGCTACAAAATACTGATAACCAAAACATAATTTCCCATTTGTTTTTTTTCACTTTTCCCTATCTCTGGAGAAGAATAAACACGATGTAACACACATACCTGTGACGTCTCTTGTATGTAGAAGCAAGATAACTGATGAGGGGACTATGATGTAAAGCCCAGTGGTCTTCCAGTCAAAGGTCATCACTTCGGGCTCACCTTGGGAAAGGGCTTAAAGGATGTAGCATGTCAAATATTGGTCATTATAATGTATGTGAATAGCTACAACACAAATGCAACACATATACTTGGATTCTGGACAGGAATCGCTGGTTTTGGAGGTTCAGTAGAAGAATCTGTAAAAGAGAAAACGACATAAATGATGACACACAGAGACGACTCACAAATCAGGCATGTGTTTTTGAATCACTCACGTTGTACACGTAAAGTAACAGATGAATCAATTTTTTTCCCCGAAATGTTTGCAGTGCATTTCAACATCTTTCCATGGTCTTCTTTGGTACTAACAAAGGTTATGGTGGAAGATGTGGCTGATTTGAACTCTGAAAGTTTTTTGTTACTGTTTGAGACCTCCATGTTCTTATAGTTCCATGATATGGTTGGGGGATTCTTCAGGCAGGAATGGTCGATGGTACATGTGAACTTCTTTGCAACGCCCTCTATGACATCCGCACGGTCAGGCTCAATGGCTATTTTTGTATAGTTACCTGACATAAAAATGGATAATTATCAGTAAAAAAAGAGATTCTTGTTTGTCATGCCCTAAGAGCAAAACATTTACAGAGGAAAAACCTCCAGACTAAGGGATTCATTATTCATGCATGAAAGAGCTGAATATAAATTAAACTTTTACTTATCTTAAGTTTGACAAAAAAGTTCTGTGTTGTCAACATTCTGAAACTGTAACTCCCAGAAAAACCAAAAGCAAACATAGATGCAATTCATAATGTTTTTATTTACATTTTGCACTTTCGATTTTGTAACTATTGCTGTTATTTCTCCATAATGTGTCACTATACACTCGATATCCGAGTGCTCAGCTTTCACGACACCCGTGCGTGTCAGAGTGATTTTCCATTCTCCATTTCCAATATCCTCATGAACTGGTGGATCCGTGTGATCAGATCCTTCTATACCCTTCAGAATGATGTTTGGTTTGCTGTATGGACAGGTGTGGTAGGTTTCACATGTCACTGTTATGTTGTCACCGGTCATTGCGCCTCCATGAACATTGATGGTGGGCTCCTGTGGGCTTGCTACAATAAGCAGAAAAGGTACACTTAGAAAACCTAGTTATATGAAATAAAGAATAATAAAACATATACAAACTTGTGAACACAATAAAGACATTTGAACTATACCATCCACAAGAATCGTGGAAGTGACATCATAAAACTTGTATGTGCGCCATCCAATACTGTCTGGGTCAATCCATGAATATAATTTCTCTCCATGGTGGGACTGATCCAGATGTGTAATGACAAGACTGCAGTCACTATTTGAATGGTTGCCATATAAAGCAGTTTTTCCTTTGAACTTGTCAATGACATCATTCGGATACTCGGGATCATAACCTAAAGGGTAGCCTTTAGAGACCCACTGATACCACACAACTCTGTTTGGGTTGGTGGGTGGATACGATGTGTAGAAGGAACATGGTATAACCAGACAGGAACCTTTGAGACCATGAATTTCCTTTGGCATCCTCACTTCCCATGCCAAAGTCTCATATAGGAGAAATCCTGTTAGAAAAACTTAAGAGAATAATTTTGTAGTTAAACCTGACATTTTATATTTTGATTAAGTAGGTCACACTTTTGTAAAGAGGAATGGTCCAAAATTTCTCCTGACCGTTGTGCAGGTCTGATCTGCAACTATAGGAAACGTTTGGTTGAGGTTATTGCTGCCAAAGGAGGGTCAACCAGTTATTAAACCCAAAGGTTCACATACTTTTTCCACCCTGCACTATGAATGTTTACATGTTGTGTTCAATAAAAACATGAAAACATATAATGTTTGTGCGGTATTAGTTTAAGCAGACTGTGTTTCTCTATTCTTGTGACTTAGATGAAGATCAGAACACATTTTATGACCAATTTAAGAAGAAATCCAAGTAAGCCCAAAGGGTTCACATACTTTATCTTTCAACTGTATATATTCAAATACAACATATGGGTCTGTTTGTTAGGTAACGTTTGGCTAGATTTCACATCTGTCCACAGATTAGCTCAAACATGGTTATTTTCTTATTTCTTGATTTACGGAAAATCAGTGGTAGACAGAGGCTGGTTTATGAGTTTTCTTTCAGATCAAAACCCCCTAGCGGTGAAATGTCATTGAGTTTTGAAATCTTTTGCTAAAAATCATGTGACTTAGCCAGTTTTAAATGCCCTTCGAAGCACTGCTCGATACAAAAGATTCGATACGGGTTTCAAAGCTTCATGAAGCCTGTTTCGAAAGTCCCCATCACTACTTGTTTAAGACTCTGGCTGCCTCCAAATAACCAAACTTGCGGTCTTTGCACTTGACCACTTGACTACTTTTATGACGTATTTCCTGTTTTGGCTCTAGTGTTCTAGTGGGCGTGAAGGTCCCAAGTGAGCATTATATTTCTAACCCGATGGGACACACTAACCAAGTGAAAACATGTAACGTTAATTAATGTGGTGAGATAAAAAACAGTTTTACAAAATATATAACTCTGGAGATTTCACCAATAAATATGTAACACTACGTTTTACTACAAAATTATATGTAATATAAGCATTATTTGTACTGTATCAAAAAACAAAAAAAAAGAAAACACATTAGCCAAACGAAGCATAAATAAAGATAAAACCTTAAAAAGTAGTAGCTTAAAATACGCTGGAAAGCTTTTTGCAACGCCGGCGAGACCCGAGTCTCATGATTAATATCCAGAACATGATGCATGATGGGAGACGCTTAGCCTTAATATTGCTCCGAAGCGGTATTCAAGCTAGTGTGGGTTTAGGCTTTGGCATTTCGTAGAAATTGTAAAGACTTGCGCTCTTCCTTCCTGCCAAGACCACAAGTGGGGGTATTTACTGGAGAATGCAGCCTCACTACCAGGGATGGGTTGCTCGATGCCCCGTGTTGACACGCATTGAGAGTTTTCAACATACTATTAGTATTTTAATCACCTCTTGTATGGCTGCCACTTCAGCAGCTGCCTCTTGTTTTTTCTGCAACGAATCATGAGAAGACTGACTTTAGAAACAGATCTCGCTCTACTGGAAGTTGCTGAAAGGACACTGGAGAATGTGTCTTCAAACACTGAATCCGACTCAGGCCAGGTTTTATCTTCTGGATCATTATTTAGAAATCGTTGAGCCTTTTCGATAGCAATGTTAGTAATTGAGAGGCATGTGTCATGTTTCAGGACTTGTGATGCTTCTTACTTCCCCATAGAGACGTTCAACCTCTGACTGCATGCTATTAATAGCACTCACAACTTTAGGAATCAATTCCTCATCATTGTTCTTAAACGCTCTTTTTAGCCCATTGATGTTGTACTTCCATCTTTTATACTGGTTTTCAAATTCCTTTTCTAAATCTTTCAACTTTGCCTCTTGCAGTGCTATCCCTCTTTCGGTAAGCGTACGTGGGCGCTGACTTCTCCTTATTCTTTGGAGTTGTGTAACATCTGCTTTTTCTAGTATTGGAATGGACTTCTTTGTACTGTCATCTTGTGTAGGAGGGTTTGCACTACTGACATTAAAGGCTAGCACTAGATTTTCTTGTGTGTCTTACATTGAAAATCTGTGTCATATAAGCACTGTACTGTATGATGCACAATATGATGTGATTCTTCAAGGGAAGCTTAGTGATCTAGTGCGTTGTTGTAAGGGTAGCATATGTACCCCAACTATGAAATTATAACGACTGTTTGTTGAACTGTTATAATGAACTGTTATGTAATGTCTTGCATGAATATCAATTTACTTCACTTATGTAATGTGCAGAAACACTTAATTATAATGTACAAAACTGTAAACTTTAGTCAGGCTTATAAAATGTCCAATGAACATTTGTTTATTTACACAGTCAAAATGGCTTTGGAGAATAGGAGAACCACGTGCATTCCCTCTATGCTCAAAAATAAACCCTAAAACCTTTAATAAAGGAATAAACTCTGCAAAAATAAGTCATAATGTAGTGTTTGCCTCCATAAAAATTCTAAAATAGTTAAAATATGAAAATGAATGAGTTAAACTAATCAACAACTGAACGAAGTAATTTAGTTATTTGCAGATTATACTAGTTTTTCGTTTGGAACAATTAACTGTATAACAATGTTAATAAAGCTGTCAATCAAAAAATCATTTCGTTAATTTTGTATTCAAAAGGCCGTTCTTAGCAGCATATCTGCAACAAATACCTAAAAAACAACGCACACATAAAATCAGCCCTCAGTGAGGTGGGACAATGATATACTGTAAATAAAACAAATATTTAAAATGTTTCAATATTTCTAATGTGCCACAAATGGTTTAAATTACTTAAAAATGGTAATGACATTAAATATACAGTGGATATAGAAAAGAGTCACACCCTTCAAAAAATAATCTACAATTTTGTTGCTTTGCAGCCTGAAATGAAGATGGCCACACTTTTTGTTTTAATAAGCTGTATTTTGTGAGTGCAACTTATAACATCCAGACAGAGATATAAAACCAACATGTTAAAAAAAATAGAATCACTTAGTTGAAAAAAGGATTACCCCTTGAAAAAATGAGTTGTAAGCTCAATAAGGTCAGCTCACCATCTTACTAAATGGCAGACAAAGCCATCTGACTTTCACCTGGATGCACAAAACATCCTGTAAACATAAGGTACAGATTGTACACATTATACAAATGCAGATGCATTTAACCTTTTTTTTATATTTAATATTTTCTCAATAAGCCTTATTCATGTTCTTGCTCAAGTATCACTCTTATCTTGACAAGTCTGAATGTCCTCTTTGCCTATGCATATACATTATGATATACATCTTTTTTCATAGATTATATCTCCGTCTTAAATTACTGCCTGTTGTAGTTGAAAGAGCAAGGGTTTGATTAAAATTGGAAGCTCAATTTCCTTATTAGACCTGAATTCAGACGGAAAGTTCAATAAACAAATGTTTTATTAATAATGATTGACTATATATAAAAAACAGAAACATTCTACCAAAAAATGCTATAAGATTCATACAAAATGACACTAAGCTTAATGTGTGTAAAATATTGATGCTAATGTTTACTTAACGTCTTTTTTAATTTATTTATTATTATTTATATATGGGGAGCACGGTGGCTTAGTGGTTAGCACGTTCGCCTCACACCTCCAGGGTTGGGGGTTCGATTCCCGCTTCTGACTTGTGTGTGTGGAGTTTGCATGTTCTCCCCGTGCCTCGGGGGTTTCCTCCGGGTACTTCGGTTTCCTCCCCCTTGCCCAAAGACATGCATGGTAGGTTGATTGGCATCTCTGGAAAAATTGTCCGTAGGGTGTGAGTGTTTGTGCCCTGCGATGGGTTGGCACTCCATCCAGGGTGTATCCTGCCTTGATGCCCGATGACTCCTGAGATAGGCGCAGGCTCCCCGTGACCCGAGGTAGTTCGGATAAGCGGTAGAAAATGGAATGTAATGGAATACTTAAATATATTTTTTAACTTGTCCTATTGAGCACATTTTAGAAATATGATGCGTTTTCATCAGATGTTGCCATACGTGTTGAGGTCTTCAATATTGGTGTAATAATCTTCATATTCTTCAATCTGTAAGGAATGTTTCAAGAGAAAACAGAGACAAAGAGGTCAACGCATATCAGACATCATTTGAAGTTTGAGTTTAAAACCACAATGTGAAGTTTTGGTGATCAGATATATACTTACAGAGCAGGATTTTCGCTTACTGAGATGTGAAATCCACAAGAGAGAAATAAAAAGGAAGTTAATAAATTCAAGTTAAATAAGTATTTGTCAGCCTATATAATTATCATACAATCTTTTTCAATTTCTGACAGATGGAACAAAAACATATTACAGTAAACAAGAATTGTTTAAGCACATTCATTAAACTCTTACCGTCAATACTTTTATCTATATACTAAACATTACATATTTTATAAAAATGAAATACATTTTGAATGCTCAATACCTCTTTGGTGATGGCATATGAGGTTTAGAGAAAGTCTTTTTGACTGATTGTGAATACACATCTTCTGACCTGTGAACAGATGGTTTTATCAGAGAAACGTTTAGAGACCACAACAAGAAAAGTACAATGTTGTGAGTTTAACTGATCAGACTTTGATTCATATTTTATTTGTATAATGATGCATTTACTATAGATGAGATCAGACAACAGAGGAATACCATGAACCATATAGTTTCAAAAGATTAACAATGAAAACATAAATAATTATGTATTGCAAATGTGGTGCAGTTTACGTGAATGTTGGAACAGCTACAGTATTTGCTTTAGTCTAGCCAGACAAAAATCTGATCCATTACTGTTGTTTTAGGTCATAAGGTTGCTGAGGCCAAAAAGCTGATGCAAGCCATGTTCTCTCAAGTATAAATGTAGCCATCATGATACACACATAGACACATAAGTTAAAATTCACACATAGCTAAAAACAAAGCAGAAGTGATGCTTTCTGTGTCACAAATAAGATATCGTTCAGCCATAGGCACACTAAATATGCTTATACTATTGCGTACATTCCTGGAGAGTATCAAGGTATCAAGTATCTAGATGTTCAGCATTTAACTCATTTTAAGTGAAATTTGAGTAAGGGGGGAGTGAAAAATAGGGGAAAGGATAAAAAAACTCATTGCATTAAAACTGTTACGTTGAAATAATAGTATTTTGATATTATTAAAACGATTTTATAGTGATGAATATCATCCAAAACAACACCAAATAGACACATAGAGTATGGTACTGTAAGTAATATACTCAGTTGTGAGCAGTCATTTACATTAATAGACCCCTTAAGGAAAATCGGCAGTTGCTATTGACATCAGCATTTCCATTTCTGCTGACTTTTGATGCTGTCACATAGAGCTTCTTAAGTGACAAATGTCGCTTGCACAAAAATGTGTGATGTTGTGGACATGAAGCTGTATTAAGACACACATCTTGAATATCATTCTTAAATACATTAAAAACACCAGATCTAGAAAACTAAAAAGATTTAGAAATTCACATTCACCAGTATCAAAATAACACATAAACCCTTATTAAATGTGTACAAAGCCAATGTATCTGTCTGAAGTGGTCTAGTTTGAAAGTAAAAAATAAATGATAAAAAATATTATGCATACCTCTGGTCTTGCATATCATCAGGTGGCGGCCTACAAATAATAATGAAAATATTTTATTGACAAGTTAAAAATACTGATAGCAAAAACATAATTTCCCATTTGTGTATTTTTCACATTTCCCTATCTCTGGAGAAGAATAAACACGATGTAACACACATACCTGTGACGTCTCTTGTATGTACAGACTCCAGCAAGAGTGCACATGAGAAGCAAGATAATTGATGAGGGGACTATGATGTAAAGCCCAGTGGTCTTCCAGTCAAAGGTCATCACTTCGGGCTCACCTTGGGAAAGGGCTTAAAGGATGTAGCATGTCAAATATTGGTCATTATAATGTATGTGAATAGCTACAACACAAATGCAACACATATACTTGGATTCTGGACAGGAATCGCTGGTTTTGGAGGTTCAGTAGAAGAATCTGTAAAAGAGAAAACTACATAAATGATGACACACAGAGACGACTCACAAATCAGGCATGTGTTTTTGAATCACTCACGTTGTACACACGTTATGTTTTCCCCGAAATGTTTGCAGTGCATTTCAACATCTTTCCATGGTCTTCTTTGGTACTAACAAAGGTTATGGTGGAAGATGTGGCTGATTTGAACTCTGAAAGTTTTCTGTTACTGTTTGAGACCTCCATGTTCTTATAGTTCCATGATATGGTTGGAGGATTCTTCAGGCAGGAATGGTCGATGGTACATGTGAACTTCTTTGCAACGCCCTCTATGACATCCGCACGGTCAGGCTCAATGGCTATTTTTGTATAGTTACCTGACATAAAAATGGATAATTATCAGTAAAAAAAGAGATTCTTGTTTGTCATGCCCTAAGAGCAAAACATATACAGAGGAAAAACCTCCAGACTAAGGTTTTCATTATTCATGCATGAAAGAGCTGAATATAAATTAACATTTTACTTATCTTAAGTTTGACAAAAAAATAAAAGTTCTGTGTTGTCAACATTCTGAAACTGTAACACCCAGAAAAACCAAAAGCAAACATAGATGCAATTCATAATGTTTTTATTTACATTTTGCACTTTGTGATTTTGTAGCTCTTGCTGTTATGCCTCCATAATGTGTCACTATACACTCGATATCCAAGTGCTCAGCTTTCACGACACCAGTGCGTGTCAGAGTGATTTTCCATTTTCCATTTCCAAAAATGTCCTGTATTTTATCAGATCCTTCTATACCCTTCAGAATGATGTTTGGTTTCCTGTATGGACAGGTGTGGTAGGTGTCACATGACACTGTTATGGTGTCACCGGTCATTGCGCCTCCATGAACATTGATGGTGGGCTCCTGTGGGCTTGCTACAATAAGCAGAAAAGTTACACTTAGAAAACCTAGTTATATGAAATCAAGAATAATAAACATATAAAAACTTCTGAACACAATAAAGACATTTGAACTATACCGTCCACAAGAATCGTTGCGGTGACATCAAAAAACCTGTAGATGCTCTTCTTAATATTTTCTGGGTCAATCCATGCATATAATTTCACTCCATGGTGGGACTTATCCAGCTTTGTAATGACAAGACTGCAGTCTCTATTTGAAGTTTTGCCATATAAAGCAGTTTTTCCTTTAAATTTGTCAATTACATTAGACGGATATTCAGGATCATAAACTAAAGGGTAGCCACTAGAGACCCACTGATACCACACAACTCTGTTTGGGTTGGTGGGTGGATATGATGTGTAGGAGAAAGAACATGGTATAACCAGACAGGAACCTTTGAGACCATGAATTTCCGTTGGCATCCTCACTTCCCATGCCAAAGTCTCATATAGGAGAAATCCTGTGAGAAAGAGTTAAGAGAATAATTTTGTAGTTAAACCTGACATTTTTATATTTTGGTTTTATATGTCATGCCACTTGCATAAACCCAATGTTTAATGTAACATTACTTTGTTGCTTCCTGTTTACATAGTACAGTCAGGTCTTATGAGTTCGCCCATTCTCAATAGATTTGTTCAAGTGACTGCAGTAAACGTATTTACGGCTTCACGGCTACAAACATGCACACACACATACATACTTGCATGCATCCACAAACTTCCTTAAATGTAATGGAGATAGTGAGCAAAATCTATTTAAAAAAAATGTTTACGTAGTAGCCCAACCTGTCAAAATGTATCTTTTCATCCTCAATTTTATTTATTTTAGTAGCCTACATATTGTATGAGTACATACATGTACACTTAATTTTTTATATATATATATATATAAATCAAAAGGGATACTTTACCTTGGAAAATAAGACAAAGTAACAGCTTTACTTTCATTCCTGGATCACAGTGTTTGCTCATATGTGAAAACGGGACTTAGAAACAACAAATTCACCAAATGTTATGTGCAGAACTACAGTACAACATTTAAACCAGTTCATCAGTTTTTCATAAGTCTTCCCCTTTTTACAGAGCACAGCCCCTTGACCAATAGACAATGAGAAGTGAACAGTTTAATATGTTTTATCAATATATTTCCTTCATACTGTAGGAAACCTTTCCTAATCAAAGCAAAGAACAAGCGACGTTGGGATATCTTTCATACAGAAGTTCTCTTTATTGCAGACCCGTTGTGCGTTGCTGCAATCATCCAAGTCTGACTATAGCTCAGCACAGTAGAGTTTTATACCTTTCAAGGAGGCGGGATACGCAGAGGTGGAGACGATTTACACAAAGCATGCAAATGCAGTACAGGAATCAGGCTGTTACCAGAATTGTACTACCCACGGTCTCATCAGCATAACTGTGTCATTCAAATGCATAGGTGCTAATCTAATCAGGACGAAGGATAATTAACAGGGACCAGGTGACAGGGATTAAACAGTGAGGGAAAGCTAACGAGGAAACGAGATGGCGGGAACAAAGAGGCAGACAGGAGAGAGAGTATAGCAAGCCGATAGGATCACTATCTCTCCCTCCACACACAACCTAAGGCTATGCCATGACTCCACAGCAAGAACAAGAATAAACATGACATGATGGCGGAATCCTCCGTCCTTCTTCCCCACAAAGAAAATGCCAGCTCAGGTCGGGGAGGTAGATGGTCGGATGATCCCGCATAGGGCCTCCTCAATGTAGGTCTTCATCTCCTCACGTTCGGGAGAGTGTAAGGTAGCTGGAAAAGTCCTAAGAACTAAGGTTGTTTGTGATGCTAGGACACAAAACAATCAAGCCCCATTTGTTGCTAGATCCTGAGGAATGATATCCTTTCCTCACATCAGGGGTTGATGTCCATGAACTTAACCACTCTACTTATCACAACTCTCTCCTCCCCTTCATCTCTTCAGGCCTTGATCATTGGAAAAGTGCTTAGACATTCCATATTGTGTTTATAATGTTTTGTCATGTTATGAAGATTTAAACATCATGTTTGGGATTGTTTTAAAGGTCTTTGTGCGATGGGTGAAACGGTCTAGTTCCTTCAAACCTAACAAAGAGTGTATTAGAGCTTTTTAACTTTAGGACATTACCTGCACTCCACTAAGACGATTGGCTTTATCTGGGAATCCTGTTCACAGAAAAATTGGCATCCCATTTGATGATCTCGTCAGTCACGAGTTAAACTAAATTTCACAATGACCATTGTATTTATGATTCTTTCACAATGACCATTGTATTTATGATTCTTTCACAATGAGCATTGAATTCATGATTCTTTATAGACTTTAAATTATAAACGGGGTGTTACTAAAGCTCACATGTTACAGATTTCCACCTATCAACTGGCTTAGCACGTTGCATGATCGTGACTAAAATAACTATTGTTACGTTTCTGAGCAAGCATATCGCAGCCAAACTTAATGATATTAGTTTACCCAGCAACCTCTGACTAGATCGGAACTGACCGTTTTGTGTCTGTTAGATCTATGAAACCGGCCGGCGTGAGACTCTAAGGGACTGCAGGTCCCAATCGAAAGAATAACTATAGATAATAAATCTTAAAGGATGGAGATTTATAGATAAGTTATCTTTGTCACGAAATGGAAGTGATAGAACCCAAATGCAGGCAGCGGTACGGGGTAACAAAAGATTTTAATAAACACAAAACAAAAACCCACAATGGGGTAAAATACAGGGGATAAACAAAGACAGCCAACAAGAACGAAAAACTCACGGACGGTAACAAACTGTAACAAAAACTCTCAGGAACAGAGTGCTGGAACAGAGTGCTGGAGCAGAAACGCTGGGACACAGAGTAGGGACAAATCAGCAGTTCAGACAAGCAAACGGACATCAAAGTTTACAAGTAACAAACGAGCACAAGACAGAGAATACCAGGGCATTAAATGGGGAGACGAACAAAGGATCATTACAATAGGCAGGTGTGGGTAATAAAACACTCAAGGGAAACTAACGAGGAGACGAGAGGGGCGGAGCCATAGACGAGACACGAGAAGGCGCATGACAGCCAATATCTAAGCCATGCCATGTCCTTCTCACACAAAACCCTAGACTTAGTCATGACTCCGCTGCAAGAATAAGAATAAACATGACATGATAGCGGAATCATGACAATCTTTGATCAACAGATACATTTGAAATGTCATATAAGTTGTTTTATATTATATTAGAAAGTTGATTCAGATCGGTCTTAACCACAGAGTCATATAAATTGAACTAAATTGTAACAGTTCTTGAATAACTTCATGTAGAAATCACTGAGGAGAAGCAGAACACGAGATCCCTTCAACCACACCATTGGATTCCGTCGTTGGGCCAGTGGGTGGTCTTTTATAAGAGGATAGGGACCGGTACCTTGCAGTAATTCCACAGCGCAGTCATAAGAACGGTGAGGTGGTAGGGAGCTGGTGGTTACTGAATACGTGTTTGAGATAGTGGTAATGGCCAGGGACTCGGGACAGGTCTAAGGACTCAGGGGACTCGAGAGCAGGGTCAGGGTATTCTCTGCTAAGGTGGCATGGAGGACTCCAACTGGAGACAGTGCCCAAGGGCCAATCTAGCTGTGGATTATATTTGAGAAGCCAGGGGTGTCCGAGAATAAATGGGAACTTTGGGGATTGTATCAAGTGGAGCTGTAGTTCTTCCTGGTGTCACTGGATGGACAATTTGAGAGGAGCGGAAAGGAGGGTTATTCTTCCAGAACCCGATGCCCTGCCATCCACAGCAGTAATGGACGGGGGGTGGGAGGTGGTCCGAGGAGATCTTGTGTCTTTCGGCTAGGGAGTGATCTATATGTTGTTGTCTTGTCAAAAAGTAAATTGCAGGTTAAACACTGTTCCCAAAAAGTATAAAAGTGTTTCTTCAACCACAAACTGGTTTCCTGTTAGTAAACGCCTTACTCAGTTCTCTGCAGCTGACACGTGTGGTTAGAAGTGTGTTTGATCTTTAAATGCAGAATGCGCGCAAGAGACCCAGTTCCCTTTCTGTTGGTCTCTCGACGTTGTGTCGAGAACGACAGATGGGGTTCTTCCTAGAGAACCATTCAACTCTTGACTACTATAGAAAAGGCTAATGAAATTTGGCGAATGAAATTTGCATGCCGGTTTCATGCCATTCATATACCTTTTGTTCTTCATAGCCTTTGCTCATGACCACGAACAAAACAAATTCAATGAATTCTTCTTCTTCTATATTGCCAGATCTACGACGTAGAGCAGCGGATCGTCCCTACCTGCAGCGACCTTCCCCTGGGCGTCTCAGCGGTTCCGGAGGTGTTAGAGATTTTTTTCTAAAAAGGTCCTTTTCAGGACTGAGCATTCTCCAGTGCGGCATGTCCTGCTGTTCTCTTGGGTGCAGCACCCTGATCGAGGAAGGGTATTTACACGATCGCTGCATTAGGTGTCTTGGCGTCCACCACACTGAAGCAGCGTTCGTTGAGACATCTTGCGCGCACTGCGGGCAGATTGTCATTCAGAAGTTGTGGTCACGGGTGGCTGTCTTCCTACGGGAACCAGCCACCATTTCATCTGCTACCCGGGCCGTGACATCGGTGGCTACGGCCCCCGAAGTCCGCCTGTAGTAGCAGCGTTAGTGATGTGGGGACCTCTGCGAATGTAAACCCGCCAGCCAAGTGCTCACGGGCCGATCGCACCCCAATTCGCTCTTCTGAACGTTCCCCAACCGGCGGTGGCATACCGTCCGGATCCTCAGGCACGCACTTGGAAAGGATGCGTGACGTAGATAAGATGTCGCTCGCAGCATCGTAGGGAGACTGAGATCCGACTCTGACGAATCCGAGCTTCCCCCCCAGCGGTCGAGCTCAGGAGGAAGCAGAAGTGATGTCAGCCGTGCTAACCCGGGGATAAGTGGTTCCAGAGGTCAGAGCGCGGTGCAAAACGCCATTTCCCGGAGGTGCATGAGGAGCTGTGTAAAACTTGGAGCGCTCCACTCACGGCCCGCTCCAGTCAAACCAGCTCCGGCTCCCTTACTTCCCTCGATTGTGGGGCAGCCAAAGGCTACGATCCCCCAGGTGGAACGTGCGGCTGCGGTGCACCTGTGCCGCAGACGGCTACCACCTGGGGGAATCGGCCACACCTACCGTCCAAAGCGTGTAAGACTCCGGCATCACTGGTGTCGAAAGCTTGCGATGCCGCGAGCCAGGCTGCCTCCCTTCTCTATGCCATGGCCATCCTGCAGGTCCGCCAGGCCAAGGCGTTGAGAGAGCTCCACGAGGGTAAGGCCGACCCGGGTATAATGCAGGATCTCCGTGCCGCCACTGACAGCGCTCTACGGGCGACCAAGGTGGCGGCACGGGCCCTGGGTCGGGCGATGTCCACGTTAGTGGTCCAGGAGAGACACCCCCGGCTGTACCTTGCGCAGAAGAGTGACACCGAGAAAGTCCGCTTTCTTGATACACCCATCTCGCAGGGTGGGTTGTTAGTAACACCGTCGAGGACTGCGCTCAGCAGTTTTTGACGGTGAAGAAGCAGAAAGTGGCAATTAGCCACATTTTCCACATTCAAATGCTCTGGGCAATGATAGTCGAACAACAGAGCACCAGTCTGCACCATCTGGGGATAGGCTAAAATACATATTATAATAAAGAAATGTCCTTTGGGACAATAAAAACTATCTATTTCCTTTAACAAATGAGCAATAAAGTAATTCAAATAAGAAAAAGTCACCCATTTTGAGATGAGATTTTCATATTCTATTCCATTTTTATGTGTTGTAATAGATTACACTATTTAAGAGTATTTTAGTATCCATTAGTTAGGTGGGTTAATCTATTGTATTTAAGGTTTACAGGCTATGTTGGATATAAGGCCAACACCAGCCAAACACTTTAAAATTGTGTCCACTTCCACACAATATATATATATAAATGAAGAGTTTATAAAACATACGTTTTCTTTAAACATGTTTTTTTGTGTTAGACACTGTATTTTTTGAGTTATGGCTTAAACCAACCGTAGTTTAATTGATATTAAGTGGAATGCACCATAAAAAAACATAATTTGTAAAGAAAATTAAAAACATAAATTTGAAAAATATTATTTTGGAACTCTATATATATTAAATTATTATTAATGTTACTTATGTTAAGAACTAGATGTGCTTATTTTTCTTTGTTACTTTGAGTTGTGATGCAATATATTATTAAATTATATGTTAAATATACAAATAAAGTGTATAATAACATTTCAATGAACAAAACATCTGGGTCACAGTTGTTGTAGGAAATTTTTATTGACCACAAGATGGCGAAGTAGAGCACTGTGTCAAAAGCTTCATAGCACCGTTGCAGTTTGTTGAAAAAGCCTCACGGATTCAGAAAGTTCATTCGGCACATCTTTACTAACTACACTTTAAACAAAACTAAAATTAACTTTTGACAGTTACCACAAAACTACACTAGACTAAACTAACAAGGCATTAGAATTCATTATACAAATGACAATGAACCAGCACAGTACAGAAAACACAGTGGCATTACAAAGGGATCAAATCAAGAGGGCAACAGGTGCAGGGCATGAAATCTTTCAGAATCCTACAAGGGGTGTATAAACATAAACCTTTAACAAAGACGGGACGTCAAGCTTCCCTTCTTCAGACCATGGTATTGGACTGTGCATGTAATATTGGTTTGATCGTCCGCACTGGTTGGTGTGAAGGTCAGAATCGACTCCACTTCCCAGTTCCCATGACCAATATCCTTGTAGCTCCAGGTGAGAGTGGGCTGATGGGATGGGCAGATGTGTCTAACAGAGCATTTAAAGACTGCAGGATGACCCTCCTGAACAGAATACTCTGAATGCAGCTCTTGTGGTGGGGCTTCCACTATACACATGTTGTGAATAAAAAATGTACATTTCACTTAGAAAATCCAGTGTACTATACAGCAAAAAATGAGATAGATAAAAAGCATATAAAAGATACGTACATGTTGTTCTTAGCTTATGTTTAAGAGCAACACCTACCAATCATATCAAGTGTCACGCAGTTTTGCACAAAGGAATATTTGTCATTTGTCAAGAGCAGTTTAAATCAACCAGCAGAACAACCAATGTTGTGCGCTACTTGAAATTGTCTGCAATCTTTTTTTCATCCTCGTGATAGACGAAATAATTCCAATCTTTCTTTTTCCAAATACCACCCTTAAGAGAAGAGGGCTGCAGGTGGCTGAAGAAGAGCACATAGGTGGGATCTAGATGAAGTTGGACAACGACAACAGTGCCACAGTCACAAAATACGATGGTCACAGAATTTGTTATAATACCTGCAACTCAAACAAGCCTATTCTGTTTGCTGCAACTGGACAGAGCGGCAGGTCATGTGACACTGAAGATTGAAACCCCTCTCCTGCTATCTGAAGAGCATCAGTCTAGAACTCAGGTTGATTCAGTCAGTAAAGGTCTCTAATTTTCACTCTTAAAATAAAGCAAAGAGCCCAAATTCACACGAAAACACGCTTTGTTCTCGTGAAAGGCTTTGGTGTCATGCAGGTGATCATGAGAGGGCTTGTGGAAAAGTCTGTTGACTTGACGACGTGCTACAAAGGCTGAGTTCACCGATTGAAATGTACAAAGCAGGTTCATGTACTCAAGGAATTATCATGATTGTTTATTTGATGAGGGTAAATGTTATTTATTTATACATTAGATAATAAATATAACGATGTGGTGATGGTTTTATACATATGTGGTAACGAAAAAAAAATTCAACAGCATTTCAAACACTAACAGTATAAATATGAAGTGAAAGAGCGTGTGTGCATGTATGTGTATTTATATTAGTGGTGGTCATAGATTTTTTTTTTTAATCTAGATTAAAATGGCTCATTTGAATTCTGTCGAGGGCATTCAGAATATGTGTGCTTTCCCAAATAATGACTAAAAGTAAGTATTTGAGAACAGGTGTTTCAAGCCAGGTGTGCATCAGACCAGGGGCTCATCTCCTGTTTCCAAAATGCATCACAAACTGCTTGAGAAAGCTGTTCTACTATGATAATTGGTGATGAAAATTAATTATGATCAATAAGATGTACTTGTGTTTACTTCCGCATTAGCTAAGGGATGCTTTGCGTTTAGTTGGTACTTGACACTGGAAGAGCTCCTACAGTACATTTACAGTTGTGTTCAAAATTATTCAACCCCCACTGAAATTGATTGTTTTGGTCGGTTTGACATTGATTATGATCATTCAGTCATCCTGATTACAATTAAATCAAAGAGGCACGTGTAGGTCAGACAAATATAACATAACATTTATAATGAAATAACCACAAATGTCTTTTCTGAGCTCACATCATTATCAGTTTTATTCAACCCCCAAGTGACATTCAATCTTAGTACTTAGTACAACATCCTTTTACAGTTATAACAGCTTTTAAACGTGAAGCATAGCTTGACACAATTCAATTTCAATTTTTCAATTCAAGTTTATTTATAAAGCGCTTTTCACAATGTGTATTGTTTCAAAGCAGCTTTACAGGGGCAAACAGGAAAAAACATAAAGTTAAAACACAGCACAGTGCATGGTATTTATAAAAGGAGTAAGATCATTCTAATAAATAATATCTAGTTTATAAATAAATAAATGAATGAATGCAGTCTCCCGGTGAGCAGGCCAACACTGCCCTGCTGTGGCGAGGAACCCAAACTCCAATGATTGATTAATGGAGAAAAAACCTTGGGAGAAACCAGGCTCAACCGGGAGGGCCAGATCCCCTCTGACGTGTCATAGCTGCACTCAGACTGCTGACATGTCGTTTTGGTTTAGCATTTAATACCAAATATTGTAACATCAGCATTAATAAGACAAATAGTCCGTCTTTGCTCTTGGTTGGGGATGTAGTGGTCTGAGCTGGGATGGTCCGATGGTCATATTTCTCTTGGCTGGTGGTGGAATTGCCTTAGATGGAGCTGGGATGGTCAGTCAGTCTGCAGCTGTAGCTGGCGTAATCTCAAATTTGGGATGGGCATCTGTCGGTCATCTGGACATGGTGGAACTTCTTCTTACCTCGGGATGGGCATCCCGAGGCAGAGGCGGAAAGGGAATAAAGAGAATAATTAGCGTAGCTGCTGTTCATTAACTATGCATTAAGTGAAAGCTTGGCTGAAAAGATGTGTCTTTAATCTAGATTTAAATTGGGAGAGTGTGTCTGACCCTCGAATAGTATCAGGAAGGCTATTCCAGAGTTTAGGTGCTACGTATGAGAAAGCTCGTCCCCCTTTGGTGGATTTTGGTATTCTAGGTGTTGTCAAAAGTCCTAAGTTTTGAGATCTTAGAGAGCGTGATGGGTTGTAACGTGATAAAAGCTCGATTTAAAGGAAGTAGGTGCTAAACCGTTCAGGGCTTTGTAAGTAATTAAAAGAATTTTAAAATCAATACGATACTTAATGGGTAGCCAGTGAAGCGATGATAAAACTGGGGTTATGTGATCGTATTTTCTTGACCTGGCAAGAACTCTGGCAGCTGCATTCTGAACTAACTGTAGTTTGTTTATCGATGATACAGGACAACCACTAAGCAGAGCATTACAATAGTCAAGCCGTGAGGTCACAAATGCATGAATAAGCTTTTCTGCGTCTGCAACACAAACTATTTCGTAATTTGGCAACATTTCTAAGGTGGAAGAAGGCTGTTTTTGTGATATTTGAGATGTGATTTTTGAATGACAGGTTGCAGTCTAATATAACACCTAGGTCTTTAACTGTATTTGTTGGAGTAACAGTGCAGCTTTCAATTTGCAGGCTGTAATCTGAGATATTCTGTTGGTGCCATAAGTAATATTTCTGTTTTGCTAGAGTTTAAAAGGAGGAAATTACTAGTCATCCAATGTTTTATGTCCTCGATGCACTCTGCCAGTTTGGATAGCTTAAAGGAATCATCTGGTCTTGATGAGATATATAGCTGAGTGTCATCTGCATAACAGTGGAAGCTAATTCCATGTTTTCTAATAATGTTGCTGAGGGGCAGCATGTATATGGAGAAAAGCAAGGGTCCTAAAACCGATCCCTGAGGTAATCCATAATCTACTTGCGTAAGATTTGACAATTTCCCATTTAAATGGACGTATTGATATCTGTCTGTTAAGTAAGATCTAAACCATTGCAGTGCCTGTCCCTGAATACCGATATAATTGTGTAAACGATCTAGTAGTATTTTATGGTCTACAGTAACGAAAGCAGCACTTAGGTCAAGCAGGACTAAGAGTGAGATGTTACCTTTATCTGAAGCAATAAGGAGGTCATTTGTAATTCTAACGAGCGCAGTTTCAGTGCTGTGATGCGGTCTAAAGCCAGACTGAAACTTTTCGTTCATGTCATTATTTTGTAGGAAGGTACACAAGTGTCTTGCAGCGATCTACGGGTATCTTCGCCCATTCATCATGGGCAAAAGCCTCCAGTTCAGTCACATTCTTAGGCTTGCGCACTGCAACTGCTTTCTATCGGATTTAAGTCTGGTGACTGCGATGCCCACTTCAAAATGTTCCAGCCTTTAATCTACAACCATGCTCTAGTGGATTTGGAGGTATGCATGGAATCATTGTCCTGTTGAAAGGTGCAACGTCTTCCAAGCCTCAGGTTTGTGACGGACTGCATCACATTGTCATCCAATATCTCCTGGTACTGAAGAGAATTCATGGTACCTTGCACAAGCTGAAGCTTCCCAGTCCCTGCAGAAGCAAAACAGCCCCAAAGCATGATTGACCCCCCGCCATGCTTCACAGTAGGCAAGGTGTTCTTTTCTTCATAGGCCTTGTTCTTCCTCCTCCAAACATAGCGTTGATCCATGGGCCCAAACAGTTCTAATTTTGTTTCATCAGTCCATAGAACACTATCCCAAAACTTCTGTGGTTTGTCCACATGACTTTTGGCATACTGCAGTCGACTCTTCTTATTTTTTGGGGACAGCAAGGGGGTGCGCCTGGGAGTTCTGGCATGGAGGCCTTCATTACGCAGGGTGGGCCGTATTGTCTGAGCAGAAACTTCAGTACCCACATCTGACAAATCTTTTCTCAGTTCCTCAGCAGTCACACGGGGACTTTTCTCCACTCTACGCTTGAGGTAGCGCACAGCAGTCGAAGTCAGCATCTTCTTTCTGCCACGACCAGGTAGCGTTTCAACAGTGCCCTTTGCCTTGAATTTGCGAATGATGCTTCCTATGGTGTCTCTTGGTATGTTTAACATCTTTGCAATCTTCTTATAGCCATTGCCATTCCTGTGAAGAGTAATCACCTGTTCTCTTGTCTTCCTGGACCATTCTCTTGACCTCACCATGTTTGTAACCACACCAGTAAATGTCTAGCAGGAGCTGAGTATCACAGTCATTTTAAAGCTGCCTAATTGGTGCTCAATACCTGATTGAAAACACTTCATTGAACCTCTGTTCTTCAGAGTGGTAGTCTTTAAGGGGTTGAATAATTATGTCAATGAAGAATTCACAAAAGAAACATTTACTACTGTATTACAAAACTAATTGATGTCATTTTAGTTGCATATGGTTCTTTAAGAAGTCTTTGTAGGATTTCATTCTGAATACAATTACAAATGTACACTAAATTCCCTAAAACCATTTACAGCATTGGGGGTTGAATAATTTTGAACACAACTGTACATTTAGTCATTTAGCAGACGCTTTTATCCAAAGCGACTTACAAAGAGTTAGGGAGCAACAAGCGATACGTCATACAGGAGCCAAAATACATTAGGTGCCAATACAAAGTTACTGGTTTCAACTAAAGCTAGACGACTAACTGTTGAGAAAAAGGTTTTTTTTTTAAATCCAATTCCACATTGCACAAGGTGCAAACAACCTTAGTCTTGTCGATGTTTCCATTTGGAAGCTTCTTAAACATAAATTTTCCCTGAAGCAAACCCGGCGGCTTAAAAGCTGCATCCATGTTACCACGTCACGATTGATGTGGTCATTTCACAGTAACGTTATGTTGTGTTCAGACCAAACGCGAATGGCGCATCAAGCGCGAGTGATTTACATGTTAAGTCAATGCAAAGACGCGATAGACCTACTTGCGGCGCGAATCGCGCGAATGAAGCCCTGGTCATGAGATGGCGTTAATGACGCGAATTGCGCAAATCACGTGAGTTGAAAAATCTCGTTCTCGCCCCCTACAGTGCAATTAAGATAGCTATACATCCGCGCTTAAATATCAAGGTGAAAGTCATCATAGCTTGCGTAGTATAGACACAGCTCCAACCCAACTTTGAGAATAGAGTAACGGCGACATTTTTTTTATCGCGCGATAAGAGTCTCACGTTAACGCAGCATGTTAACGCCGTTAACGGCCCACCACTAATTTATATGTATACATATCATTTGTTAATACCTATATAGTAGGTGGGCTATGAAAGTTAAATATCCTCCTCCTTGACAGTTTGTCCCCTCTGGAAGTTTACGAGGAAAAAAACTTGTTCTGCAATGGTATGCCTCTCAAGTATTGTATAATAAAACAACAAAAAAAGAAAGTCATAATGTTTATTTTTCTAAAAAAACACACATGAAATATTGACCCCTTAACAATGGGTTCAAACACACACACACATAAACACATGAATGCAGCACAACAGGCTGGCAAAATCCGTTGCCCTCCTTTGTTTAAAAAATAATAACTTTATTGCTTTCTTAATTATTTTTGGTGATTTCATATCTCTTCTTTTTTATATCCTGAAAAGCATTTGGATGAGATGTGTACTGTGACAGTCATACAGGAGATCATAAGATTTGATAATGCAGTTTAACAGGTTAGCCTAACCGACAACAGTTACCGATAACAGGTTATCGGTATCTGACCCAAAAAACAAAGCACACATAAAACCAGCCCTCAGTGCGGCAACTGACAACGATATACTGTAAATAAAAAAATATTTGTATTTAATATTTTTAATGTGCCACAAATAAAATAAAACTAAAAAATGCTAATGAAATTAAATATATAGTAGTCACACCCTTCAAAAAAAAATTTTTGGTTTTATATACAAAAATAGATTTGTTTTGTTTTTTAACTTGTCCTGTATTGAGCACATTTAAGAAATATGATGCGTTTTTATCAGATGTTGCCATACGTGTTGAGGTCTTCAATATTGGTGTAATAATCTTCATAATCTTCAATCTGTAAGGAATGTTTTAAGAGAAAACAGAGACACAGAGGTCAACGCATATCAGACATCATTTGAAGTTTGAGTTTGAACCCACAGTGTGAAGTAATGGTGATCAGATATATACTTACAGAGCAGGATTTTCGCTTACTGAGATGTGACATGCACAGGAGAGAAATACAAAGGAAGTTAATAAATAATTTGAAAGATTAATCTTACAGTACTGTTAAATCAGTATTTATGTAGTTTAATTATCTTATTTAATTTCTGACAGATGGCACAAAAATATACTACAGGAAACTAGCATTGTTTTAGTATATTCATTAAACTCTTACTTCCACTTTGACATATACTTTTATCTATATACTAAACATTACATATTTTATAAAAACAAATGACATTTTGAATGCTCAATACCTCTTTGGTGATGGCATATGAGGTTTAGAGAAAGTCTTTTTGACTGATTGTGAATACACATCTTCTGACCTGTGAACAGATGGTTTTATCAGAGAAACGTTTAGAGACCACAACCAGAAAAGGGAAGTACAATGTTGTGAGTTTTAATGAACAGACTTTGATTAATACTTTATTTGTATCCTGATGCATTGACTATAGATTATATCAGACGACCGAGGAATACCATGAACCAAATAGTTTCAAAATATTAACAATTAAAACAGAAATAATTATATCGTGCAAATGTAGTGCAGTTTACGTAATTCTTAACAGTAACCGTATTTGAAGTTTCTACCCAGACATAAAGATCTGGTCCATTACTGTTGTTTTAGAGCATAAAGTTTAAAGGCCGAAAGGCAGATGCAAGCCATGTTCTACAAGTCTAAATGTAGCCATCATGATGCACACACAGCATCATCCGTAAGAATTCACACATAGCTAAAACAAAGCAGAAGTGATGCTGTCTGTGTCACAAATAAGATACTGATCGCATTAAAACCATAATGTTGATACAATAGTAATATCATTATAAAGAGATTTGATAGAGCTGAATATCATCCAAAACAACACCAAATAGACACATAGAGTATGGGACTGTGAGTAATATACTCTATTGTAAGCAGTTATTTAGACTTCATTAGATAAGAAATGAACAAGGGTGGTTGCTATTGACATCAGCATTTCCATTTCTGCTGACTTTTGATGCTGTCACATAGAGCTTCTTAAGTGACAAATGTCGCTTGCACAAAAAATGTGTGATGTTGTGGGCATGAAGCTGTATTAAGACACACATCTTGAATATCATTCTTAAATGCATTAAAAACATCAGATCTAGAAAACTAAAAAGATTTAGAAATTCACATTCACCAGTATCAAAATAACACATAAACACTTATTAAATGTGTACAAAGCCAATGTATCTGTCTGAAGTGGTCTAGTTTGAAAGTAAAAAATACATGATAAAAAATAGGTCATGCATACCTCTGTACTTGCATATCATCAGGTGGCGGCCTACAGAAATAATATTGACAACTTAAAAATACTGATAACCAAAACATAATTTCCCAATTATTTATTTTTCACTTTCCCTATCTCTGGAGAAGAATCAACACGATGTAACACACATACCTGTGACGTCTCTTGTATGTACAGACTCCAGCAAGTGTGCACATGAGAAGCAAGATAACTGATGAGGGGACTATGATGTAAAGCCCAGTGGTCTTCCAGTCAAAGGTCATCACTTCGGCCTCACCCTGGGAAAGGGCTTAAAGGATGTAGCATGTCAAACATTGGTCATTATAATGTATGTATAGAGCTACTAGACAAATGCAACACATATACTTGGATTCTGGACAGGAATCGCTGGTTTTGGAGGTTCAGTAGAAGAATCTGTAAACGAGAAAACGACATAAATGATGACACACAGAGACGACTCACAAATCAGGCATGTGTTTTTGAATCACTCACGTTGTACACGTAAAGTAACAGATGTATCAATTTTTTTCCCCGAAATGTTTGCAGTGCATTTCAACATCTTTCCATGGTCTTCTTTGGTACTAACAAAGGTTATGGTGGAAGATGTGGCTGATTTGAGCTCTAAAAGTTTTCTGTTACTGTTTGAGACCTCCATGTTCTTATAGTTCCATGATATGGTTGGAGGATTCTTCAGGCAGGAATGGTCGATGGTACATGTGAACTTCTTTGCAACGCCCTCTATGACATCCGCATGGTTAGGCTCAATGGCTATTTTTGTATAGTTACCTGACATAAAAATGGATAAATATCAGTAAAAACAGAGTTTCTTGTTTGTCATGCCCTAAGAGCAAAACATTTACAGAGGAAAATCCTCCAGACTAAGGGATTCATTATTCATGCATGAAAGAGCTGAATATAAATTAAACTTTTACTTATCTTAAGTTTGACAAAAAAGTTCTGTGTTGTCAACATTCTGAAACTGTAACACTCAGAAAAAACAAAAGCAAACATAGATGCAATTCATAATGTTTTTATTTACATTTTGCACTTTGTGATTTTGTAGCTCTTGCTGTTATGCCTCCATAATGTGTCACTATACACTCGATATCCAAGTGCTCAGCTTTCACGACACCAGTGCGTGTCAGAGTGATTTTCCATTTTCCATTTACAATATTCAGATGATCTGTTTTATCAGATCCTTCTATACCCTTCAGAATGATGTTTGGTTTGCTGTATGGACAGGTGTGGTAGGTTTCACATGTCACTGTTATGTTGTCACCGGTCATTGCGCCTCCATGAACATTGATGGTGGGCTCCTGTGGGCTTGCTACAATAAGCAGAAAAGTTAAACCTATAAAACTCAGTTATATGAAATCAAGAATAATAGACATATAAAAACTTGTGAACAAAATAAAGACATTTGAACTATACCGTCCACAAGAATCGTGGAAGTGACATCATAAAACTTGTATGTGCGCCATCCAATACTCTCTGGGTCAATCCATGCGTATAATTTCTCTCCTTGGTGGGACTGATCCAGGTGTGTAATGACAAGACTGCAGTCTCTATTTGAACGTTTGTCATATAAAGCAGTTTTTCCTTTGAACTTGTCAATTACATTAGATGGATTCTTGGGATCATAAACTATAGGGTAGCCTTTAGAGACCCACTGATACCACACAACTCTGTTTGGGTTGGTGGGTGGATACGATGTGTAGGAGAAAGAACATGGTATAACCAGACAGGAACCTTTGAGACCATGAATTTCCTTTGGCATTTTCACTTCCCATGCCAAAGTCTCATATAGGAGAAATCCTGTGAGAAAGAGTTAACAGAATAATTTGTAGGTAAACCTGACATTTTATATTTTGGTTTTATAGATTATGCCAATTGCATAAACCCAATGTTTAATGTAACACTACTTTGTTGCTTCCTGTTTACATAGTACAGTCAGGTCTTAGGAGTTCGCCCATTCTCAATAGATTTGTTCAAGTTCAAGTGACTGCAGTAAACATATATACGGCTTCATGGCTACAAACCCTAACACACACACACACACACACACACACACATACATGCATGCACACACTTCCTTAAATTATAATAGAGATAGAAAGCAGAATCTATTTTAAAATAAATGTTTACTTAGCAGCCAAAACTGTCAAAATGTATCTTTTCATACTCAATTTATTTGTCATTTGATCTATTAGTAGCCAACATATTGCATGAATACATACATGTAAACATTTTCAAAAACAAATAGAAACATGTATAAATCAAAAGGGATACTGTACCTTGGAAAATAAGATGAAGTAACAGCTTTACTTTCATTCCTGGATCACAATGTTTGCTCATATGTGAAAACGGGACTTAAATCCAACAAATCCACCAAATGTTATGTGCAAAACTACAATACATAATATCCTGACTTAAACAAGCTCATCAGTTTTTTATAAGTCTTCCCCTTTTCACTAGGCACTGCCCCGTGACTAATAGAAACTAAGAAGTGAAAACAGCAGTTGAACAGATAAAAAAGTTGTATTAATATATTTCCTTCAAACAAAACAATAAAAGAGGGAAACAACGATCAAAGATTAAATTTATAATATTTTAATATCAAAAGTAACAATATATTAAATATTATTTCACCCTTACCTTTTCCGCAACCTGGATAAAACAATAGGATTGGATGAAAACAGGAGATACCAAATAAACAAAACTGTGAATTGACTAATGCTATATCTCTAAAGAGAGAATATATGTTTTTAAATTCAATGTTGCTCTGATGTCTACATACTATGCTCCAAGTTAGAAATATATATTTCCTGTTTCTTTTGCGGTTTCTCACTCATAACACCAAGGTTTGTCATAATACATTATAGGCTACAAGTATACGGGCATGGGCCGTTATTTGCTTAGAAAAGGGGTGGGGAAAGAGATGACAAAAATAATAATTCAATTAATTGTTTCTATAATAACTTGTTGGGAATATGTATCATATATAATGGACGGTCCATTGGCTGTTCCGCTTATCTACTCAAGCTCTCACAGTATGTGGTTCCCAAACTATCATTTGGGGAAGGTCAACTGGCTGTTGCAGTGCATTACAGTTATGAACAAGTTTATTCCTATGACTAAAATCTCAGTTGTTCATTGGTTTACGCTTTTTTGTGAATGGAGACTGGATGCAAAGCAAGCGCTGTGAGTGCAGATGATGCACGCATGTTTATACTGGACGTGTTTCGAGGCTCTCTGTCTTTTGCAAATTTAATGTACGAGTGTGAGCAATGGGAGATGGTGAGAAAGTGGCGCATCCTGCGTTTTACACACGTTTTAGATGTTAATGGCCCCTTAACAATACACAGCTTCTTCCGCAAGCATCCTTATTTCTACCAAAATGTTTCACAAACATCTCAGCTCGAGCCCGCAAAGTTTTTTACGTTAGCGTGAATACAGCCAATATGGAATTCAGGAATTCAGAATGTAGAACTTCCATTATCAAAAAAAAGTGTATTCAAGTGTGCTATAAGTATACTTCTTTACTTAAAATAGAAATAGAAAAGTATACCGTCAGTCTACTCTTTATGTACTTCTAGGAAATATACTTAAATGTACTCTGAAGTATACTTGTTTTTAGTGAGTGAAAAGTTTAAGGATATTCTGCCTATACTTGTACTCAACCTTTTGACTTCTAAGTACACTTGGCATGTACTTGTGTCTATTCTTTTGGTAACAGACTGGTGTAAATTCAGAAATGTGACAAAAGTTAACAACAACCATATGATTTTAGGTTTCTGCCGTGATCCTCACCTACTTTTAAGAATTAAGGGTTTAGTCGATCGTGATGAATTCTTAGAGCAACCGTTGTAAACACGACAGCTTGCTTCCTATGTCAGGCGGCTTAGTGCTGTTTCCAGGCGAATCGTTAAATTACACACACGTCTCCGGGAAATCCTGTGATATTCAACCAATCAGATGACGACTTCCAACGTGCTGATTTTTTCCAGAAAAGTGTGCCTTATGCATCAGATTTCAGCCCAAGGTCCTAGACTACTTTTTTCAAACTAGGGTCCGTGGAAAACTTGATACGACAAAATAAATTAACATAATATTTTTCCAAATGTATTTCTAGTGTAAATGTATTAATAACCAAGTCTACATACAGATATGTGCTTTATAAAAACAGTTGTAATATGTTTATTTAGGCCATTATTTATCCCAAAATACCTTTAGCTATTTCCGTTTTGCACGGGCACTACATTGAACATATCAGAATTGGCGTCGATCTGTATGTAACGCTCGTCAAATGATGAAAATATTTTCAAAAATCCCGCTACTGTAATGACGAGTTTGTGTCAGTCTGACATGGTTATCGCTAAGCAAAAATCTAGAAAACATGACAAATATTACATTACGTTTGGTTTTACATGTAGGCCTACTACTTTAAAGCAGGGAATCGAGAGACCTCAGTGTGTACTCTGCCGAGAGATTCTCTTCAACGAGTGCATAAAACCATCCAAGCTCATCACCTACAGCAGAAACATCCCAAGGAGGCCGGAAATGTGTTTCGCTAAGCAGGTTAGTACATTTCGGCAGCAAACATTGCTACCTGAGAGGAGTTTAAAGGCAGCTCGGGAGAGGACGCTGCACTAAGGTAGATTCTGTCCCTTTGTCGGACAATACAGTGAGCAGAGAAGCATAGGTGACATGTGACATTGCTTCATAAATTTTAGATCAACTGCGAGTATCAGTGAATATTTTGAGCTGCAGGGGGATGACAGTACCGATGTAGCAAATCATGAACAACGTATGGTCTACAATTGTTTCCTCGTATGGGACAGATCCCACTGAGCAAGAGTACGTCGAAACGATGTCATTTCTACGTCTTTGTCGGACGTTGAAAAGACGTCCCCTGAGGAGCCAGAATCTCTTCCCAACGTCCAATATTAACGTCAAAAGGACGTCTATACAAAGTTCAAATTTAGTTCAAATGTGGTGATTGCGGACTTATTTTCAACTTCTTATAACGTCAATTGCGGACTCATCTTAGACATTTTGACAAAAATAAGAGACACACTTTGCATTCAATTGATATGTATTTAATGGGAAGTCGCTATGTGGTTGACATTTAAAAACAACATAAATAAACAGTAATCCTTATACCTTAGAACTCAAGAACTCTTTTTTTATTTTCATTGTGTGTGTCCCCCCTCTCTTGATGGTGCATGCTTTATCAAGTCTGTATTTGGTTGTGTACATTTAAACATTTAAAAATAACAAACAATCCTTCATATGCGTTTAGAAGTCTCTATGTGGTTGGTTGTGTGTGTTTGTATGTGTAAAAACCTGTAGCATTTAAATAATAACAAATAATCAACAAAATGTAAATTTATACAATATAATATATTATCCATGTTTTAGAACTCTTTATTTTCATTTTAAATGTGTGTATCCATCCTCCTCCCTTTCTTGATGGTGCATGCTTCAAATGCTCCGAATTATGTTTTTTATAATCTCCTCCGTTGCATCCTTGCTGTCCTGTAGTTTAATGGTAAGTGCATTGGTTGTGGCTTCGATCCCAGGGGATTGCATATACTGTACCTAAGTATAAATGTATAGGATAATGGAATGTAAGTCACTTTGGATTAAATCGTTTGCCAAATGCGTCTATATTGTTATCTGTTTACAACCTCCTGTACATTAATGTTCACAGTATATAGCCTTCTGTATATATTGTCATAGTACATTCCTTCTGTAAAGTATTTTCATAGTACATGCCCATTGTATAGTAATTTCCTAATATTGTATCTGTATTTATTCACACTGTATATCTGCACTTGCTAATTGCACTTCTGGTTAGACCTAAACTACATTTCGTTACACTGTACTTGTATATGTGTAATGACAATAAAGTTGAATCTAATCTAATCTAATCTAAATGTAAATTATTACCAAATGTATGTGTATGGCTTTTAAGAATTTTTTAGGATGCCAATAATCTGTTTGCAAATAAGCAAAAAATTATTACATACGTGTGTATCGATATACAGTTCTGTCCATATATATTTGGGCAAAACCAATTTTATTTTATTTTGGTTGTATCCCTAAATGTATTCAAGTTACAGTTATGTAAGGGATATTGGCTCAAAGTGCACACTGTGATCACTGTTTAGAGTGTATTCACATCCGGATAGGCAGAAGGGTTTGGGAATTACAGCTCTTTACAGTTCTGGCAAGAGGCCACAATCACAGCCCTGGTGACATATGAGATGCCTCAAACTCATATGTACTCATCCTACTGGATCTATCTGCTGCCTTTGACACTGTTAACCACTACATCCTCCTGTCAACCCTCAAGGCTATGGGTGTCTCCCAAATGGTTTTTCAGTGGTTCAGGTCTTACCTTTCAGGTAGGTCATTTAGAGTATCCTGGAGAGGTGAGGTCTCGGAGTCCCAACATCTTGATACAGGGGTGCCTCAGGGCTCAATGCTTGGGCCGTTGCTCTTTTCTGTGTACATGACATCCCTTGGCTCTGTCATTTAGAAACATGGCTTTTCCTATCACTGCTATGCGGATGATACACAACTCCACCTGTCATTTCAGCCTGACGATCTGACTGTTTCTGCATGCATTTCAGCATGCCTGAGTGACATTTCGCTCTGGATAAAGGACCATCACCCGCAGCTGAACCTGGCAAAAACAGAACTGCTTGTAATCCCGTCAGGCCCTAAACTCCATCACAACTTCTCCATTCAACTGGGCTCATCAACCATCACATCTTCCAGAATGGCCAGAAACCTGGGAGTGGTGATCGATGATCAGCTAAACTTCACAGATCAGGTTGCCAGCACCACCCAGTCCTGTAGATTCATCCTCTACAATATCAGGAAAATATCCGAGCATGCTATGCAGGTCCTAGTCCAGGCTCTTTTTCTGTACAGACTGGACTAGTGCAATGCGCTGCTAGCTGGACTTCCTGCTTGCACGACCAAACCTCTACAAACGAACCGACGAGAGAACACGTCACTCCTCCCTTCATTAAGTTACATTGGCTCCCTATAGTTGCTCGCATCAAATTCAAGACTCTGCTTCTGGCCTATAAGACCATCATTGGTTCATCACCACCTTATCTTCATTCACTTATGCAGACTTATGTACACGCCAGATCCTTACGCTCTGCAAATGAACAACATCTTGTGGTGCCATCCCAAAAAGGTAAAAAATCATTCTCACAAACCTTCTCTGGATCGGTTCCACATTTGTGGAAAGATCTGCCTGCTGCTACAAGATCACCAGATTCTGCCGCCATCTTTAAGAATCGGCTGAAAACACATCTCTTCCGTCAGCACCTGACTGATCATTTCTGATTTCTTTATCTTTTCTACGATAAAAAAAGCATGCTTAGATAAACCAAACTTAGCTCTGTACACTGTAGTAAGCTTTGTGAGACATGTTTTTATAGCTCTTATGCTTTTTTTTGTCCTAATGTTTGACCCAATTGCTTCCATTGTTTACCCAACTTGTAAGTCGCTTTGGATGACTAAATGTAAATGTAAAATGGATGCCTTCTAACCAATCAGAATCAACGATTCAGACGGATCATGGAATAAGAGTGAGATATCACAAACGTCGATATGAATTAAAAATGTATTCAGTTGTCTTTGAGGTTAATCAAAACCTGTACTTACAATGCCAAAGACGTTGGGCTCTTAAAAGAGTGTTTTGTGTATGTAGCTGCTGTTGACACAAGCAGAAGGGAGTAAAAGTAAAAAACATGAATAGAAGTAAGAAATTGCAAATGTCTTTGGGAATTAATATGCATGAAGTTTTCATTGATCATCAATGACTTCCTGTTAAGAACAAGGCAAATCTCAAATCAATTTCATTCACTTCTTCCCCATATAGTGTACTCCAATGTCAATCGCTATATAGGGAATAGTGAAGGAGTCAGCGGTTTCAGACACATGTGAAATCAAACTTCTTCTGAGTGCCCGTATTACTTATTTGGAGTGTTTGCGCGACAGCGCCCTCTGGCTTTCGAATGTGGCAGCACTAAACTTTAAATCATTGAAAAACTGAAGAATCGCACAGTTAATCCTCACAGCCCTTATCAACACAACATTTTGCTCAGATACAGTTAACTGTGAATTAGCTCAAACTGGATTTTATGCCCACTCACATATGCTTTGAAACAGAAGAGCTTACTCAGATTTGTATGATTGCTCCATAGCCCAAATGGCATAACACACTGTCACAACGACTTTAACGACAAACGGTAACGTTAGACGGAAATTCAGATTGTTCAAAAATCTCTCTATCCTGAAATTAATTCACTTTATCATTTACAGTCTTGGTATCTTTGGATGTCATTTTGGTGGACTTGTGTTTAAAAAAATAATCTAAATAAAACGGTTAATGTTAAGTGTAATAGAACTTTACCTCATCAACACTTACTGGGGATGTCCACTCAGTCAATCCGTGCACGAGCTGCCAGGTTTCGCAGGCATTTGTCAAAGTACATTTATATATTTTAAAATGTGCGCTTATATCTACATTTTCTTTCAACCTAAGCATAAATCTCACAAATACTTAATTATTATTTAAATATAGGGTGTTTTTCTACTGTTATATTTGCAAGGTAAACTATGAACTTTGATAAATATAACCACTGAATGTCACTGTTCTGCGACATCATTTTCTGTATCAGTTTTGCACATCCACATACCCTCCTAGCTATGCATTAATATTGAACTTAATATCTACATCCAAGAGGGGTCGTTGTCCGACGTCCAGATACTGACCAGATTTACATGTCATGTAGACGTACAGATATGGTCCTGGACCGAACGACTTAACGTAGAGATGTTCTGTACGTCTGTCAGACCTCACCTGTTTGTTGGGATGTATCAAGGAACTTAAGGGTTCTAAACCCACTGAAGGCAGAACCACAGGACAGGATATATTCAATGTGATCGACTGGTTTATGACAGACAATTCAGTAGACTGGTAAGCGCAGCGGATTTGAAACGCTGATAAAAGAGAAAGCCCCTGAAGGCCAAACAAATCATTGTGAAGCTCCTGTGGCCAACAAATGGATGATGAATTGCATCAAGTGCTGAGAGATGTAGTTAAAACTGTGAATTCTGTCAAATCACATCCATTGAAACACAGACTTTTCAGTTTGCTGTGCAAAGAAATGGGTGCAGATTGCTCCACTCAGAAGTAAGCTGGCTCTGGAAAAAGACAGAACTTACAAAATGTTTTTAAGATGACTCGTGGATACTAAAGTTGTCATCCATGCCAGATTTTATCCAACATCTCAATGCCCTCAATCAAAGCATGCAAGGGCACAATGTGTACGTACTGAATGCACAAGATAAGCTACGCACATTCACACCGATAATATCTCTGTGCGAAACCAAACTGCAGGATGGATTTACAGAAACGTTTCCTCTTTACCCAAGAATGCATCTCCTACACACCTGACAACATCATGCCCATAATCCAGTCTCACCTACATCTCAAGGGCTATTTTAAACCATATTTCCCTGATTTGGACAACACCCACCTGGACTTTGTTAGAATCCCATTTGCACCGGGGTTTAGCACTCATCTGGATCTAGCATAACAAGAACAACTGATTGACTTGACAAATGAAGGAGAGATGAAAACAAAGTTCGACAGCCTCTCTATGTCAGAGTTTTGGATGTCTGCTTGAAAGGACTACCCTGGTTTGTCTGAAAAGGCAATTAAGTGCCTTTAACCTTTTGGTAAACCTACTTGTGTGAAGCTGGATTTTCAGCAGTAAAAGTATCCTACTTCAATCCAAGCACAGAGCCCGTCTGGATGTTGAAAATGACATGCGTCTAAGTCTCACTTAAATAATGCCACGCTTTGACAAACTGAGAAGGAGCCACCAAGCTCATCCATCCCATGTACAAGTTTTTGTATTTCAGTAATCGTTGTGTTTGTTCGATTAGATTCACATGTTTTAATGCAAATGAGCTTCAGGTTCAACTTGTTATAAACTAAAACCTTATAAAAAGGTACCCTGTTCAGTTAATGTAAATATTTAGCAGTTTCAGAAATTAAAAAAGCTACAGAAGTTGTCATTTTAAATGCTAAGTTGTTCATTTAAGAATAATTTTTGGCTATAGTTCATTTATAGTCAAATAATACAAGAACATTGTTATTGAAGACATTTTAAATGTTGATTTGTTGTAATATTAAGTGTATCGTGTATTCACAGTATGGACGTGTATTTGTAAAAAAAGTTCTTAAGGTGCCTTAATATTTTAGGCAGGGGGGTCTTCTGCATTGAATTATTATATTTGGGGGTCACTGTGATTAAAAAGTTTGAAAAACCCTGATTTATAGCACCCTAGAAACCACCTTATAACATCTTTCTAATGACCCAGAATGCCTTAGCAACACCATAGCAACCACCTAAAAACACTTAAGCAACCTAGTGTAAAGTTTTGCAACACCAAGTAAAGTTTCATAGTTTTACATACTTCAGAACCTCCATATTTTCTTTTAGTATTATAACTTACATCTTCAAGTTAACACAATAGCATATCTGATTTGGGTTGAAAAAAAATAAACGATTATTTTTTTTTGACTTTTTTGACTTTTTTGTTTCTTATTTAACTAAGCAATGACAACTCTGAATTATATAACGTGATTAACTCAACATATTCATTTAACTGACATGTGTGTATTGGTACTGCTCGTGCGCAGTTACACAGTTCAACCTGTAGGTGGAGTCTATCTGAACACTGACAGAGTGAATGAAAGTGAAGCATGGTGAGGTATGTTGGTTCTTTACAAACATATTTTTATCGCTGAAGGGCTTAATTTTCTTTGTTCAATGACATAACAGTAATGTTTGGTAAGTTCCACGTTTACATTACGTGATAGGACTGTAATAAAATTTCTCCACTGTGTCGAACTGAGATTAGCAAACTAGCAACTGTTAATTGTTTTGAATATTTGTAGATGAGTTAATGTTGTTATGTGCATAATATAGACTAGTAGGGAGAGTAAAACATGAATTCCACAACTAGCAAGATAAATTTGGTCTGTTGTAAATATTTGATTTATAAATAGCTTTTAGTATTACTCCATAGAATGGATTATTTAGACTCATTATCACTTTCATTTGCAGAAGTTGGGTTCTAAAACAAGTGGATGTACACATAGTAAGTATTGTGTTGCACACTGGCATAAAACATACAATCTACCAGAACCACTAATTTATGTAATTTTGTTTCATTCAAATCAAACAATGGTTTAAATGTTTTTTTTTTAAATCACATCTCAAAAAGCTGCATTTTTTGAAAAACACATACGTATGACTTAGTTTGATTTACGCCGTGTAGTTCATGTAAAGCATCTTTTTGCACTGGGACCACAACATCTATCAGTTTAAAATGATCTCCGAATCCAGCGTTATATCCACCATTTATATAACATCCATCACTGAAATGCTGTAATCAAACAAACACACCTACACTTCAATATCGCAAGAGCCAAAAATTAGCCAATTAAAATGTACAGCAAATACAGGCACTCAAGATTTGTAAAAAGATTAGTTTTTGAAAGTATCGATCTCACACATATGAGTGATAAAAGTTTCTGAAAATATGTTTTGTGCATAAAAACATGCTTCAAGTGTTTCTTAGGCAACTTTGGCAACATTTTATTAGAAGCTCTAGTTTTGTGCATAAAAACATGTTCCAAATATGGTTTCACCAATAAATTGTTACTTCTGTGTTAGATTGAAAACATCATAATATGTTATTTAATAAACATTAGCATTTGCGACTGTGACAAACATTCTCGGTATAAAATGATGTTTGAATGATAGAAGATGTGGTAACTATGTAGAAAAAACAATTCTGCTTAGGTCTCCTAAAAGCTGTAGTCCTGTAGCTCAGCTGCACCGCATTGTGGGATGGATTCATTAATTCATGTCAATGTTATATTGCATATGTGTAATTTTGTAAAGATAGAAACTGACATACATATTTGAAACTGTATTAAAAAACTAAAACGAGGATTTCATCTGTAATTTCAGTGGGTTAGTCAGAGAAGGACAACTTTATTTATATAATATGTCAAAGTATTATTACAAATTTGTTATTCCTTTTGCAATTAATGAAGGCATCCAAAGCTCTAGACTCACATATTTGTCATGTCTAACATCATGTATCTATATCAGATAGATTAAACCTCAGTATCCAGTCATTTTGTTGTGCTGCTATAAAGCCATTCAGATTGTGGTATTTCTTAAAAAGGAAACCAAAAAATGGTAGTATTGTAACTGTGTGGATATTTGTGAAGTAAAATGTTATATATATATATGCCTTAACATAAATATATGACGAACTATAAACTGTACTTATAAAAAAACAGTATTTTTTATATTTACAATAACTAGAAATCATGTATGAATCATGTACATGAATCATGAATCATGTACAGATATGCAAAATATTCACACACCTCCTTGTGATACTTGAAGGTTGCTCACCATGGCATCCGAACAGATCTTATATTGCTTAAAAAGACAATGATTAGCTTACGTTAGTAAATCTACAATAGCCAATGGATACAATTCATATCAGGGTATGTATATGACTAAATGTGAATGTATATAGTACAGAAAATATACCTTTTATCCGATGCTCCGTTGTTAAACCTTGACAGACAGAAAAATAAGCTCAAGAATTCAAACAAACATGCTAAAATAGGAAATTTGTTATCATTTCATACTGTACTTGCCTGACGTTATTTTCATGACTACTGTTAGTCCAAACAGCTCCTCCTTCAGACATTCTGCTATAATAGGATGACAATTGTTTTTATGAGAGCAAAAACAAAACACACACAGTCATAATCGTAACCTACCTGCGTCGTCTCTTGTATATGATGAATCCAGCGCAAAGGAGGAGAAAAACAATTATGGGTATTATGACAGACGGCCCAAGAACCTCCACTCCAACACCTTGAATTCCTGATGATAATATACTCATTGATCACAGATCATCAAACAGTAAAAAGTGCCACAACACTTGTTTCAGAATATAACAAAAAACTGTATCTTGACAAAGTCTTGAAACCTTTTCTATGGTTAAACTTACTTTGAATATTAACTTCAGTTGATTTATTAACCACCGTTCTATCCCCCCAAAATGCTGCACTGCAGATGATTTGATCTTCCTTTTCGAACCCGGTTGGGATAAAAGTCACATTTGAGACTGTTTCCCAAACTCCTTCACCTATACTCCGATGATCCACTGTTTTTCCAGCAGTTGGGATGCTCCAGGTGATGCTGGGTGGGTGAGAAGGGCACGTGTGTTTGACTGAGCATTCGATGGTGACACGTGTCCCGGGCTCGATGTTGTCAGGGATTGGTGACATCACTGGTTTATCTGGGGCTTCTTTGATTACACAAGAGATAAAAAACTGCTCAGTGCAAATATTTTCACACATTTGTAATCAAAAAGTAAAACTGCTCAAATAAGTGGGATATTCAAAAACATTGATGTGAATATTTTTGTACCTTGCATTACAATGAACACACAGCTGTGGTTAAAAAAGTATTTCTTATTTTCTGTTTCTGCTCGGAAACAGAACGGTCCATTGTCATGCTTCTGCACGTTATCAATCTCCACGGTACAGTCCTTATCAATTGAGTTTCCAAGGAGTTTCGTGCGGCCTTTGAAGTTGTCCGAGACTTTGCTCTGTCCAGAGTGGAACATGTAACCTTTCTTCGAAAACCAATGAACCCAAAGATGCTTGGCAAGTTCCTCATGCATCTTAAAACTGCAGGGTATCACCACACAGGAACGAGGTAATGCAGTGAGCCTGGGAACCACATCTGCTTTATACACGCGATCAGCTAAAAAAGAAAGACCATCAATAATATTATGCATTTGAAGAAATTTCCACTGTATTTCCACAACGGTTTTCCATATACATATACAGATATATATATAAGAAGAAAAAATAAGAAGCTACAACTTGATATATATTTCCCATTGTTGACATTTTGTATTTCATGTTTGATTTTTAAAGTATCATTTCGGATAAAGATGAAGCTCGAAGAAATATAAAAAATTATAATACACACTGTTTTTGATTTCAGGATCCACCAGTCTGGGCTCGTAGTCTGAAAAAATAAGATATGGAAAAATATGAGACGAAGAGAAATTACACATTGTGATTACACGTTTTGAAATTACTTACATTCTACATGTAAGTCAACAGATGCTTGGACGTCCTTTCCAGAAAACTTTGCTGTGCATATCAATTTCTTTCCGCTGTCTTTCTTTTCGGCTGAAAAGGTGATGGTGGAAGAGGTGGCTGATTTGAACTCTGAAAGTTTTCTGTCACTGTTTGAGACCTCCATGTTCTTATAGTTCCATGAGATGCTTGGAGGATCCTTCTTACAGGAATGGTCGATGGTACAAGTGAAGTCCTTTGAAACACCCTCTACAACATCTGCACGGTCAGGCTTAATGATTATATTGGAATAGATACCTGAAATTAAAAGGATTAAAGAGTAACAAAAAACATAATGTTAAACCAGATCAGATTTTGTAGCGGAGTGCAAAGAAATAATACAGCACACAAAAAGAAACAGAATTAGACAAAACTGAAGAGCATCTACGAAATAAGTAGGCCTAAACATATTCTTTATGCATTAACTCACATGCTGAATTTTTGTTCTTTGTAGCTCTTGCTGTTATGCCTCCATAATGTGTTACAGTACACTCAATGTCTGAGCGCTCAGCTTTCACAACACCTGTGCGTGTCAGAGTGATTTTCCATAAACCACCTTCAATCTTGTCATTGGTTGTTTGGTCAGATCCTTCTAAACCCTTCAGAACGATCTTTGGTTTGCTGTATGGACAGCTGTGGTAGGTGATACATGCTACTGTAATGTCGTCCCCGGTATTTTCGCCTCCATAAATATTGATGGTGGGTGACTTCGGCTCAGCTGCATACGGAATTGTTAGAATGAGATATAAATTCTTTAAGGACAGTTATTTTTTAACAACACCTTTATGTTAAATTCCTTCATTTTCAAATATTTTCGTTGAATGAAATGGAGTAATGAGATAATGGCTACAGTTGTGCCACTATCACTGACAAATTTATGAAATTTTAATTTAGAAAAGTGTTTACATACTGTCCACATGAATCGTGGAGGTGACGTCAAAAAAGCTGTAGGTGCTTTTTCCAACATTTTCTGGGTCAATCCACGTGTACAATTTCTCTCTATGGTGAGACTGATCAAGCTTTTTAATGAGAAGACCGCAATTCGATTCGCCATATAACTCAGTTTTTCCTTTGAACTTGCCAATGACATCATTTGGATACCAGGGATCATAAACTAAAGGGTAGCTCAACCACTGAGAGACCCACTGATACCACACAACTCTGTTTGGGTTGGTGGGTGGATTCGACAAGTAGGTGAAAGAGCATGGTATAACTAGACAGGAACCTTTGAGACCATGAATTTCCTTTGGCATCCACACTTGCCATCCCAAAGTCTCATACAGCAGAGCACCTGTGGAACAAAGCAGTAGAATTCTTTATTGCTGCAATTCCCAAAAATGATTAGACATGAAATATCTTTGATTATATATGGTTTCAATCTTAACGACATTAACAAACTTAACTGCGCATGCGCTCTTTTGTGACCCCAACTGAACTTCCGGTACACATTCACAAATTGGCGTATCTGTAGTGCATTTCTGACAACAATCAAATTAAACTGAGAAGAACTGATACTTGGGTAAATTGCCTCTCCAATATTTTGAATGTAGACTGCAATACCAAGCTCAACCGCTCGATGTCAATGTATCATACGGTTTGTTTAAATGCGACCAAACTACTAGGACCCATTCAACAAATCGTTTATTTAATAAAAATGAACATTTAACAAAATTCAACAAATCATTTATTCAATACAATTACATTTAAATAGTAATACAAACTAATATAAACATCAATAAAATAAAATATAATAGTTATATTATTAGACACTAGGCAAACACAAACCGGAGGTTTACCGGGGGTCAGGCGCGTGCGCGTCAGATGAAACGTAATATAGACTAGAACAATTAAGCAAAATCATTTGGTTCAGGATAAAATACAATGTAAAATTGCTAATAAATAGGCACTGCATTGTATTTGTAAATACTATTTTATCTTATACTTGCTCCCACACAAGAAAAAGTTGATTATGTTTACTGTCTCATTCTCATTATGGAAATTCGTAGGCCAATGACATGAATGCAATACTGTAGAATGAAGTTGCACACAGTACCTTGGAAAAGTAAAGAAAGTAACAAATTCATAGCTTCTTCTCAAAATGATGTTCTTGTATCCGTAAAAAAAGAAAAAGTTCATGTTAATAACATTGATAAAGATTTACAGGGAATACAGTGTACATCACTTAAACTTCACAATTGTTATAATCATAAAAAAGTTATTCGCAATTCACACTTTTTACAGCTTATCTGTGCCACAACATCTGCTATTCATCTGAGATCTAGCTTGAAGCATAAATACACAAAATCCTAAAATTAAAATATATTTTTGTATTACATGTATTTAATATTTTATTTCATGTTATCTGTAGAGGGCAGTAGGACATAAGGTTGTTTAAAAAAGCCTACACTGTAGGTAAATAATGAAATAGTAATTTTTGAAATAGTAATTTTTAAGAAATATAGCCTACTATACTTAAAATGAAACGCCAAACTAAAAGTCATTTTAATGCTTTCTCATGTCTTCGACATACATGCAGGTTCGCAAAATTTGCAAAGAACAGAAAAGAAAAGCAGAATTACTATAGTCAGGAGGCTACTTGGCCCTCAAAAAGAAATTTGAAAACATAACATACCTTATTTCTTCTTTATTTTCACCGTATTGGTCCAGTTCTCTGCACAAGCAAACTGAGAGCAGGCAAATGTATACCATCAGAATAAGGAAGTGAAGTACTTTTTTATTCTTATTTGTTTCTTGGTTTTTGCTACGCCTACTGAAATGTAAAAAAAGACTCATGTTGACGAGTTTTGGTTTGTGAATGCCCCACCTAAAAATGTTGTTGCTTTCAAAAAAAGCATGCTTTCAAAAATTTGCTGTCATTTAAACTCTTCATTTCTTCGAAACCCGTATGTGACTATTTCTTCTTAGAATATTTATTTTGAGAAACAACACAATTTAAATAAAATATAATTTAGTTCTCATGCACAGACATTGATTTTGCAACTATACTTCATTTCTAGAGCTAAAGACAGATCCAGATTACACACAAAGTTACATCAAGTCCTGCACAATACTGCACAATACATCTTTTCTAAAACAAATTATATTTTATTGTTATAGTCCACTTGAGACTTTTTACTGAAAATAAGTACCTTAAATAATATATACATGTTAACTAATGGTTATTGGAGTATTAGTAGACTGTTAGATTAAGGTCAGGGTTGCATATACGATTAGGATAATAAATTGACATGTTAGCAGATATTAGACAGAAAGTATTCAGATTCTTTTTTCAAGTTTCAAGTATCTAAGTGACTTCATTTGTACAATGTGGACTATCAAAAAAAATTCATCAAAAAATGCATTTAAAAAAAACATATTTTCAGAAACTGACTAAGTTTAGATGTGCAATACTTCTCTGGAGTGACCCCTAAATAACACAATGAGAAAAAGGAACGTGTGATGCCATGATTTTTAATTAACAAACTGTAAATGTTTGATCTTCAACTAATTAACACAAACAGTATATGAAACAATACAGAAATACAAAAATCACATGGTTTCAGAATATCTCAAAAGATTACTGTTCAAAAGATCAAACAAATAATTAAGAAGTATTTATGATGCAGTGAAGTACAGAATATAAAAAGACCAAGAGACACAAATGTTAATGAATTGTAAGGATTTTATAGTGCTGTATATCATCAAATACAATATTACATATCCACATATGGTACTGTAAGTAGTATGGTCAGTTATAAGCATCTACTTTGACATCAATAATTATGTTACTTGAACAAATAATAACAGTTTTTCTATTTTTTAAGAGTTGTGAAAGACCTTCTTGTTTGATCTACTTTAAGCAATTGAACTTTCTATCCACATTCAAGAAAATCCATCAGGTCTTGTACAAAATTTATATTTCTCCTGTTCAGGAGTGACTGTATGATGCTGATCTTTCCGAGCAAAGGATCAGACTCACACACAACTATCACAAACACATTCAGTAATGCTCAAAAATACAACATGATACACTACGGCAATAGTTTAAAGGGAGTCATTAGACAAGAATAAAAATCTTTTACTTTCTATGTCCCGCAGACTTTTTGAAAAGTGTTTGTAACCGAACAATGGAGGTACCCATTGACTAGTACTGGCTTTGTGGTCGTACAATAGAAGTGAATAGGTAACGCTGCTGTTTCAGTAACCATAATTCTTCAAAATATCATTTTTTTAAGTGTAATGACAAGAGAATGAGTAAATGCAGATTGTTCATTTTTGGGTGAACTTCCCTTAAGTTTATCACACACACATATGACGAAAGAGCTATTTAAAACATGACTGGATGAATAATATTTCACAAAAGTTTGAAAGATACAGACAGCTAAATGTGAAATTATATTCTGAAAGTTTTAAAAAGCCTCTACAAAACAATAAAGATGCAATGCCAGGCCATATCTTTAACACTCTGGTATGTTTGCTTGCTGTATTATGATAAAATAAAAATGATAATATGTGTACACATTAAAAAGAGAGAGACATAAAAAAACACAATAGAACTGAAGTAGATATTTGATTATTCGAAAAGAAGAAATTGTTAATATTGTGAAATATTTAGCAAATTACTGAAAAAAACCTATTGTATTATTAGTGAATCTAGTTGGGTTTCAGTAGTCCTACATTAACCCTCACATGCATCAAGGTCACTATGCAGTGGTCAGCTACAGTAACTCCTCAAACAAAAACAAAATGTATACTGCTCTCTACGCTGCAGTGAAAATATATAGTGAAAATGATAGTGAAAATATAAAAAAACTTTGGAATAATAACTCTTATAGGGCTACACACATTTTTTTTGACTGAGTTTGTCAGAAGTTCATGAATTACAGGGTCAAAAGAGTACAGAGCCCATGCAATGTTTGCAATGTGATATTTTCATCAAGCATTTCCATATATGTTGAGATCTGCAGTGTTGGTGTAGTCATCATCATAATCATTACCCTTCAAAACATATTTAGAAAAAAATACAGAAGTCATTACTTATGAGACATTAAAATGACCTTTTTATGACCTTACGTATATGACCCATTAAACAGTACGTTAAATAAATTGATATAATAGAGACTCTTACTCACAGAACTGGATTTGGCCTGACTGAGGTGAATAATGAAAATGTAAATTTAAGAAGAAATAGGCATCATTAGTCATTTTAATGTGATTAAAGGGCTTGCATCATTCATAAAAAATACTATACCTCTTTGGTGATGGCATTCGAGGTTTGTTTCCTGTTTGGTTAGACCTATGAGCAAAAATGTTCAATTGTAGTAATGTACTTATATTGGTGGCTTTTACATTACATTGGAACTATAAGTATGACATCATCAAAAGTAAGTCTCAAATCTTATTCATAACAGAAAAATTCACCTCTTGTCCAAATTGCTGTCAGTTTGACCCCCATGGCCTCTCCTAATAAACATCACAAAAACAGATGACAGTGTTGACATTGGCAAAAATACCAATATAGCTGTGAAGATGTTCATTCTTAACTTGGGATTCCCTAACAGATACACACAGTTATGTTACAGATGCATGTTTTGTGCATACCTTGAAAATCTACCCCAAATGGACCTCCTAAATTAAAAAGAAGAACAGAAAACTATGTAAATGAGAGGCATCCATTTTCACATTTAATACAGTCATATCTTCATTTCCACATTTAATGTGGCACCACCCTCAACTACACTGATAAGCAACAATTGAAAAAAGTTTCCATTTACATTTAGAAATAGACAAGTGTATGTGTGAATATACAGCAGACACAATTTTTTATTTCCTCTTTTCAAATGAGACCAAAGTCGAGTAAATACCACACAACAGCTTCTATTATTTTCAATTTTTTAATTGTAATGATATAACAGTCTTTGCTGCTATACAAATGATTTTTTTCCAGTTTACACACAAAATTTAACAATGATGAATCTTAGATTACAGAAAATCGTATCTTAGTGAAAAAAGTGCAAATACATGTACAAAAATGTAACTGGAATCCAAGCAATGTTTTAGGAAATCTTCACAAAAAAATCTTGTCCTACAAGCCATTGTTGAGCACTTGCCTCTGATGTCTTCCATCTGACTCGCTGTTGTTTCCACCCGAACGGAATCTGGTGATTAAACACAAATACAGAAAGTCACCAATTTAAGTAAATAGTGGTTTGTGGTTTAAGTGGTTTGTGCTTTCGAGACTACTAGAGTCTAATAAATCATATACAAATATAATTTAACACGATTAACTAATTTGAAAACATATTTTACCTCCGAGACATTCTTGATAGACGACTAAACATGCTGAAAAAGAAGAATTTATCTTAATTAAATCACATTTAACATTCTAATTGAGTACAGAATTGTGTGATATTGAAAAGAGACCAGCGGCCTATGGTTACACAGGACGCAAGTGTGCACTAGGCAGCCACATGCCTAAAATAAAAAAAATAATAACTCATTGCCCACCTATTGTCATTCCTGGACTGGAGATCTTCAATCCGCTTCCTGGAAAATAACGATATTTCAAATACTTTAAACTTTTTTAACTTGACGGATGCATTTTCTTTAGGGATAATTCTTTGGTGTGTTGAAATGGATCCAGAACTCACTTGTATCTCTTGACGAGGAGGAAACACACTACTCCCACGAGAAGAGCAGCTCCAAGCGCACAAATGGATGGAATCAGGATGTGGTTGAAAGTTGCTTGTTCTGTTAAAATCATAGAAATGCAATCGTTTCTGTATAATTTTAACAAATCTTTAAATACAGAATGAACATCTTTCAGAATCCGTCAAGGGGTGTATAAACATATACCTTTCACAAAGATTGGACGGCTAGTTTCATATCCCTTCTTCAGACCATGGTATTGGACTGTGCATATAATATTGGTGTGATCATCCGCACTGGTTGGTGTGAAGGACAGAATCGATTCCACTTCCCAGTTCCCATGACCAATATCCTTATAGGTCACCATCTCATTTCCTTTGTGGCTCCACGTGAGAGTGGGATGATGGGATGGGCAGGTGTGTCTAACAGAGCATTTGAAGACTGCAGGTTGACCCTCCTGCACAGAAGGCTCTGAATGCAGCACTGGTGGTGGGGCATCGACTATACATATGTTGTGAATAAAAAATGCACATTTCACAAAGAAATTCCGGTGTACTATACACAAAAAAATGAGATGTGTAAAAAGCATATAAAAGATATGTACATGTTGTTATTAGCTATGTTTAAGAGCAACACTTACCGATCATATTAAGTCTCACACAGTTTTGCACAAAGGAATATTTGTCTATCTCGGACGTCTGTAATTCAACTCTAAAACAAAATGGGCCGTTATCGTGGTTTTTGACTTCATCGATCTCCAAAGAGCAGTTTAAATCACCCATCCGACCAACCAATTTTGTGCGCTCCTTGAAATTGTCTGCAATCTTTTTTGGATCCTCGTTAAAGATGAAGTAATTCCAATCTTTATCTTTGTGCCAAAAACCACTCTTACGAGAAGAGGGCTGTACAGCTCCCGGGTATTTGAATGAACACGGCAACACAACACAAGATCCTTCCAAAGCCTTCACTTCAGACTCAACTTCGACTTTCCAAACATCAGCAAACACCAAAACACCAAAACCTGGGGTACACAAAAGATAAATGTGATGGATCAGATGAATCATGTAAGATGTTAAAGGAAATTCATGCTACAAAAAGTAATTTATATGAACAAGAATGAATGAACAGTCATACCTAGAAGCCAGTAGATCAAAACTGCTGTCTTTGCCCCCGTCATGCTGGAGTGACAAGACTGAAGGAACAATTCATCAAAGCATATTAAATAATCATGAAAATTGTATTGTTTGAATCTTTACATAAATTATTTTGCAACAAACGTAGATACAAAACAATGTGATGTTTTGGAGATCTCGTATTAAACATCTCATAATAAATCGGCAGTGGCAGAGAAAGCATACAGAAGAATACACAATTCTTCTAACAGAAGAATATCCACTTGTGAATACAAAAATCTTGTCGTACAATTTTTCAGAAATGGCAGTATTTTGTGCATATAATATACAGCGAGGACACTGAATTCAAATTAAACCATGAATTTTCAGAAATACAAGTACTAAAGAAATAAATTAATAATACATGTTAATACATTTTCCAAACTTAATCCAGAACTTACCTTATTTTAGGAGTGAAAGTGAGAGACCTTTACTGACTGAATCAACCTGAGTTCGAGACTGATGCTTTTAAATCAACATGCGTATCTGCAAACAGGAAGTACATTTTACACATTCAGAACTTCGGAAAAAATATCAAACCTCTAATTTCAGTTCTCATTTTTCTGCATCCCCCGAGGATGCTGTGCTAAAGAGCTAAATGTCAATAGCTGCTTTCACATATATTCAATATGTAACTAATTAATTATTTTTAGAAGATGATTAGTGGACCATTTTTCAAAATACCAGTAAATCGGTATTGGAAATTTTATGGAATGCGTTCATCTAAAATTACCAGTATATTCTATTGGTAACACTTTAGTATAGGGACCAATTCTCACTATTAACTAGTTCCTTATTAGATGCCTATTTTTAGCATGTTGGCTGTTTATTAGTACTTAGAACATATTCAACATGACCATATTCTACTTCCCTAATCCTACCTAATACCTAAACCTAACAACTACCTTACAAACTATTACTAAGCACCAAATTAGTAGTTTACTGAGGCAAAAGTCATAGTTAATTCTTTACTGAGAATTAGACCTTAAAATAAAGTGTGAGCACAAAAATGTTATCAGATGTCAAATAAAAGAGGAAATACCTACAAAGAAAAAAATACCTGATATAAAAGGGTGCTTTTAAATGCTTTCGGCCCCACGCCTTGGGGCATAAGAAGGAGGAGAAAATTGCACATAACAATTCATTAAATAAATTCATAAATTCATTCTGCAGTGTGCCTCTCTGGCCCACAGAGTCGCAAGTGCGCACACAAAACAGTGTTTCTAACATACGCAAGTCTGTCTCTTGATTCAGGAACTTTTACAAGCCCTTAAGCTGCTTTTGTTCAGGAGTAGCACAAAGCGACAAATCTAGCGACTTTCCAATAAACCTTAGCTTTCCTTCAGTGGGAAAATGTTTTGATCGAAAAAATCAAAACAAATGCCAAAATTTTGCAAACAAACGCAACCTTTTATGCAAAATAAACTAAACTTGGTCACAAACCGAAAGCGTTTAACAATTACATAATGCAATTCGAGAGATAATGCAACGGTATAACATATAAATGTAATGTGTTTAAGTCCCAACATTTTTGAGATTCTCAGCTTGATTTTCTCACAAATGGGATCGTGCAGATTTTCTCACAAATGCATGTGCAACTTTCTGTTACAAAACAGCACGAGTTTTCATAGGAAGAAGCCATGGACATTTACATTTACATTTAGGCATTTGGCAGACGATTTTATCCAAAGCGACTTACATTGCTTTATCCTATACATTATACATAGTTATTTGCAATCCCCTGGGATCGAACCCACCGCAATGCTCTTACCACTGAGCTACAAGAGCTACAAAAAAGTCATGAACATTATTGCTCTGGCTTTAGTTTGTAACAGAGAAGCATGCTACATGCAGGGGCGCCGCCAGGAATTTTGGGCCCCATGACAAAAAATCGAATTGGGCCCCCTTTGCTGTCCCATCAAAAGCTTTACATACTCAAATTAAAGGCTTGCAACTGTCTTGCTTCTTGCAGTTCAATACTTGTACTAGCACAATATTTACTGCTGGTGATTTGTACATGCATGCAAGTCTATTATGCAGTTTACAATTTGATGCCAGATTAAAAGCAACTATAAAAAAATTGCTGTCTCAATGTATTTTTTTGTAAAATTTGACAAAATGCAAAATTATTAGGGTTATTATAGTACTAAACGTTTCCCTGCACTGATTACATGGTGATTAAATGTAGGCTAACACTTGACTTTTGCTCTCCTGTAGCTCAGTGGTAAGAGCATTGCGTTAACAACGTAATGTTGTGGGTTCGAAAATACATATACAGCTGTGAAGATGTTCATTCTTAAATTGAGTAATTTGGGATTCCCCAACATATACACACAGTAACAGATGGATAAGATGTCAATTCATAACTTAATTGCCTGTTCTTCATTTAAAGGAGTGGTTGACTTCAAAATAAGTCCCCATTGACTTTCCATAGTAGGAACAAAAATTACTATGCAAGTCAATGGGGGCTTATTTTGAAGTGAACTACTCGTTTAATGATATTCTATGCAGTGGAGCACCTTTTACCTATAATACACATCCTATTCTGGATAGTTTATAAAACGTGATGGGTAGGTGAAATATAACAGATGCATGTTTTGTGCATACCTTGGAAATCTACCCCAAATGGACCTCCTAAATTAAAAAGAAGAACAGAAAACAATGTAAATGAGAGGCATCCATTTTCACATTTAATACAGTCATATCTTCATTTCCACATTTAATGTGGCACCACCCTCAACTACATGGATAAGCATCAATTTAAACAAAGTTTTCTATTCCGTTTATAAATAGACAAGTGCATGTGTGAATATGCTTTAGACACATTTTTTTATTTCCTCCTTCCAAATGAGACCAAAGTCGAGTAAATACCACGCAACAGCTTCTGATATTTGATTTTTTATTTTAATGACAAAACAGTCTTTGCTGCTATACAAGTGATTTTTTTCCAGATTTCACACAAAATATAACAAACAATGATACCAGAATACAGAAAATCCTATTGTAACAACTCACAAACTACATCCCCCATAATGCCTTGCACCTGCACTCGTCCGGCCATATTGATTTGTCTGCTCACCCAAATGGTAATGACTTCCACCTGAACCTCATCAACCGGAAAATCTATGTTCTCCCTTTACCCAAGCTGTTTTCCAAATGACCTACTATACACTATGCACTCAACCATCTAGCATATGAATTTCAGAAGAATAGCAACGTCCCAAATGGAATACTAAACGGTTTTACTAACCGGAAGTATATCGGTTTCCCATAAGACCGCCAATGACGTTAACGGACTACTTGCACGTAGTCGTCCATTTTTTTCTGGTAACCGTGTTAAGCGCATCTACATGGGGAGATCATGGTAGATTATTTCTATTTGTAGGGTCGTCACTTCATTAAAACAAAAAATCCTTTTTGTTTGGTAAACATGCTTTAATGTGGGTCTTTATGATAGATCTTAAATTAGGAGAAGTTTACCTCCTAGTATGTTTTATAAACGTATACTCATCTGCCGCATAATAAAGCCGTTGAATGCACTCCCTCGCTTTGCTAAACGCTGTTTCCAACGGTTTACTCTTATTCATAGATTATATTTTTATAAATTTTTAACGACAAAAGAAATGACACAATACAAAATGATGTGTCCGTGCTCTCTCACACATGAAACACACCGGTATTTAAAGTCTGTAATTGTTTAATCCAAACAGTGCAGCTATGATTCCCTTACAGTCTCTTTCAGTCTTCTGTAATTTGCATTTGGCCGTAAAATGTCTGCAACGGAGTTTTGTGTTTTGTGTGAGAAAAAGTGAAACGCTATCGTTCACCAGCCATTACTTTCTCAGATCTTTTGAAGATTGTGTACCTAGTGATGTTTACAAATTTCTTCTTATGTCGCTGAAAATGTATGTATGTATATGTCGTATATTTAACCGTTTAGGTTTCACGGGTAGCAAAATCCCATAGTTAATAAATATAACCGGAAACTAGCGAGTTGCAGATTTCAAGTCGGAAGTACGTCACGAGCCTACATGCAAGTATTCCATTGCGCGCCCCAATGCGTGTGAATAAAAACATACATGTGCATTGTTCATTTAATGTAATTTTCATCTGTTTTGCCCTGCACTTTAGTCATCATCGGATTGAAGCGTTATCACCCTGCTGGAGGGTTTTGCTTGAGCAGAATTTGTTAGCCCAGCGTCCCTTCCGCTACGTAAGCGAAACTGCGACCGTTGAGTGCGTGAAGTGTCCACAGTTCCACACTTCATATTTTAGGTTGAAAAATTGCATCATCCAGGTACTTACAGTGCACTTAATTTTTGAGGATTTTCAATAGGAATGCACTACTCACACTATTTATACTACAAAATGTTGTAGAATTGTGCATAAATTCGTAATTTGGGACGCTCCTTCACCCAGTGTTTTGTTTCTGGTCTAGATGTATTTAGTGATACTTGTTTCGTACCCCTTGTTGGAATTTTGTATTTTGTTCCTGTGGATGTTTTCGGATTGTCCTGTTTTTCCCTTGGATGTTTCCATGTGTTTGGATTTCCCTTTTTTGTTCCTGAGTTCACCTTTTTGATTATTAAACCTTTCACCTTTCACTTTACCACTGTGGCATCATTTATCATCTGTGAACTGTTTGGTTACAGAAGACCAAACCTACACAACGCGATGGCCACACCATATTCATCACCGGACCCCTTCACCATCCTAGAATCTTTCACTGACCCCTATTCGGACCTGTACGACTTCATCTCTCCAGAGAGCCAGTTACTGCAGCTCTGCCAGGACGGCATGTCTCTGGAGAGGTATGCGGAGGAATTCTTCGAGGCATGCTCGCTGGTAAGTTGGAATGACCACGAATGTAACCATTTATTTTTGTCGGGACTGGATGATGAGCTGCTCGCCCTCATTATGTTTCCCGACGTGGATGAGTACCCCATGAAGGAACCTAGTCATCCAGACTGCAGGGTGTGAATTCTGGGTCGGAGAGAGTGATAGGTGCGGGTACAGTAGTCATCCGGTCCCGGCAGTAGATGGTGGTGCCAGGAACCACAACGACACCGAACCCGGCAAAAAACAAAGCAACATAGTCAGCGTTCATCCTAGAGCCGGAGCTCTGAGGTGCGTCTGATCCTCACTCTGTCTTCGTCAGGCTTATCCTTCCCTCCAGCTCCACCTACGTCCTCACTCTCTCTGGCTCTGACGTGGTCTTGGTCGCTCAAGGCCATCGGTTTCACCTCAGCCCTCTGGACCGTCGGTGTCGCCCGGGCTCTCCATCTGCGAGGCTCTCCCCTGGACTCCATTCTCATCGTCTCCGTCGCTCGTCCCCAGGGCTACATCTGTCTGCTCTCCACCATGGCTCCTCCCTCCTTCGACTCCCTGGGACCCCTTCCTCGTGGCTGGTCTCTGGGTCATCACCCGGTCCTCCTGCACTGGACTCACCCCTGGATCCTCCCTCTATCTTCACCATCCCAGCCCTATGGACTACCCCCTGCCACCCTCCCTTTGGCAATGCCTCACCCACCTCTTGACTATTGGATTCATTTAACTATACAAATACGTGTACAAATATGTAACTGGGATCCAAACATTGTTATAGATACAGGGCATCTTCACGCAAAAATCTTGTCCTACAGGATATCTGATGTCTTCCATCTGACCCGCTGTTGTTTCCACCCAAACGGAATCTGATGATTAAACATAATTACAAAAAGTCAGCAGATTAAGTTAGTAGGTAAAAAGCGGTTTGTGCTTTTGAGACTAATAGAGTCTTATAAATAATACAAAAATAGCGATGTTAACACAACTAATTTGAAAACATATTTAGACGACTCAACATGCTGATAAACAAGAATTTATCTTTAGTAAATCACATTTAAGATTCTGATTCAGTACATAATTGTTAGATGTTGAAAATAGACCTGGGCTGGGCTATACCTTAAGAGTTTATGACTAGCGATTTATTCTTAAAAAACAACGTAGTGATAGGAAGGTTTCGGGAAACCCAGCCCAAGGGTTTGAGGTTATTTTTGCACAGTCTCTTTCTAATTGTAGAATCATGAACACTGATCCATAACTGAAGCAACATAGGCCTGCAGTTCTTTAGATGTTGTTCGGGGATCTTTTATGACCTCCTGGACGAGTCGTCATTATGCTCTTGGAGTAGTTTTGGTAGGCCGGCCACTCATGGTACGGTTTATCACTGTTCCATGCTTTCTCCATTTGTGGAGAATGGCTCTCACTGTGGTTCGCTGGAGTCGCAAAGCCTTAGAAATGGCTTTGTAACTCTTTCTATACTAATACATTTCAATTATTTTGATTCTCATCTATTCTTGAATTTCTTTAGATCGCAGCATGATGTGTTTTAGACTACTTCAGCTTGTCAGACAGGTTCTACTTAAGTGATTTCATGATTCAACAGGGCTGGCAGGCTTGGGTGTGGCTATTGAAATTTAACTTGGTTATTAAATTCATCAGGGGGGCACGGTGGCTTAGTGGTTAGCACGTTCGCCTCACACCTCCAGGGTTGGGGGTTCGATTCCCGCTTCTGACCTGTGTGTGTGGAGTTTGCATGTTCTCCCCGTGCCTCGGGGGTTTCCTCCCCCTTGTCCAAAGACATGCATGGTAGGTTGATTGGCATCTCTGGAAAAATTGTCCGTAGGGTGTGAGTGTGTGAGTGAATGAGTGAGTGTGTGTGTGCCCTGCGATGGGTTGGCACTCCATCCAGGGTGTATCCTGCCTTGATGCCCGATGACTCCTGAGACAGGCGCGGGCTCCCCGTGACCCGAGGTAGTTCGGATAAGCGGTACAAAATGGATGGATGGATTAAATTCATCAAAGTTAATTCATGATTTACCAAGGGGGGCAATTACTTTTCCACATAGGGTCAGAAATGTTTGGATTTTTTTTCCCATAATGAATAAAACATCATTTAAAAAGAGCATTTTGTATTTACCCTGGTCTTCTTTGAGTAATAAATAAATTAGTTGATGATCTAAATCATTTAAGCATGACAAATATGCACAAAAAAAAATCCGGAGGGGGGAGAATACATTTTCACACATCTGTATATCCCAATCAAAGTGTATCGTATGGAACATCAAGTCTTCTTATAACCCAGGAAGAAATCTTTGGAGGAAGGAAAACGGAGGATAAAATTAATTTAGACAAAATGGATACTGTCGAAAAAAACACTCTCCCACTCCAAACGACCTGTCTCCTAGGCATGCTCTTGGTTGGCAGGACTACATTTACTGTCCTATGGCCAGGCTTTCATTCCAGTCAAATAAAATGAAGAATAAAATTAAAATATTTCTCTTTCCAGAAGACGTGAGACATTCCGAAAAAACACCATCACAACTTCTGTTTCATGCCCACTTTTAGTTTATTTAGAGCTGAACTCTTTCCATAGCATTAAATATAAAAGTGTGAACTCGTAAACAAGTGAGGCCACTGTTGTATTATTAGTCATCTATTCCACATCCTGTTCAAGCAGAGTTTAGCGGTAAACATCAAGACCACATGGTGGCCACAGTTAAACACAGACATTGGTTTGACTATCATTCTCATGACATTCTATTAGTGGCATTTGCTAAAGCCGACTGCAATCATAGTTAGTTCTTTGATAAAAAAAGACTTGTGCTTGGAGTTATCTTTTCTAACACACTTATAATTGTAGCAGACTACGCCACCATGTTTAAGCAAATTACCCACAAAAGGGCACACAGGTTCACTAGTGTTAACAAAGTACAAAAGACGTGGATATCAAAAAATACAAAGTTTATTCAATGCAATAATAAATAGAGTTTAAAAAGTTGTATAGTATCAACAGAAAATAGTTCCAACCCCACTCCTACACCAGCACACACACACAAAGGAGAGTAAGGTTTCAACTAGCCAAAGGTTTCTATATCACAAATTATAACACCAGGTGCACAAGTCTCACTATGCACACGGTGAAGTCAATCGTCAATGCACAGGACTCAGTGACCAGGAACCCACCACCGCACAACAAGACTGGCTAGCTGTTTGCCCTGGACCTCGACTCCTGTAACATAAGCATACAAAAAAAGCAAATAAACTATAATGTTAAACAAACAATCCAAAATAACCAAAACAAAATAATAACAAATAATAAAGAAAGAAAGGAACAAGATTTCTAGCTCGTGCAACGAGAGCCGAAGTAACTTGCAGCCCTCTACATTTTTTAATTAGCTGGGTGGTAAATAAACGAAATAAATCAATAAAACAGAAAAATGCATCACAAGTGGCACACCAATAGAACCAGATTGTTCGTGTTGCACTCAACACATAACACAAACAACACAATACAAACGCCCACAAACCAGTGTACACACAGACAGCGTAGGCTAAACCAAGCAGCATAAGCCGGAACAGATGTGAGGTTAACGCAGTTCAGATGAGCAACACAGTACAGAAAAGTACGATCTTTAAAGCAAGTTTTAGTTTAGTTATCCTGATTCCTTGTTTTCCCCCTGTGGGAAGTCTTTGTTTTTGTCATTAATATTGTTCAGTTCTGTTTTCCCCATCCTAGGTCCTTTGTTTAGTTCATTAAAGATTTGAGTTTTTGCACATGCTTGGGTTCTCCTTCCTCACCCCCCCTCAACCCTGACATAACGAATCTGCCACACTGAACCCAGCAGGCAGCATTATGGACAGCCCACTCTCGTCCCTGCGATCCTGCCAAGCCCATCTGTTATTTGGGTTTGTCATGGGGATCGTGGGATTCGGGAGTTCGTCAGGGACTTCTTGGCACCTCACCCAACGCAAGTGAGTGAGCATCAGTCAAGTGAGAGAAAAAATTGCAGAAGAAACGTAAAGCATTACTTTCTATCGTAGATAGAACTAAGATGTGCAATAAGTTATATTTTTACAAAGTTACACCACACAATGATCTTACTTTTAAAAGTAACTTTCCCTTAAACTGCTTCTGCATAGCTGCCTTCCATCTGGTTCACTGTTGTTTTCATCTGAAAGTGTTTGGAGGTTTTCCAATGGAAATCTGTCAAAGTGAATAAATGTAAAGGGTTACTCCAACATACTACTACTATAAATACAGAGTTATCAGCAGGATGCTTGTCAGATTTTACGACTGCCCACAAAAAACGATGTAATCGATACTTACGTATTTTCATTTCTGGCCTGAACATTTTTCTTACACTTTCTCTGATAGAGAAACAGGACCAAAAGATAACAAAAGAATGCAAATGCAATCACATACTAAATCAAATCTTCCCATTTCATTTACTTACAGTTATTGAAACATTTAACTAAATGGAGAAATTTGTCTCGTTCTGGTGTCAGATATTATTCTTAGTCAGTATACGTTTGTACTCACTTTTATCACTCGACTAAGAAAGAAACAGAGTCCTCCCAACAGAAAAGCAGCTCCAACCCCACTGATGAATGAAATCAGAATGTGCTTGAGAGTTGCTTGTTCTGTTAAAATCACAAATAAATTTGGTAAAGCTAAGCATTGACCTCTTTTGTGTTTTACAGCAAGCACCAAAACACAAAAATTTGGTTAATTTTTTTTATAAAACAGTGAAAATAACTGTGAAATTAGATAAAGCATCTTAAGAAATAAAATAAAATGTATATACTTTTAAAGAACATGAAATGCGTAGAAATGCGTGAATGAACAGCCATACCCAGAATCCAGAGCAAAACTAATATCTTTGCCCTCATCATGCTGGACTGACAAAACTTAGGAAACACAACATCATAGCAAATTATTTAGAAATGACTATAGCATTTAAAATGCAAATTAACTATTAAGTGAATCATATTGCCTCTTGGCTGGTATCAAAGTGAAAGTTGTAGAAAATAAGAACTTACGATATTTCATTAGCAAGAGTGATGAAAATCAAAAGACTGAAAGACAAAGAGATATAAACTGGTGCTCTGAAAACAACGTGCTTTCATAAGGAAGTAGTGATGGGAGAAATGAAGCTTCGATTCAACTGAACCAATTGCTTTGCAAAATGATTCACTGTTTTGTAGCACTAGAAACACGGCCAGTACGCCACCTACTGGTAAAAATGGGCCAAACTCAATCATAGATTTGAACAAATTAAACAATCATTAGATTTGTTTAATGACATTATGTTTAAGATTTTGATGTTCACAGAACTAGTCTCAACCGGTAATTTATATATATAGATAGATACTGTTGTATACTTTAGTATTTAACATAGTTAACTTCTGTTTTTAAACAATGCTGTTATGTCTCTGCATGTGTGTCTGTTTGTTATTTTGTTTTTTATCTCTCTCCGTTGTCGCTCCTCAGGTCCATTTTGTTATCCCAGTGGTCAGCTAACGGCTTCATAAGTGACGTCGCGGGTCGCTCCTCAAATTGTCGATCTCCCTCAGTTTAAAGTTTGAAATGGATAGATGATTTGCACCATGTTTTTTTCTTTGTATCTCCTCTGGCTGTATTTATGTTGTTCAATTGTTTTTCTATGTATTATTCAATAATTTGTATACTGAAGACATTTGTGAGTAATAGCATAGTTATATTTTGTTGTTAATATTTGTTATATAGCATTAAATATATATATATATATATATATGTAGGAGCCATTTCCCCCCGTGGCATTGATTCAACAAGGTGCTGAAAGCATTCTTTAGAAATGTTGGCCCATATTGATAGGATAGCATCTTGCAGTTGATGGAGATTTGTGGGATGCACGAAGCTCCCGTTCCACCACATCCCAGAGATGCTCTATTGGGTTGAGATCTGATGACTGTGGGGGCCATTTTAGTACAGTGAACTCATTGTCATGTTCAAGAAACCAATTTGAAATGATTCAAGCTTTGTGACATGGTGCATTATCCTGCTGGAAGTACCCAACAGAGGATGAGTACATGGTGGTCATAAAGGGATGGACATGGTCAGAAACAATGCTCAGGTAGGCCGTGGCATTTATACGATGCCCAATCTGCACCAAGGGGCCTAAAGTGTGCCAAGAAAACATCCCCCACACCATTACACCACCACCATGATTGCATAAAATGAGAAATTGAACAGGTGTTCCTAATAATCCTTTTATAAATGTGATAACTAAATACTCTTTGAAGATACGAAGTATGCAATACTACTCTATAGGTACACAAGATATATATGAGATTGACAGAAACCCCCTGTGTTACGCCCACTTTAAGGACTTTTGACCCACAAAATGGTTTCCGTTCTGTTAGGTTTTTTTTTGTTAGTGTACTCCATACTTGAATCCAAGGTGAACTGAATGTCTCTATTAACTTCCTGGTTGAGATCTGAACAGTGTGTACAGTATGTGTAAATTGTATTTTAAACATAAGCTTTGCTAAGTATGCACTCACATTGGCTTTGTTATGGTTTATTCACACTTTATTTAAATGCAAGTTTATTAACAATTTGCTTCATGTAATAATTTGTTAAAGGTGCAATGTGGGAAAAAGAAGAAGAATCGATTGACACAGATGCAGTATAAAAGACATACAGTTCCTTTTTTTGTCAATATTTATTAAAAGCGCACATATAAAAGCAATGCACCTAAAAATCACAGGATAGCCTAAAGAAACTGCCATTTGTTTTCCACAAAAAAATTGTTTTCTTATTTTTTTTCTTAAAGTACAATTTTTCATTTTTGGATAATGAACTTATATTAAATCTTAATGTATACGACGCTGTCTGTCACTCATATATCACCAACATCTCCACATTGGTCCTTTAAAGCATTATGATGAATTTTCAAGTTTTTAGTTTGGGCTAAAAGGGGCAGAGATGTGCTTTTCTGTGTGATCCTGGCAGACGAGAAAAAAATGAGAGAAACCTTAAGCCCAGAACACCTTAGGCACACAACAAACCTGAAGATTTAAAACCACATTTGTTCGATATTTCCACATATAATTGACTGCCTCTGATGGATTACTTATGACAGCCAATGAAAGGGAGGAAGATTCCCCAACCGGATATTGTACGCTTTTATATCTTAAACACGCCAGCCACACACTTTACAAAAGTGGACTGTTAAGAAATAAAAATGTTTTAACAACTACGTAAGCTTTGAAAATCATCTATTGTGAAAAAAAAAACACTTATTACACCTCAGCAGCTGCAAAGATTATACAATTATTATATTCTTGTGTACAGTGGGGAAGCTATAGAGAGCAGCGTAAACATAAACAAGTACATTGAACACATACAGTTAATAGTTCAGAATAAACTTTTGAGACTGCAGGAAGTGATTCACAGCTTACCGAGATGAATACCACCCTGCACCAAAAAGGAAGTTCTTCAATATTTAGCTCGTCACATCATCTGCATGCCAACTTTGACCCATTGAAGGGCAGTGTGAGGTAAGCGACTAGACTGTTCAAATCCTTTAACATGTTTTAAGATACTCTTGCTTAACTTCTTATGCAGATGTTTTGTACCAGAAAAAGAAAAATTTAACAAAAGTTTATAATGTTCAATGTTTTGTATGATATTAAAATATTACTTGGTAGTGATTTGTGGATATACTAATACTTTTAAAACCGTAAAAAAGATAAATTGTGTAATGTTAATTCCAGATTATGAAATAATAATAATATGCAAGACCTTCAAACTTTTTACAAGTACTGAAGAAATCATTTTCAGGTACCTCATTTTGATGGAAACATGGTTTTCCAGATCTGCTTTGTCGCATTCATTCTCTGCCTCAAAGGTTGGTAAAATAGAAATAGATTTTTTTCTCATTAGTCAAGTTTAACATCTCCATTTTGTGTTACCCTGCTTGAGAATTGTTGTTAATTTCTGTTTTCACATAATGCTTGTCAGTGATTATTTTTGCAATAATAATCTCGTTTTATGTAGACTCATAATCTCAAGTTAATGCAGAAACTAAAATAACAAAGTGAATCATCAGTGAGACACAGGAATCACCGTCTATTCCAGTCATCTGTAGAAAATATTATGTGTACAAGTAATGACACAGACACATGTCTGGAAAAGATGCAACAGCAAAAAAGAATACAGTTAATTTTTTTGACCAAAAAAGCATTTTGCAGTTTTGGGTAAGATCCTATGAGACCACTCACTGTTAAATTGTATACTTGATCTGCCAAATGCATGAATGTAAAATTCTTTACAGCATCGTCTGCAAGTGATGATAGATGGAACGCCGAAATACCAAGATCCATAGTGGGTCTGTCTGGCTCATGTGTGGTGATCCCCTGCAAGTTCAACTACCCATCAGATGAAAAGACACACAGAGACATTACAGGAATCTGGTTCAAAGATAATGACATAATCTACCATAAAGAGACCTCCAAAATAATCAGAACATTCAAGGGTCGCACCAGTATTGGTGATCTGCGTCACAACAACTGCACTTTGAAAATCAGCTCTTTACAACACAGCGACTCAGGATCATACAAGTTTCGGATCGAGATAAAAGATTTCAACAAGGCCACATTCTTGAAAAATCCAGTTTCTATTACAGTGAAAGGTATGAGCTTTTATTAATAACATAAAATGTTTACTCCAATAATTAAAATCATGTTCAGATGAGTTGTGACATTGTACAGTCGTTGGAAAATGTGAGAGATTTTTATTTCAAATGAGCATTTCTAGATTTCTTGTGGCCATTCCAATCCAGTGTCTGTTATATTTTAAGATCAAACCCCAGAAGGGACAAAGTCATTTAACAGCGATATGAAAGACTGACAGCAAGACACATGAGAACTGTGAATTGAGGTTATCACATAAAATTATTTTTGAGGATTTCCTAAATTCATTTGGGTCAAAGACGTTAAGATGTCCCTCTCAAAAGAAATTTACAAAAGGGATTTTATGTCCTTAGAAATCACATTAAATCTAAGAAAAATCTAAACTTTATGGTTTCAACTAAGTATTTGACGTTTGAGGGAAATATTGTTAGTAGTTCATACAATTACACAAAAATGATAATCTTACCTAAACACATACCTATAATTAGTAAATTCAGAAAATAGTTCTTTGAAATGGCCTTTTCTGTGGCTGTCTCTCCGAAAATTGTAGACATATTTTAAATGTCCAAACCAATTCTCCAGATTCACCAGACCTACCCATCATCTCTGTGGATAAGGAAGTGACATCACAGAAAGAAGTGACCGCCACCTGTGTTGTGTCACATTCCTGTCCGCCAGACCCGCCGCGTCTCACCTGGAGCCACAAAGGCACAACCAAAAGTCCCTCACAGGCTCAAGATGGTGGCCAATGGAAGTTAACATCATCTCTGACTTTCACACCATCCAGAGAAGACCATAATAAACCTCTCAGCTGCTCTGCAGTGTTCACTCCAGCAAAAACAGTGTCCAACAACAAAAATCTCAAAGTGAAATGCAAGTATAGAGTTTATAATGCTTGTACTCATAAAGTTGGTAATTTACTAACCGATATTTTATCAACATTTTATTTCAACTAGATCCTCCATATACCGTGAATGTACAGAGTAAATCACAAGTGAAGGAGAATGAATCTGTTGAACTGAACTGCTCCGGTGACAGTAATCCTCCTGTTCACAGCTTCCAGTGGTTCGACTCAACTGGATCTCTGCTGGAAAATAGATCCACATATAGATTTAATCATGTGACCCGTTATACTGAAGCCATAACCTGCACCGCCACTAACACAGAGGGAAAAAACAGTTCAGCTCCTCATAAGTTTAATGTGTTGTGTAAGTATGCAGTATTATGCATGAAGGGCCTCATTTCATGCAGTTTATATAATATTATTATTATTGTTGTTTATCTGTCGACGTGTCACAGATCCTCCTGAGATTAAAAGTGGGTCTTCCTGTGAATCAGAGACTTTTATAGTCTGTGTTTGTATTGTGGACTCAAGCCCTCCCAGTGAAGTCAAGTGGCTCGGTCCCTCGAGTTCTTTCCCCAGCTCTAGTGTTGAACAAAATGGGTCTCTTACCATATTCACCCTTCAGGGATGGCTGGGATTCCCAGACACAGTCCATTGCTCTGCCAGTAACAGTCAAGGAAACTCTGTCATGACTCTGTCAGTGCCGCATCATGGTAAGACTTCATTCCCATGAGTGTTGTATCCCTTTAACGGTATTGATAAAAACAAACGATTATTTTTAATCTCTTATTTTCAACAGGTTTAGTGATATATCTTGCTGTTGCTTCAGCTGCTTTTGCATTTATTTTAGTGGTCATTTCAGCATGTGTAGCCAAGAGGTGCTGGTAAGAATCTGTTTTACCTTGTGCTGTCTTATTTCCTTTCTGTAAACCACTCTTTAAATGTGATCCCTTGTTTTAAAGTGGGCGAAGGGTTACACAACAGAATGACCAGAATAAAATGAAGACAATTCAAAAGTCTTGCTTTGACAGGTATGTTGTCGGTTTGTCATTTTATCTTCATGCATTTTTAGGTGTGTGTATGTGCATAGATATAGAAGTCTATACTTATTAATGTACTGTATTTATTTTTATAAAAATCAGGGGGAAACAGAAAAGCGATGACATTTACACAAACTACCAAGATAACACGAATTATGAAGTATGTACTTTACATCAATCCATTGTTTACATTTTATCTGTAAATGCTTTACAACTTTTTTTTGTTAGCAGAGCACCCTTTAATTCAATTTGTTTTTGTTGATCAGTGTGATGAGATACGCCTGCCTTCTGTGCCTGATGAAGATGAAGCGGTCTACGCAAACACATGAATAATATAGGCCTAAGCATTATATCTTAATTCTTTAGTGTATGTAAATGTCTATTTCTGATGTTTTTAATCTTACATTGTTAAAGTATAATAATAATGCAGATGATTAGTTAAGAAAAATTATGTCAAGATATGCGACCTTTGAACGAACTGAACAACATTGGCCCCCATTGACTTTCTCTGAATGAAACATTTCTCAGAATATATTTTTCTGTGTTCTGCAGAACAACATCAGGAGAATAAATGAATTTTATGAATTCATTCAATGAATTACCATTCCATGGTATATAAAAAAGTAACACAAAGGAAAGCAATACTTCGTGCCATGTAAACACTTGAAAAAGCAATCTCTGCTCTTTTTTTTCAAATTCAGTAGATAGAAAATAAAACACACAAATAACCAATTTCAGAGTGTGTAGTTGTGTGCATTTGGTGGCATAAAGGCATGTTATCAAGTTCCTTAAATCTAGATCTATATTCTAAAATCATATCAAGCTTATATTATTTTCTATTTGGTTTACTAACCCTCATACAAACTAGCTGACAAAAGTAGATTTTTATGCTTATTATTTTACTAAAGGACTTTGATATATAAACTGTCCTAAAAGCATGTTTGTTGTCTATAATGTGTAAACAAGGACCCCTAGTGGTCACTGGAGGAAAGGTTTGGCAAGGCTGTGCCCTAAACAGACAGCTGCTTCAAACCTTCGGATGACTTTAGTCACAACGTAATTCCTGCAGTTACAATTGTATTGTTCTGAAGTTTGATGACTATTAACTATTATTTTTAAATATATATAATATAAACTAATTTGCTGTAGTGTACTTCTGGCTTGAACACTAGTTTTCGGTATATACTTCATTGTTCTAAACATAACTGTGAATATCTTCAAAAGCTTTAATTCATCACAGATTGATCTGGGAAAACAATGGGAGGTTTACACGACACTTAATCATTAACACATTGCTTGCGTTATGCTATTGCACATTTTAATATATTGTGAAATATTGTGTTCAGTAAAAATAAGGGACAACACAAGTTGAGTTAAAAGTATCACAAAGTAGCACATTTTGTGTGTTGTCCAAGAAATAGCAAGATTATGTTGTTTTTAACACAGTAGTTTGTATTTCAATTCATCATCCCTACTGCCCTAATAAGTAATAAAATATCACCTTCTCAACCTGAAATCTGGTGTCAATCTCAATGATTCAATCATTTGCCTAATCCAGTAATTGTGGCCATTGTCTCTAAACTAAAAGGATTTATAATTAATGATGTTTTATCTATCTAAGGATCCTTTGTGTTTTTTATAATCCTGTTTCCTTTTAATCACCATCTAGTCAATAAACAGACCTTAAATCACTACACCACTCACAAACTCTATATAAACTGGGGCACTCATTACTATTTCACTAAAAGTCCAACTGCAAAACCACGAGAAGCATTCATCCAAAGTCAACTCAGGTAAAGTCAGGTAAGGTCAGCGAATATTTATGTTGTTTGTGTGGCCATGTTGAATATATCAGGCATCAACCGAATATTGGATCGTGTTGTCCCAGGAAACAGAGAATTATAGCAATAATAATACTGTATTCCATAAAACTCTATTTCATAGCTGGGCGATATATATAATATTCACATTTATGGTTAATTCCTTCATTTGATCTACATCACAGTGTATCATGGGTAATGGAACATCAAGACCTCTTATAGCCCAGGACCCAGGAAAAAGTATTTGGAAAAAGGAAACGTTTTCAAAGTATGTCCTTGAGGATAAAGTTCATTTGGAAGCCATTCTGCAAAACGAAAAGAACCGGATACTGTCAAAGAAGGGTTATTGTGTAACAAAACTTAAGTTTGGAGGAAACAGTCACGTCCCATATTGCCAACTTACACCAGAACTGGAGCTAGAACATTCAAAGCTAACAAGACAGACCTGGGAAGTCATCAACCCTGCTTTTGTGGAGTATACTGACCCCTAGTGGCGCACACAGAGAATGTCAAATATCTCCAGACAGTTCAATCAATTGATGAAACTTCTTGTTTTCTGTCATTTCTGTAAAGCATGTTTGTTACCTGTCTTAAGTTAATATGCATTTGTTGTCTCTTAAAAACTGCCCTACAAATGTTTATGACGTTAGAATATTTAATTGTAGCTCATTTTGATATTGAACATAATTTGAATATAATGTGTAATTAGTCTTTGTTGATGATTCTTTAAATAAACATGAAACACAGATTTAGAACCGAGTTCTCAGATTTGTCTTAGATTTTTGCCATTATGAATAAATCTTCCTCTGTAAATAAATACTTAGTGATGACCATTAGGACCACACGGTGGCCAAATTTATACACCTTTGTTTTGAGTCTAATGTCCTCAAACCATATTTAAACAAAAGTGTTTTCTTGAAATCATGTGATCTTCTACTTGTTTGCAGGAATTGTTATGATTTTGCTTTTACTTTTCTGATCTTTGTTCTATCTTTTAAAACCCCATACACTTGCATGACCAGAGTCAAATCTAAGGCACATAATATCACAGAGATTTGGGCTCTTTGACAGAAATCAACCTATAGCAATCATCTAATCTGACATTTCTGTAAGAAGGAAACATAGTAGACAGACGTCATTGAAGATACTTTGTGCACACAACAGCAAAACTCATATCAAGCGTTTTTTTGTGACAACATCGATTTAATTTGTCTTGTCTTTTAATTCCTCTCTGTCTACTCTCCTAAGAAGACTTTCAAATGAGCAAAACACACGATAACACTTTCCTCTGCAATGCAAGAAGAGTTTTTAACACATGCCACATACAGTTTAATGAGCGTGAACTCACTCTTCTTATTCGCTTCCTGTCACATCTAACAAGGTTTATTTGAGTTGACATTACACTTCAATATTATAAACATTAGCTTTACTCAACGTGGAAAATTGTTGTGAGTCAATAAAACGATCTCTGCTTGAAGCAATCATTTTTTATTAATATTACGTTTTATTATTATTTGTGCTACACGCATGAACAATGTGCTATGACTTTTCAGATTGATCCTGAGAATGAAAAGTTGCACAGCAATCATTTTTGCACAGACAAGCACATTCAACTTCAATTTATAATCCCATATTTTTCGATTATTAAATTTATAAACACTGAGGATGCCGTTAGAGTTCAGTGTCTTCACACAAAACATTCACAGCAATATCAATTGATAGAGTACATTTTTGGGTAAGACTTAGGGGGCAATTTCATAGTTGTTATTGGCGTGCATATTATTGGCATATTGGCAGTTTATTAGTTCTTATAAAGCACATGTTCTGCATGACCATACTCTACATCCCTAATCCAACCCAATACCAAAACCTAATAACTACCTTATTTACTATTAATAAGCCACAAATTTAATTGGGGGAAAAGTCGTAGTTAATGGTTTGTTAACAGCGAGAATTGCCCCTTATACTGTGTACTGTGTGACCCATTTTGAAAAAAGAAAACAATATGTATTTAAGGATACTGTAGAGGAAGTGATTTTTTTCTTCTGAAACGAACAAGAAAGCAGCTTCAAAAGGGAAGTTCTTCACATTCAGCTCACCACGTCTACTGAATATCAACTGATCAGGAATATCACAGATAAGGGTAAGTGACAGATTTATGCTTCTTTAGCCTATTGGGGACTGTTTAATACGACTACAAGAAGTGTAGGCTACACTTCACTTTGCTCCACAAAATTATAATGTTCAATGTTTTATATCAAAAATAAAGTCTGAATGGATTAGTGGAACAGTTTAAAACTGTTTAAAAAAAACAGGTACTGTAAGGTCTAGTTTTGATCTAAAACATGCAAAAAGCCCAGTTTGATGTAATGATTAAAAACATATATTTCCAGGTTGGGCTACTCTGTTTTAAAGAAAAGATGGTGGTTTTCCAGAGCTGTTTATTTGCATTTATTCTCCACCTCAGAGGTTAGTTAAATAAAATATATTTATCACTTGGTCAAGATATATACTGTAAATTTTGACTTTGCATGTGCACTATTTTTTAGCCCTGTTTTCACATAAATTCCTTACTATTCAGTCAAGATATTTTCATTATTTTCAGATGTTTAGTTAAAGTCTTGCCAATTGATTTTATGCAGAACTTAAAATAGCACAGTGAAAACATGAATCATCATCCAGTTCGAGTCTGTTGAACAGAAAGTGCAGTATTATGTGTATTGACCAATACTTTTGGAGAAGGGCATTTCAAGTAAAGGCCCTTTGCCCCAAGAAAAATGGACGTTTCTCAGTTCCAAGAACGCAAAGAACAGACTTGTGTTCTTGTGGAGACCCGTTTTGCGAGGCAACCTCGGAAGAATGAACTTGGATGGACGCGCCGCAGTGTCTTGTTGGACTTCAAGTGGATTTCGTAGGCGCACAAGGCTGCATATGATTTTTTTAACTTGAGTATTGGAACCAGACTTTGACGGTTAATGATGACGTAGAGAGAGAACAGGAACTCATTTGACCAAATAAAACGGCTTGTGGTGACGGGGATTTTCAGTGGCGTATACAAACCACAAACCACACAAGATTATTGGTGGATTGAGCCCCTATCCAATGTCCCACATAATCAACTTGGTACTTTTTTATTGAATGTCAACATTGTCCAAATTTAAGAAAAAAAACTTGGTACCTATGTTGCCCTCACGTGCAATCAAAAATTTGACAATTCCCACTTCAACCCAGAAGTAACATCTGGATTTATTAACATTAAAAGTATTTAGTAGCATTAAAACATTACTTTTACCTGGTAACATTAAAGAGCACCTTTGAAGATGTGCAGGGGGAAGGAATTAAATCAGGAGCACACAATGCATCATTGCATTATCCCAGCATACCTTTTGATTCACTATAAGTTTGTGTTGTGAACATTACGCATATATGTGCCAATTGCAAACAAAACCCAGACATATGACTTAGGTTTACTCACAGAATGCGAATCATGTTCGGCATCTTTTAGTGCTGGGACTGCTATATCTAACAGTTTCAAACGAACAGCAAATCCAGCATTATATCCACTGTCTATATAACATCCATCACTAAAATCCCCTGAACAAACAAACACCTGAACTTCTTTATCGCAAGAGTAATGAGCTGAAAGCCCACAGCGCAGCCAATCCTGATAGTAAGCGGGTCCGACTCGTCGGTTGGGTGTGGGTGGGCTCTTTCTTTCGCATTGCCGTGCTTCTCTGGTAGAATTGCCCAATAAAAGGAATTGGATCATTGAAAAAAACAGAGAAATGGAGAAACATATAGAGGAACAGAGATCCATACTTATTAAAAACTTTCCGAAACAAGTTGGAGTGCTGGGGGAGTGTATCAAGCACAAAAATATTATGTTGTTTGTTTTTGACAAATTGTTTGATAAGCATGAGAAACCAGCATGTTCAACAGTGTCAGAATGCATGAAACACCGTTGCATGCCCCCTTTCATAATTCGTAAAATCACTTGCATGTGGTTAAAAAAGCTTGTGATTGGCAAACACGGTAGAGGATAGTTAGTTCCAGTCAGGTCATAAATAAGCTTTTGATATGAAAAGCTTCTTCGCAATGTTGTTTGTTATTTTACATGATCAAGTTATGGTCCTTCGTGTGAAGGGGTGCACTGCCAAATCACAACAAGTCTGATCTTCAACCATTTTTTGTCTAGTGTGCCCCAGGCCTTGGATGCAGCAATGATTGCAAAAAGAAAAAGTGAACTGTTTATTAAGAAAATCTTCAATTTTGACGGTGCACTCTTAGAAATTAACCACTGAAAATGGGACATGTGATGCATAAATACATATATTGGTTACTAAGCAAAATTATTTATTTTCAGCATATTCTGCAAGTGCTAATAATTGGGCTGCCACAATACCAAAGTCAGTAGTGGGTCTGTCTGGCTCATGTGTGGTGATCCCCTGTACGTACAACTATCCATCAAATGGAAAGACATACACAGACTTTACAGGAATCTGGTACAAAGGTGTCTCTGAAATAATCTACCATACAGACACTTCCAAAATCATCAGCAAATTCAAGGATCGCACCAGCCTTCTTGGTAACTTGCATCAGAAAAACTGCACTTTGAAAATGAGCTCTTTACAACACGATGACCAAGGACAATACATGTTCCGGATTGAGATTAAAAATCTGAACATGTACTCATTCCATGGAAGCAAAGTATCTATAACTGTTAAAGGTATGAGACTGATGATATTTTGATGCTATTGGAAAATTAAATGGTCAAGCTGTTAGTTCTTTAATGTATTTTCAAAGCAACTCTGTCATCACAACCACATTCAGATTATAACTAAATATCTGTTTTAATTGTAAACATGTAAACAATATTTTTAAATGTCCAAATCAATTCACCAGATTCACCCGAGCTTCCCAGCATCTCTGTGGAAGAGGAAGTTACATCACAGAAAGAAGTGACCGCTACCTGTGTTGTGTCACATTCCTGTCCGTCTGACCCGCCGCGTCTCACCTGGAGCCACAAAGGGACAACCACAAGTGACTCAAAACCAAAAGAGGACGGCCAATTGAAGTTTACATCATCTCTGACTTTCACACCATCCAGAGAAGACCATAATAAACCTCTCAGCTGCTCAGCACTGTTTCCTCCAGCAAAAACAGTGTCCAACAACAAAAAGCTCAAAGTTAAATGTAAGCATAATAAAATAATTTTCTTTCATCATGAAGGTTTGTTTCTGTTTACAAATAATTCAATAAGAGACTTATTGATTACTGATTTCACAGACAGGGTGACTTATTTTAAGGATGTGTAGAACTATGGAAGTTCAGATTTAAATGCCAAAAAGCATGAATTGATTATATAGAAACATATATAACATTTACATTTATGCATTTGGCATGTTTGTCCATGACACTCAGTAAATTGACTTTTTCTCGTTTTTCTCAGATCCTCCATTTAATGTGAATGTACGGAGTTCACCGGTGAAGGAGAATGAATCTATTGGACTGACCTGCTTCAGTGACAGTAATCCTCCTGCTCACAGCTTCCAGTGGTTCGGCTCAACAGGATCTCAGTTGGCAAATGGACGCTCCTATAGACTGAATCATGTGACCCGTTATACTGAAGCCATTTCCTGCACCGCCAGCAACACAGAGGGAAAAAACAGCTCCGGTCCTCAGAGGATTATTGTCTTGTGTAAGTACAGGGTATTGTGTATTTCTGTTTTTACTGAGTTGATGTTCCTCTATTGAAAATTCTAGATGAAAAAAATGTTTATCTATTTTACTAGCCCATTAGCTTGCTTGTATACAGATGCTAGAAAAGGGTCATTTGGATTCTAGACAACACTTAATTGACTAAAATATGACTGTGCTAGTAAAAGACGGTTTTAACATACCTATATGCAAACAATTACTTTTGATAACAATTGAAAACACACAAGCATTTAAAAAGCCTCAAAGTTGATAGAGACATGGGTTGCATCTTAAATTCGCCTACTTCCAAACTATATAGTAGGCAAAAATGAGTATGAGTCAGGAATAGTACAGTATGTCCGAAACCTAGGTGTGCACGCAACAGTAGGCGAAAAATACCCGGATGGTCTATCACTTTTGCCGAGATTTGTGAGTGTGGATCGCATGGACACTTATCTATCCCATGTCTCAGAATGCGATTTAAAGAATGCGATGGACTTTAAGCCATAAAGATCAGGTTTGATCTAGTGACGGTTTCTGCTAGCAGTGTTGTGTTGAATTATTGAACACTACTAACTAATGTGCATCAACATTTTATTTCAAATAGATCCTCCATTTAATGTGAATGTACGGAGTTCACCGGTGAAGGAGAATGAATCTGTTGTACTGAACTGCTCCAGTGATAGTAATCCTCCTGCTCACAACTTCCAGTGGTTCGGCTCAACTGGATCTCAGTTGGCAAATGGACGCTCCTATAGACTGAATCATGTGACCCGTTATACTGAAGCCATTTCCTGCACCGCCACCAACACAGAGGGAAAAAAGAGTTCCGCTCCTCAGAGGATTAAAGTGTTGTGTAAGTACTCAGTGTAATAGGCACCTCGTTGAATCAAGTATATTAATATTATAATCTCTCTTTCACAGATCCTCCTGAGATTAAAAGTGGGTCTTCCTGTGCATCAGAGACTTTTATAGTCTGTGTTTGTATTGTGGACTCAAGCCCTCCCAGTGAAGTCAAGTGGCTCGGTCCCTCGAGTTCTTTCCCCAGCTCTAGTGTTGAACAAAATGGGTCTCTTACCATATTCACCCTTCAGGGATGGCTGGGATTCCCATACACAGTCAATTGCTCTGCCAGTAACAGTCAAGGAAACTCTGTCATGACTCTGTCAGTGCCGCATAATGGTAAGACTTCATTCCCATGAGTGTTGTATCCCTTTAACGGTATTGATAAAAACAAACAATTATTTTAAGTCTCTAATTTTCAACAGGTTTAGTGTTTACCATTGATTTAAACATTACCATTGATGGAGATTAACTATTTTTCATCTCTTTTTTTACAGGTTTAATAATATATCTTGTTGTTGCTTCCGTTGCTGTTGTTGTTATTGTAGTTGTCATTTCAGCTTGTGTAGCCAAGAGACACTGGTAAGAATCTCTCTTTCTCTTGCTCTGTGAAATTCTATCTTTGATGTTTCTAAATCCCTTCACTGTTTGTCATGAAGTGGACGAAGACCTGCATGAAGTGTACTGGATGTGAAGAATGATCACAATGAAATGAAGACAACCGCAAAGTCAGACACATCCAGGTATGTTGGTACAAGTGATATGTGCACATACTGTACACACATTTCTGTTATATTTATTACTTATATCTTTATAAAGGTGTGTGTAGACTACATACCATGTATTTGATGACAGTCCAAGTATCAGCCCTATTTTAATGAATTGTTTGTATCTATTTGTTTTGGTAAAAATCAGCCAAGAACAACAAAACTGTGACTTATACACAAATTTTGAAGAAATAGACCAACCTGTTTATAAAAAATTTGAGGTAAGTATGACTTTAGATCAGATAAAATGCAAAAGCATTCTGTTTCTGACAAGTGCAACACTTTTATTCACACTTTATTAGTGGTTCGGCACATCACAAGTCTATATATGTAACACACTTGCAAAATAGTTTGTTGCAAGAACTGACAAAAACAACACATGCGATACTAAATCTATAAACTAAATGTTTGACTCTGACTGAATGTTCTTAACACTTCATATTTAAGAGGGGTTGTTTAAACTGTTTAAAAAAATCTGATGTATAAAATATGTGACAATTCTTCCTTGTTGATCAGTGTGATGATGGAAACCCGTCATGTGAGCAAGATGAAGATGAAGCGGTCTACGCCAACACCTAAAAAATACAAACGTTATAACTCTTATAGATCATATTCAAACGACCGTTTTGATTGCATTGTAGTTTCATTTTACTGGTCTATCTAGCAGAAATAAATATATATAATGCTTGCTAAGTAATATTGCAATAATATATTCATATTGTCCTAAAAGCATTTTTGATGTCTGTAATGTGTAAACAAGGACCCCTAGTGGTCACTGGAGGAAAGGTTTGGCAAGGCTGTGCCCTGAGGCTGCTGCAAACCTTTGGATGCCTTTAGTCACAACGTAATTTCTGCATTTACGATTGTGTTGTTCTGAAGTTTTGATGAGTTAACTATTATTGTCAAATATATATATATATTATAAAAGAATGTGTTGTAGTTTACTTATGACTTGAATGAGTATGGCTCACCAGTTTTGGGTATATACATTACTATTCTACACGTCACTATGAACACCTTCAAAAGCTTTAATTCAGCACAGATTGATCTGGAAAAAAAGGGAGGTTAATACTACACATAATTATTAACACAATGCTTGCGTTTTGCTATTGAACATTTTAATATATTGTGATATATTGTGTTTAGTAAAAATAAGGGACAACACAAGTTGAGTTTATTACAAAGGAGCACATTTTGTGTGTTGTCCAAGAAATAGCAAGATGTGTTGTTTTTAAAACAGTAGTTTGTATTTCAATTCCTCATCCCTACTGCCCTAATAAGTGATAAAATATCACCTTCTCAACCTGAAATCTGGTGTCAATCTCAATGATTCAATCATTTGTATCCAGTTATTGTGGCCATTGTCTCTAAACTAAAAATATATAATTAATGATGTCAATCTAAGGATCCTTTGTGTTTTTTATAATCCTGTTTCCTTTAAAAAGATAATCACAATCTAGTCAATAAACAGACCTTAAATACTGCCAACTAACACCAGAACTGGAGCTAGAAGAGGCAAAGCTAACAAGACAGACCTGGGAAGTCATCAACCCTGCTTTTGTGGAGCATACTGACCCCTAGTGGCGCACACAGAGAATGTCAAACCTCTCCAGACAGTTCAAAAAGTTGATGACTCTTGTTTTCTGTCATTTCTGTAAAGCATGTTTGTTACCTGTCTTAAGTTAATATGCATTTGTTGTCTCTTAAAAACTGCCCTACAAATGTTTATGACGTTAGAATATTTAATTGTAGCTCATTTTGATATTGAATATAATTTGAATATAATGTGAAATTAGTCTTTGTTGATGATTCTTTAAATAAACATGAAACACAGATTTTTCATTTAGAACCGAGTTCTCAGATTTGTCTTAGATTTTTGCCATTATGAATAAATCTTCCTCTGTAAATAAATACTTAGTGATGACCATTTGGACCACACGGTGGCCAAATTTTTGTTTTGAGTCTCATGTCCTCAAACCATATTTAAACAAAAGTGTTTTCTTGAAATCATGTGATCTTCTACTTGTTTGCAGGAATTGTTATGATTTTGCTTTTACTTTTCTGATCTTTGTTCTATCTTTTAAAACCCCATACACTTGCATGACCAGAGTCAAATCTAAGGCACATAATATCACAGAGATGTGGGCTCTTTGACAGAAATCAACCTATAGCAATCATCTAGTCTGACATTTCTGTAAGAAGGACACATAGTAGACAGACATCATTGAAGATACTTTGTGCACACAACAGTCTTCTCTCCTAAGAAGATTTTCAAATGAGCAAAACACACGATAACACTTTCCTCTGTTATGCAACAAGAGTTTTTAACACATGCCACATCCAGTTTAATGTGCGAGAACTGACTTTTTTCATTCGCTTCCTGTAACATCTAACAAGGTTGATTTGAGTTGACATTACACTTCAATATTATAAACATTAGCTTTACTCAACGTGGACAATCGTTGTGAGTCAATAAAACGATCTCTGCTTGAAGCAATCATTTTTTATTTATATTACGTTTTATTATTATTTGTGCTACGCGGATGAATAATGTGCTATGACTTTTCAGATTGACCCTGAGAATGAAAAGTTGCACAGCAATCATTTTTGCACAGTTAACTTCTACTTATTATCCTTTATTATTTGATTATATTATTATCATATTAATTATTAAACTTTATTATAAAATGAGGATGCCGTTAAGAGTTCAGTGTCTTCACACAAAACATTCACAGCAATATCAATGCATAGAGTACATTTTTAGGTAACACTTCCGTATTGGAGGCATTAACTAGATGTTATAAGCGTGCCTATTAAAGGCATATTGGTTGTTTATTAGTACTTATAAAGCACATGTTCTGCATGACCATACTCTACATTCTTAATCCTAACCAATACCGAAATCTAATAACTACCTTATTTACAATTAATAAGCCACAAATTAAGAGTTAATTGGGGGAAAAGTCATAGTTAATGTTTTGTTATTAGCGAAAATTGCCCCTTGTACTGAAGTGTGACCCATTTTGAAAAGAAAACAATATATTGTCAAGGGCAGTCTGGAGGAAGTGATTTTTTTATTCTGAAACGAACATAAAGCAGCTTCAAATAGGAAGTTCTTCAGTATTCAACTCACCAAGTCTCCTGAATTCATTGCAGACAGTGTTTAAAGCCACGCATCAGGTAAGTGACAGATTATTTATGCTTCTTTAGACTATTGGGGACTGTTTAATATGACTCCAAGAAGTGTATACTTTAACTTTGCTCCACAAAATTAAAATGTTCAATGTTTTTATATTAAAAATATTTTTTTTTGATTATTTGTGAAATCTGAATGGATTAGGATGTTACAACTATTTAGAAAAAAATATGTAATATAAGGTCTAGTTTTTATATCAAACATGCAGACAGCCTAGTTTGAAGTAATGAATAAAAACATATATTTCCAGGTTAGCCTACTCTGTTTTAAAGAAAAGATGGTGGTTTTCCAGAGGTGTTTATTTGCATGTATTCTCTACCTCAGAGGTTAGTAAAATAAAATATATTCATCACTTGGTCAAGATATATACTGTAAATTTTGACTTTGCATGTGCACTATTTATAAGCCCTGTTTTCACATAAAGTCGCTCCTATTCAGTTGAGATCTTTTCATTAATTTTCAGTTGTTTAGTTAAAGTCTTGTCAATTGATTTTATGCAGAACTTAAACTAGCACAGTGGATTGTTACTGAGACACAAGAATCATCATTCAGTTTGAGTTGTCTGTTGAACAGAAAGTGCAGTATTATGTGTATTGACCAATACTTTTTGGAGAAGGAAATTACAAGTAAAGGCCTTTTGACCCAAGAAAATTGGACGTTTCTCAATTCCAAGAATGTAAAGAACAGACTTGTGTTCTTGTGGAGACCGGTCATGCGTGGCAGCCGCGGAAGAACGAACTTGGATGGACGCGCCACAGTGAATTCTGGGACGTGAAGCAGATTCTGTAGACGTGCAAGGCCGCATACAATTTTTATATTGATGCTTAGTTAACAACAACAAATACATGAGACAAATACAAAATATAACAATAATAACAACAACATAGTATAAAAGAGAAAAAGATAATGAAAACAATATACACAGAGCTATTCAGATTAAAAAACAACATTGTATACATACAACATAAATAAATAATAATAAAATGTCTAAGGTCTGAAATTCAAGGCTTTACAATAGTCCACCGTTATCTAAGCTTTAGTGTTCCTCGCACCCTTCAATGTTTCAAAATATATACATATTGAGAACGCATCCGGGTACTTTCAATAGTTCTCTGTTCTTGTGTTCTTGAGTATTGGAACCAGACTTTGACAGTTAATGATGACGTAGAGCGAAAACATAAGACGCCGACAATGCATTTTGAGAAACGGCCATAACTAAAAGATCTCTGAAGAATAGGATCAGATTTGCGAATAAAACGGCTAGTGGTGATGGGGATTTTCAGTGGCGTATACCACAAACCACACAAGATTAGTGGCGGATTGAGCCACTTCCGAATGTCCCACATAACCAACTTGGTACTTTTTTTTTGAATGTCAATAGAAACAAAGATAATATGTTTACACACAATGCACAAATTAGCATGATATGTACAGTATATATAATGCGTAAAGTGTCAACATTGTCCAAATTCCAAATATAGGAAATCAATTTGGTACTAATGCTGCCTTCAAGTGCATCGAAAATTTGACAATTCCCACTTCAACCCGGAAGTAACATCTGGATTTATTAACAATAAAAGTATTTAGTAGCATTGAAACATTACAATTATCTGCTAACATTAAAGAGCACCTTATTCGGCATTGGGCATTCTTAGAACTACCATAACATATGGAGTTTCTGCCAATCTCATATCAATCTTGAGTACCTATAGAGTAGGATTGCATACTTTGTATCTTCAAAGAGTAATTGGTATTCAGTATTTTGATACAGCTGTATGATTGTTTCTAGAAAATTACGACCTCCTTGATAATCCTACAGGAGGTCGTATTTTTCAGAAACAATCGTACAGCTCTATCTATTGTGACGGGTGTAGAGACGACACACACAAAACAAGCAGTTTTCTTAACCCCGGCAGGGTAATTTATTAGAAATGAAAATATGGAGTGCTCGGTGCAAGGTCCGGTGGTTAGTGGATGCCAGGCGTGGGAGTGCTAGTTCTGGGAATGCTTCTTCCAGTTCCGCGTGATCTCCGTGCCCAAATGCTAATCCGTCCACCGTGCAAACGTGTCTTCAATGTGGGTTCCCGTGAGAGCTGCCGATCGTCAATCCTCCGAGTCTGGGGAACAGAAGACATCAATGTTAGCTGTGGCTTGCATGGGAGTATAAGCTCACCGTGTCTTCTGTTCTGCTGGCTTTTATGCTCCTTTAATTGTTGCCTTGACGATCGGCAGCTGTGTCTCATCTGTTTCCCTGGCGACGCTGATTGCGCAAGGGGTGACTCGCCACACTATCTTTAATAAATGTGATTGAACTAAATACTCTTCGAAGATGTGTGGGGGGAAGAGTTAAATCACGAGCACACAATACATCATTACATTATCCCTGCCCACCTGTTGATTCACTATAAGTTTGTCTTGTGAACGTTATGAATATACACGGAAATTGCAAACAAAACCTGGACATATGACTTAGGTTCACTTACCGAATGCGGATCATGTTCGGCATCTTTTAGTGCTGGGACTGCTATATCTAACAGTTTCAAACGATCTGCAAATCCGGCATTATATCCACTGTTTATATAACATCCATCACTAAAATCCCCTGAAAAAACAAACCCCTGAACTTTTCTATCGCAAGAGTATCGAGGCGCAAGCCAACAGTGCAGCAAATCATGATGGTACATGGGTCTGACTCGTCGGTTGGTGCGTGGGTGGGCTCGTTCTTTCGACTTGCGGTGCTTCTCCAGTAGAATTGCCCAATAAAAGGAATAGGATCGCTAGTTGAAGTGCTAGTTGGAGTGCTAGTTCTAGCAAGCACAAAAATACTATGTCGTTTTTTTTGACAAGTTGACCATGTTAAGCATGAGAAGCCAGCACGTTCAACTGTGTAAAGAAGTCAGAATGAATGAAACACCGTTGCATGCCCACTTTAATAATTCGTAAAGTCACTTGCATGTGGTTAAAAAAGCTTGTGATTGGCAAACACGGTAGAGGATAGTTAGTTCCAGTCAGGTCATAAATAAGCTTTTGATATGAAAAGCTTCTTCGCAATGTTGTTTGTTATTTTACATGATCAAGTTATTGTCCTTTGTGTGAAAGGGTGCACTGCCAAATCACAACAAGTCTGATCTTCCACCATTTTTTGTCTAGTGTGCCCCAGGCCTTGGATGCAGCATTGATTGCAAAAAGAAAAAGTGAACTGTTTATTAAGAAAATCTTCAATTTTGACGGTGCACTCTTAGAAATTTACCACTGAAAATGGGACATGTGATGCATAAATACATTAGTTGGTTACTAAGCAAAATTATCTATTTTCAGCATATTCTGCAAGTGATGATAATTGGGATGCCACAATACCAAAGTCAGTAGTGGGTCTGTCTGGCTCATGTGTGGTGATCCCCTGTACATACAACTATCCATCAAATGGAAAGACATACACAGACTTTACAGGAATCTGGTACAAAGGTGTCTCTGAAATAATCTACCATACAGACACTTCCAAAATCATCAGCAAATTCAAGGATCGCACCAGCCTTCTTGGTAACTTGCAACAGAAAAACTGCACTTTGAAAATGAGCTCTTTACAACACGTTGACCAAGGACAATACATGTTCCGGATTGAGATTAAAGATCTGGACATGTACTCATACCAACAAAGCAAAGTTTCTATAACTGTAAAAGGTATGAGACTGATGATATTTTGATGCAATTGGTAAATAAAATGGTCAAGCTGTTAGTTTCTTTATGTTTTTACAAAGCAACACTGTAATCACAACCACATTCAGATTATAACTAAATATCTGTTTTAATTGTAAATATGTAAACAAAATTTTATATGTCCAAATCAATTCACCAGATTCACCCGAGCTACCCAGCATCTCTGTGGATGAGGAAGTTACATCACAGAAAGAAGTGACCGCTACCTGTGTTGTGTCACATTCCTGTCCGTCTGACCCGCCGCGTCTCACCTGGAGCCACAAAGGCACAACCAAAAGTGACTCACAACCAAAAGAGGACGGCCAATTGAAGTTTACATCATCTCTGACTTTCACACCATCCAGAGAAGACCATAATAAACCTCTCAGCTGCTCAGCAGTGTTTACTCCGGCAAAAACAGTGTCCAACAACAAAAACCTCAAAGTTAAATGTAAACATAATAAAATAATTTTCTTTCATCTTGAATGCTTATTGCTGTTTACAAATAATTCAATAAGAGACTTATTGATCACTGATTGCAGAGACAGAGTGACTTATTTTAAGGATGTGTAGAACTAGGCAGTTCAGATTTAAATGCCAAAAAGGATGACTTGATTATATAGAAACATATATAACATTTACATTTATGCATTTGGCATGTTTGTCCATGACACTCAGTAAGTTTACTTTTTCTCGTTTTTCTCAGATCCTCCATTTAATGTGCATGTACGGAGTTCACCGGTGAAGGAGAATGAATCTATTGGACTGACCTGCTTCAGTGACAGTAATCCTCCTGCTCACAGCTTCCAGTGGTTCGGCTCAACAGGATCTCAGTTGGCAAATGGACGCTCCTATATACTGAATCATGTGACCCCTTATACTGAAGCCATTTCCTGCACCGCCACCAACACAGAGGGAAAAAACTGTTCCACTCCTCAGAGGATTAAAGTGTTGTGTAAGTCCTCCGTGTAATAGGCACCTCGTTGAATCAAGTATATTTATATTATAATCTCTCATTCACAGATCCTCCTGAGATTAAAAGTGGGTCTTCCTGTGCATCAGAGACTTTTATAGTCTGTGTTTGTATTGTGGACTCAAGCCCTCCCAGTGAAGTCAAGTGGCTCGGTCCCTCGAGTTCTTTCCCCAGCTCTAGTGTTGAACAAAATGGGTCTCTTACCATATTCACCCTTCAGGGATGGCTGGGATTCCCATACACAGTCAATTGCTCTGCCAGTAACAGTGAAGGAAACTCTGTCATGACTCTGTCAGTGCCGCATCATGGTAAGACTTCATATTCTCTAGTGTTGATGTCTTTTTAAACATTACCATTGATGGAGATAAAAGTTTTTTCAAATTCTATTTTATTACAGGTTTAATAATATATCTTGTTGTTGCTACCGTTGCTGTTGTTGTTATTGTAGTGGTCATTTCAGCTTTTGTAGCCAAGAGACACTGGTAAGAATCTCTCTTTCTCTTGCTCTGTGAAATTCTATCTTTGATGTTTCTAAATCCCTTCACTGTTTGTCATGAAGTGGACGGAGACCTGCACAAAGTGTACTGGATGTGAAGAATGATCACAATGAACTAAAGACAACCGCAAAGTCAGACACATCCAGGTATGTTGGTACAAGTGATATGTGCACATACTGTACACACATTTCTGTTATATATATTACTTATATCTTTATAAAGGAGTGTGTAGACTACATAACATGTATTTGATGACAGTCCAAGTATCAGCCCTATTTTAATGAATTGTTTGTATCTATTTGTTTTGGTAAAAATCAGCCAAGAACAACAAAACTGTGACTTATACACAAATTATGAAGAAATAGACCAACCTATTTATAAAAACTTTGAGGTAAGTATGACTTTAGATCAGATAAAATGCAAAAGCATTCTGTTTCTGACAAGTGCAACACTTTTATTGACACTTTATTAGTGGTTCGGCACATCACAAGTCTATATGTAGAACACACTTGCAAAATAGTTTGTTACAAGAACTGACAAAAACAACACATGCGATACTAAATCTATAAACTAAATGTTTGACTCTGACTGAATGTTCTTAACACTTCATATTTAAGAGGGGTTGTTTAAACTGTTTAAAAAAATCTGATGTATAAAATATGTGACAATTCTTCCTTGTTGATCAGTGTGATGATGGAAACCCGTCATGTGAGCAAGATGAAGATGAAGCGGTCTACGCTAACACCTAAAAAATACAAACGTTATAACTCTTATAGATCATATTCAAACGACCGTTTTGATTGCATTGTAGTTTCATTTTACTGGTCTATCTAGCAGAAATAAATATATATAATGCTTGCTAAGTAATATTGCAATAATATATTCATATTGTCCTAAAAGCATTTTTGATGTCTATAATGTGTAAACAAGGACCCCTAGTGGTCACTGGAGGAAAGATTTGGCAAGGCTGTGCCCTGAGGCTGCTGCAAACCTTTGGATGCCTTTATTCACCACGTAATTTCTGCAGTTACGATTGTGTTGTTCTGAAGTTTTGATGAGTTAACTATTATTGTCAAATATATATGTATAATAAAAGAATGTGTTGTAGTTTACTTATGACTTGAATGAGTATGGCTCACCAGTTTTGGGTATATACATTACTATTCTACACATCACTATGTACATCTTCAAAAATTTTAATTCAGCACAGATTGATCTGGAAAAAAAGGGAGGTTAATACTACACTTAATCATTAACACATTGCTTGCGTTTTGCTATTGAACATTTTAATATGTTGTGATATATTGCGTTCAGTAAAAATAAGGGACAACACAAGTTGAGTTAAAATTATTACAAAGTAGCACATTTTGTGTGTTGTCCAAGAAATAGCAAGATTGTGTTGTTTTTAAAACAGTATTTTGTATTTCAATTCCTCATCCCTACTGCCCTAATAAGTGATAAAATATCACCTTCTCAACCTGAAATCTGGTGTCAATCTCAATGATTCAATCATTTGTATCCAGTTATTGTGGCCATTGTCTCTAAACTAAAAATATATAATTAATGATGTCAATCTAAGGATCCTTTGTGTTTTTTATAATTCTGTTTCCTTTAAAAAGATAATCACAATCTAGTCCATTAACAGACCTTAAATACTGCCAACTAACACCAGAACTGGAGCTAGAAGAGGCAAAGCTAACAAGACAGACCTGGGAAGTCATCAACCCTGCTTTTGTGGAGTATACTGACCCCTAGTGGCGCACACAGAGAATGTCAAATATCTCCAGACAGTTCAATAAATTGATGAAACTTCTTGTTTTCTGTCATTTCTGTAAAGCATGTTTGTTACCTGTCTTAAGTTAATATGCATTTGTTGTCTCTTAAAAACTGCCCTACAAATGTTTATGACGTTAGAATATTTAATTGTAGCTCATTTTGATATTGAATATAATTTGAATATAATGTGAAATTAGTCTTTGTTGATGATTCTTTAAATAAACATGAAACACAGATTTAGAACCGAGTTCTCAGATTTGTCTTAGATTTTTGCCATTATGAATAAATCTGCCTCTGTAAATAAATACTTAGTGATGACCATTTGGACCACACGGTGGCCAAATTTTGTTTTGAGTCTCATGTCCTCAAACCATATTTAAACAAAAGTGTTTTCTTGAAATCATGTGATCTTCTACTTGTTTGCAGGAATTGTTATGATTTTGCTTTTACTTTTCTGATCTTTGTTCTATCTTTTAAAACCCCATACACTTGCATGACCAGAGTCAAATCTAAGGCACAGAATATCACAGAGATTTGTGCGCTTTGACAGAAATCAACCTATAGCAATCATCTAGTCTGACATTTCTGTAAGAAGGAAACATAGTAGACAGACGTCATTGAAGATACTTTGTGCACACAACAGTCTTCTCTCCTAAGAAGATTTTCCAATGAGCAAAACACACGATAACACTTTCCTCTGTTATGCAACAAGAGTTTTTAACACATGCCACATACAGTTTAATGTGCGTGAACTGACTCTTCTCATTCGCTTCCTGTAACATCTAACAAGGTTGATTTGAGTTCACATTACACTTCAATATTATAACCATTAGCTTTACTCAACGTGGACAATCGTTGTGAGTCCATAAAACGATCTCTGCTTGAAGCATTCATTTTTTATTTATATTACGTTTTATTATTATTTGTGCTACGCGGATGAACAATGTGCTATGACTTTTCAGATTGATCCTGAGAATGAAAAGTTCCACAGCAATCATTTTTGCACAGTTAACTTCTACTTATTATCCTATATTATTTGATTATATTATTATCATATTAATTATTAAACTTTATTATAAAATGAGGATGCCGTTAAGAGTTCAGTGTCTTCACACAAAACATTCACAGCAATATCAATGGAAAGAGTACATTTTTAGGTAACACTTCCGTATTGGAGGCAGTTATCACTATTAACTAGATGTTAGAAGCGTGCCTATTAAAGGCATATTGGTTGTTTATTAGTACTTATAAAGCACATGTTCTGCATGACCATACTCTACATTCTTAATCCTAACCAATACCGAAATCTAATAACTACCTTATTTACAATTAATAAGCCACAAATTAAGATTTAATTGGGGGAAAAGTCATAGTTAATGTTTTGTTAATAGCGAAAATTTCCCCTTATACTGAAGTGTGACCCATTTTGGAAAGAAAGCGATACATTGTCAAGGGCAGTCTGGAGGAAGTGATTTTTATATTCTGAAACGAACATAAAGCAGCTTCAAAAAGGAAGTTCTTCAGTATTCAACTCACCAAGTCTCCTGTCACCAGTGTTAAAAGCCACGCATCAGGTAAGTGACAGATTATTTATGCTTCCTTACCTTATTGGGGACTGTTTAATATTATTACAAGAAGTGCATACTTTCACTTTCCTCCACAAAATTAAAAAGATTAATGTTTTAATATAAAAAATAAAATCTACTGATTATTTGTGTGATCTGAATGGATAAGGATTAGAACACTGTTCAAAAAAAGTACTATAAGGTCTATTTTTTATATAAAATATGCAGACAGCCTCTGAAGTAATGAGTAAAAACATATATTTCCAGGTTGGGCTACTCTGTTTTAAAGAAAAGATGGTGGTTTTCCAGAGGTGTTTATTTGCATGTATTCTCTACCTCAGAGGTTAGTAAAATAAAATATATTTATCACTTGGTCAAGATATATACTGTAAATTTTGACTTTGCATGTGCACTATTTATTAGCCCTGTTTACACATGAAGTCACTCCTATTCAGTCAAGACATTTTCATTTATTCTCAGTTGTTTAGTTTCTTGTGAATTGATTTTATGAAGAACTTAAAATAGCACAGTGAAAACATGAATCATCATCCAGTTCGAGTCTGTTGAACAGAAACTGCAGTATTATGTGTATTGACCAATACTTTTGGAGAAGGGCATTTCAAGTAAAGGCCCTTTGCCCCAAGAAAAATGGACGTTTCTCAAATCCAAGAACGCAAAGAACAGACTTGTGTTCTTGTGGAGACCGGTTTTGCGAGGCAGCCTCGGAAGAATGAACTTGTATTGACGCACCGCAGTGTCTTGTGGGACTTCAAGTGGATTTGTAGGCGCGAGAGGCTGCATACAATATTTTCATACTTGTCAATATCTTTAGATGCATAAAAGGGCTTCAACAGGTTAACATGACAAAGTATTTTTTCTCCGATCAGGCATATGAATCAAATAATTACGGTCAGATATCTGGCGGGTAACTATATAAGGTCCCATAAATTTGGCTTGAAATGGTGATCCGACAATAGGTAACAGAACAAGTACCTGGTCTCCTCATTGAAATGTTCGCAACTCTGTACGACGATCAAAAAGCAATTTCCTTCGATCCTGCGCTTAATTCAAAGAAGCTTTTGCCAACTGGCAAGCCTCAGTTGACGAAAATGGCTAAAATCGAGGATAAATTTTTTTCAAATCAACAGTCAAGACAGCCAAGGGACCTCGAACATCGCGACCAAAAACAAGATCATTCAGACTAAAACCGATACTCTCCTTAGCAGCTTCCCGAGCTGCCATTAATAACCAAGGGAAACCAGTCTTCCAGTCTTTTTTCATCTTCACACAATACAATCTCAATAAATACTTCAATGTTTGGTGAAATCTCTCCAAAGCTCCCTGACTTTGTGTATGATAAGCACTGGAGAGATAATGTTTAATTTTAAGTTGTTTCAATACTTGCTCAAAGAAATAAGACATAAAATTACTCCCTCTGTCCGATTGAATAATCCTTGGTATTCCAAACAGCATAAGCGCCATTACAACCAGCTTAGCTGATATAGCACGCAATAGATAAGGAGCAGGATATCTAGTTGTCTGGAACATGACCGTAAGCAAATACTCACTAACCGTTTTCGACCTGGGTAATGGTCCAACACAGTCTATAATTAAATGCTCAAACAGTTTAATGACGCCTGGAATTGGATAAAGAAGTGCAGGCTACAACGCCTGGTTTGGTTTTCCTGCAATTTGACATATTTTGCATGATTTAATATATTTAGAAACCTCACGCTTTAATTTTTGCCGAAGAAACTCCCTTAAAAGTAATTTATAGGTCTTTTTATCCCCCAAATTGCCAGTCGCATCATGAGCTTTCTGTAACAAGTTGACGAAACGGCAAAGGTACTACAATTTGTACAATTCGATCCCCAGCTACAAATTCTCCATGTGGCACCCACTTTCGAACCAACAATTCATCCTCTAGGTAATACCCAGAAGAAAGATTGACAATTGAGTCAATGGGAACAATTGGATCAAACAACTCAACAAGCGTCGAGTCAGCTTTTTGTTCCTTGATCAAATCTTCACGTGACACAGACAGAAGGGAAGGAATTTCTAAGATTCTTCTCACCACTTCCCTACCTTGAAATTCATTGGCAACTATCCTCGAAGCAGGAACATTTTTCCTCAGATTCCACCTTGCCACATAACGGAGATGGTGTAACCATTAAATGTGTTGAATCCCCTTGCCAAACTCGTTCACCCGCCAAATCATTTCACAGGATTACCTGTACTCCATCCACAGGCAAATGGGATCTTACTGCCACCTCTCCTTGAACCAAGTCAGACTGAAACACAATCTTGTGAAGAGGAACAGACATAACATTTAAACCCAATCCTTTTATCAACACATTATTTCCAGTATACGACAGATGAAAACGGTAACAAGGATTCTAAAACAAAAGTTTCTGATGAGCCTGTATCCCGAAGGATTTTTACTGGTACTTCATTTATAGCATCAACATATACAGAACCTTCTGTAATAAATGGCGTAAATGTCGAATCATGCAGTAAACAAGTTGTCTGAACATAAATCAATGTCGGGGTCAGAGACAGTCAATGCGACAGGTTTAACTGAAGATGAAGATTTAAACTTCACCTTTGAAGCAGTCACTTTTCCTTTCAGCAATGGACATTCGTGTTTCCAATGTCGAAACACATGACAACAATTACATGCATCACCTCAGTATTTTTCCACAACAGAAAAAATTCAATTGTCCCCCAGTTTGATCATGTGATTTAGTAAACTCATGCCACGGTTCCTTTCTTGAATTTTCTACAATTGTTTTAAAAGCAACGTGTGAATTAAAAAAAACTCATCGGCCAAAACATCCGCGTCATATACAGTGGTAGGTTTATATCACTAATATATGTTGCTACACGATCGGAAATTGAATTCTTAAATTATTCAAGTAAGAATAATTATTTTAAATCATCCAAAGTTTCTACATCAAAAGCTATACACTAGCGATTGAAATAAATTGAAATGTCACGTACAAACTCAACATGAGTTTGCATTTCAGCTTTTTTACAAGTCCTACATTTTTCCTATATACCTCTGTAACAAGTTCATAGGTCCTCAAAACTGCAGTCTTAACCTTCTGGTAATCAGCTGCATCCTCCACAGACAACGAAGAAAATGCGTCTTTTGCCCGGCCATCAAAAAAACAGTGCAGCATTAATGCACGCTTTTCCTTAGGCCAATTCTGATTGTCCACTACACGTTCAAACAACAAAAAGAAGCACTCCACGTCATCTTCATTAAATTTCGGGATCATCCTTAAATTGCCAACAATATCAAACTTACGCAAAACCACTTCACTTTCAACTCCACTTCCAGACATAGTTATCTTACCATCTCTTATAAAGTCCACTCGAAAGCGTTCAAGGTCAAGCTGCTGTTGTTGTAACTGCACTTAAGACATCTCTATTTTCTTTTGAATTTCTAACGTTTTCTTTCGTTTCAGCCTCAATCAACAACAATTGTTTTCATTGTTCAAACGTTAAATGAGACATTTGTGCTGGGGGAGTGTATCAAGCATAGAAATATTACATTGTTTGTTTTTGACAAGTTGACCATGTTAAGCATGAGAAGCCAGCAGGTTCAACAGTGTAAATAAGTCAGAATGAATGAAACACCGTTGCATGCCCCCTTTAATAATTCTTAAAATCACTTGCATGTGGTTAAAAAAGCTTGTGATTGGCAAACACGGTAGGCGATAGTAAGTACTAATCAGGTCATAAATAAGCTTTTGATTTGATAAGCTTCTTCGCAGTGTTGTTTGTTATTTTACATGATCAAGTTATTGTCCTTTGTGTGAAAGGGTGCACTGCCAAATCACAACAAGTCTGATCTTCAACCATTTTTGGTCTAGTGTGCCCCAGGCCTTGGATGCAGCAATGATTGCAAAAAGAAAAAGTGAACTGTTCATTAAGAAAATCTTCAATTGTGATGGTGCACTCTGAAAATGGGACATGTGATGCAAAAATAAATTAGTTGGTTACTAAACAAAATTATCTATTTTCAGCATATTCTGCAAGTGATGATAATTGGGATGCCAAAGTACCAAAGTCAGTAGTGGGTCTGTCTGGCTCATGTGTGGTGATCCCCTGTACGTACAACTATCCATCAAATGGAAAGACATACACAGACTTTACAGGAATCTGGTACAAAGGTGTCTCTGATATAATCTACCATACAGACACTTCCATAATCATCAGCAAATTCAAGGATCGCACCAGCCTTCTTGGTAACTTGCAACAGAAAAACTGCACTTTGAAAATAAACTCTTTACAACACGATGACGAAGGAGAATACATGTTTCGGATTGAGATTAAAGATCTGGACATGTACTCATACCAACACAGCAAAGTTTCTATAACTGTAAAAGGTATGAGACTGATGATATTTTGATGCTATTGGTAAATAAAATGGTCAAGCTGTTAGTTTCTTTATGTTTTTACAAAGCAACACTGTAATCACAACCAGATTCAGATTATTATGAAATATCTTTTTTAATTGTAAATATGTAAACAATATTTTTAAATGTCCAAATCAATTCACCAGATTCACCCGAGCTACCCAGCATCTCTGTGGAAGAGGAAGTTACATCACAGAAAGAAGTGACCGCTACCTGTGTTGTGTCACATTCCTGTCCGTCTGACCCGCCGCGTCTCATCTGGAGCCACAAAGGCACAACCACAAGTGACTCACAACCAAAAGAGGACGGCCAATTGAAGTTTACATCATCTCTGACTTTCACACCATCCAGAGAAGACCATAATAAACCTCTCAGCTGCTCAGCAGTGTTTACTCCAGCAAAAACAGTGTCCATCAACAAAAACCTCAAAGTGAAATGTAAACATAATAAAATAATTTTCTTTCATCTTGAATGTTTATTGCTGTTTACAAATAATTTAATAAGAGACTTATTGATCACTGATTTTTGACAGACAGGGTCACTTATTTTAAGGATGTGTAGAACTAGGCAGTTCAGATTTAAATGCCAAAAAGCATGAATTGATTATATAGAAACATATATAACATTTAAATTTATGCATTTGGCATGTTTGTCCACGACACTTAGTAAGTTGACTCCGTGTAATAGGCACCTCGTTGAGTCAAGTATTTTTATATTATAATCTCTCATTCACAGATCCTCCTGAGATTAAAAGTGGGTCTTCCTGTGCATCAGAGACTTTTATAGTCTGTGTTTGTATTGTGGACTCAAGCCCTCCCAGTGAAGTCAAGTGGCTCGGTCCCTCGAGTTCTTTCCCCAGCTCTAGTGTTGAACAGAATGGGTCTCTTACCATATTCACCCTTCAGGGTTGGCTGGGATTCCCAGACACAGTCCATTGCTCTGCCAGTAACAGTCAAGGAAACTCTGTCATGACTCTGTCAGTGCCGCTTCATGGTAAGACTTCATTTGCTCATCTGTTGATGTCTTTTTAAACATTACCATTGATGGAGATTAACTTTTTTTCATCTCTTTTTTTACAGGTTTAATAATATATCTTGTTGTTGCTTCCGTTGTTGTTGTTATTGTAGTTGTTATTTCAGCTTGTGTAGCCAAGAGACGCTGGTAAGAATCTCTCTTTCTCTTGCTCTGTCAAAATTTATCTTTGATGTTTCTAAATCCCTTCACTGTTTGTCATGAAGTGGACGGAGACCTGCACGAAGTGTACTGGATGTGAAGAATGATCACAATGAACTGAAGACAACCCCAAAGTCAGACAAATCAAGGTATTTATGTCGGTACTAGTGATATGTGCATATACTGTACAAACATTTCTGTTATATATATTACTTATATCTTTATAAAGGTTTGTGTAGACTACATACCATGTATTTTATTTAGGGATGCACCGATCATGATTTTTCATTGCCGATTCTAATACCGATATTTTTTTTTACAAGCAAACTGGCTGATTCCGATACCGATTTCAGATTTCTTTTCCTTTAAGCAACAAACTGGCTTTGGCTATTGAAAACAATAACTGTAACCATCTGAAATTAAATGCAATAACTGCACAAAAAGCACATTCAATCCAAAGATGGTACAGATATTTAGCTTCACCATTCAGCTTTTTTTTATTGGGTTGAAACTACATAAAACTGGCCTTAAAAATGAATAGATCAACTGTATCCATGTGAAATTAAAGGCAACAACTGCATAGTAAAACAATCTAAACAACTCAATAAACACAATATCAACAACTTGAAGAAAGATGTTTACTTATCTGCACTGAGTTTTTGGTCTTAAATTTGTTATAAAGAAAAAGGGCTTCACCAGCGAAAGTAAATTAAACCGAAGTATATAAAAAAAATCCAAAATGTTAAATCAAATAAAGTTTAGTGCTACAGCGGGTGCATTTTAAATTAAAGTAAATCAAAAGGCTATCATTGTCATGTAAAATAAAAATAATCATCCTTAACAGAACTGAGGCTTATTTCTGGCATTTTAAAAGTGAATGCATGTTCTTCTTTACGAAAAGAAGCATTTCAACTTTGTCACATCTTAGTCTGTTTCGTTTCTCATCCAACACGTGTGAAGCTGTGCTAAACAAACGTTCGCTGTCCACGCTTGTGCAAGGTCGCAGACAGGTATACTAGCGCAACTTCAGCGAGCACAAGAAAGCGGCTTCTGTTTGTATGGCAGAACACCAGCGGCTGTTTGCTTCTTGGTAGCTGTGGTTCAAATAGATTGCTCTGCATTTCGGATAGTGAACTTTTAAATGTCGGATCAAGTTGTTGTGCCGAATGTCTTTGCTGTTTTCCATTTGTTATCTTGTCCTTTGCAGACATTACAGATTGCAATCTTCACGTCCTCAAATATTTCGAAATACTTCCATACAAATGACATGTTCGCGATTGATTTTCGAATGTGTATGTGTATGTGGCCGCGGGCGCACTTCCGGAAAAAATCGGCGCAAAAAAAAAACATGGCCGGTCAACAGGTGCATCCCTAATTTTATTACCAAGTATGAGCACTTTTTTCAATTAATTCTTTGTATCTGTTTTTTTGGGGGTAAAAATCAGTCAAGAACGAAAAAACGTTGACTTATACACAAAGTATGAAGAAATAGACCAACCTGTTTATAAAAATTTTGAGGTAAGTATGACATTAGATCAGATAAAATGCAAAAGTTCACTATGAAATCTGTTTCTGACTAGTGCAACACGATTACTCATACTTTATTTGTGGTTTCGGACATCACTAAACTACGATGTGAAAAACCCACTTGCAAAATAGTTTGTTGCAAATACTGACAAAAACAACACATGCGATACTAAATCTAGAACTTGAATGTTTGACTCTGACTGAATGTTCTTAACACTTCATATTTATGAGGGGTTGTTTAAACTGTTTAAATGAATCTGATGTATAACATATATGACAATTCTTCCTTGTTGATCAGTGTGATGATGGAAACCCGTCATGTGAGCAAGATGAAGATGATGCTGTCTACGCTAACACCTAAAAAATATAAGCGTTATAACCTTTATGAAGATCATGTATCCAACTGACCATTTTTCATGCCATTATAGTTTCATTGCAGTGGTCACTGGACAAATCTGGCAGAAGAAAATAGAATTATAAATAGAATTATTATAAAGCTTGATAAGTAATATTGCAATAATATATTCATATTTTATGTTACAGGTTACCTTGTGTGTATAAAAAAATAGCTAACAATATATCATGCAATGTAATTTTTTGACAAAGCAATCTCTGTACACTTTATTTCTATTAAAAAAATGAATACGCATAAATGCCACAATGCAGGTGTATGTGTGTGAGCTGAGTTCAGCAGATTTGTTGACATTCAGACATGGTATCAAGTTCCTTAATTTAATATTAGTAAAGAAAAGTCTCATTTCCTCTTCCTTTAACTGTTTTCATTTAACAGAACATTCAAAGCACATCAACTATCGAGATCTGAGATGTCCGTGTTATAATGTGCTGTAGTAGCCTATATTCTTTCCCTATTCTGTTATGATTGAGATCAGATAAACTTACTTTCATTACTCCAGAAGTGAAAGTTTACAGAATAATGAACAGACATTCCCTTTGGTGAGGATATCATTTATTTTAGGTTTCTATTAGATTTAATTTAAATCATGGTAATAAGTAAGTCTATTTCTATTGCCTACATAAAATGTCAAGTCAAAGGAAATGACAAAGTAGCTATCTTTCTCAAAGCACTATTGAACTGTTTAGCATTTTTAAGCTGTTTTTATAACTAATATAAATTTGCTGTTGGGAATGGCTGAGGTTGGCTTTGGCACCAAATTTTAAAGGTGTCTCCAAACAGGTGCAACCCACTTCCTAACTGACTTAGTGGCTGGGTCTCTGTTTGAGCTATTGTTGTGTTACAGATGTTTTTAAAGTGCACAATATGCTTTTGGGTAAATCACGCTGGAATAACATGAATCATCAGTTTAGGTGGAACTCATGTCATAGTATAGCAAATAGATCAAATTGTTTAAAAATCATGTTTTAAATTTTGTTTACTTCGCTCTATTTTTACGTTAAGATATTTTTACTTCATTAAAATACTGCAGTTTGATATAGTATTTTTGAATTAAAAAACTAAGTTATCTGTTGTTGCATCGATACATATTTTAAAGAAAAAACAACATTCTTGTTTGATGAACAATCAGGGTTTCTTGTGTAAAGAAGGAACCCTAATGGACACTTGTGTAAACGAGGACCCCTATAGGTCACTTGAGGAACTTTTATTATGTCTGGATTTACCAAAGCTGTTTTGTTCACGTTCAAAATGAAAAGTCTGTCATTAATTACTCACCCTGCTTTCATTTTAAACCTTGTGATATCATTTCTTCTGCAAAACACGAAATGTGGTGAAAAATGTTGGTAACCAAAAGCCGTTGGTCCCCATTAACTTCTATTGTATGGTCACAAAACCAATGCAAGTCAATAGGGACCAACAGTTTTCTGTTACCAACATTTTAAAAAAAATCTTCTTTTGTGTTCTGCCGAAGAAATAAAGTCATACTGATTTTAAATGACGGGAGGGCATGCCAATAATTTTCATTTTGAAAGTTAAATTTTACACTAAGCTTTTATTGAAACACTTATTGTAAACAACATATACAGTACAAAAACAAGTACAGAACCAAAGTAAATTCGATTGTAACTGTCAGTTTTGCATCTCAGGTCCTGACCTTAAAAAACATGTTTCTATTATATTTCCTCTCTAACCCCCACACAATCAATCGACTTAGAATGATTTTGGAGGATTTTTCAGTTGTGGTGTTTCAAAGACAGGCATTTCACTGTCACATAACAGATTTCCTGTTATCACATATACCAACCACAAGACATATAGCTTTTCTTCTCTTTCACTTGATTTGGAAACATGCAAAATATTATTTAAAAGCTTTAAAAAGAGTTTTGCAGAAACAGAAGAGTTCTTTGCCTAGAGTAAATCACACACATTACTTTAAATGCTTGTGTAACTTGCAGGTGAGCTGAACGTCTGCTTACATAAACAACAGGAAGTTAGACCCTAGCAAATCTGAGACAGCCCCCTCATTATTTTTCATCAGTCATTATTAGTCGATTATGAGAAGTCCTGCATACTTCTGAGAAGACAAAAGGTAAGTCCAACAGAAACAAAAAATGCCTCATCATTTATTTTCTAAAGGCACAGCAGAAAAGAACTGAAATGTACAATGTACTGTATTGTATTTTCACTTTCATAATGTTGTAAATCTCAGTCTGTGCACATGCAACTGAATATTTTATCAGTTCTTTTGTTGTTGTTTTTCTTGTGCCAGGGAGAGAGATGTTCTTTCATGATGTCATCTTTGCTGCTGTTTTTGTTACTCTTTGTTCCTCAGGTAACACACATTTTATTTTATTGATTTTCTTGATATTTTGGTTCTTGTATTTTTAGCAAATGGCTTTAATTTAGCTTACCATATTATGTTAGAGCTCTACCAAAGAACTGGGTGTTTAACGGTAAACTGTCATATTCCAGTGATGTCAGCCTTCATGTTTGTCAATTACTAAAATAATCAACAAAAATCCACCAAAGTGTTCCATTAACTTTTATACATTTGTATTGTTTATACATAAAGTATCCGGTATCAATTTTGGAATTTTTTTCTTAAACAAACAATCCAAAAATGTACCCAAACATCTCACTGTAAAGAACTGATATTTGTTTCAGCTGGAATGACAGAAATACACCGTAAAATAATATTAGGATATAAGGATATTTTATAAATAGTTTTCTGTTTTTCTTGTAAATTTGCCGTATTTTGGGGTAATTTTAAGTTTTTGGGCTGTATTTCAAATAACATAAAAAATCTGTAAAAATATCTGTAATTTTACTTGGAAAATCTGAAACGTTCTGTAATTTTTTTTACAATGGGTTTTGGTTGAATTTGAAAAGAAATGTGAGGTTTATTATGCTGTTGGGTGATTTTGTCAAGAGAAATATTTGAAATGCAAGAGATTTAGACAAAAGTTTCCATTGACTTCTCTGGAAAAAAATATCGACAAACTTAAAGAGATCTTATCGTTTTTTTTCTTTAATTGGAGTCTACTTTCAGAGACTTCTACTGTACATCCACAGTGTACATGCCATTCTTGTTCTCTGTTGCAGGCTACGGTCTCACTCGAAACTGGGTGAAGCAGTGGCCAGGCAAGGTGTATAGTACACCTGGAGAAAACATCACCATACATTGTCAGATTCATGCAGTGGAGACCATCTCTAGGTGTCTTGTGCAGTACGTCATGGAGAGAGACGGGACATATCCCAAAATCAATGAACTTTTACAGTTTGGTGGTAGACATGAAATCAAAAACGAAACCGCCTGGAGCTCAAGTCTCACCTTGAACCCTCTGAAAATAAACGACACAGGAATGTTCTACTGTACTTACTTCTGCAAAATGAATGGAACGTTTCGACAGCACTATGGAAGCGGGACACAACTGTTTGTGCAGTTTGAGATTGATAAGGAATATGTTACGCTACATTACCCACTTCTTTCCACCACTGTAACAGGTGAGAATGTCAGAATTTTCTGGTGCATTGCAAATTTTGATGTGTCATGTAACGGGGCGGAGCTAGGTGGTTCAATGTTGAAAATTATTTTAGGGGCCCACTACAATTTCTAAATGAGTATTAATAAAAGCCTAGTGATCCAGAGTATTTCTTTATTCATTGATATGCATTTGGGAAATGGCCCCGGCATTAGAAAAGAAACCGTGAATTTTTTATATATTGATAAAAGTTGTCTTTCTAAATTTTTCTTTTTTTTCAGACGGAGTAAAGGGCCAGTCAAGATTTTACATGCTCCTCTCATTTCTTGTTTTAGTTGTCTTATCATCCAAATTAGCTGTATTTATATTTGTAACTTCTGCTGCACTTTTTTCTTAATGAAAACCATCTTTTTCACCTTAAACAAGAATTTTATGAGGCTCTTATAACAATATATATTCAAATCTTACTCATTGACAGCATTATTGCATTTTTCTTCTTTGGTGGAATTACTGAATCATAGTGTGGGTTGATTTTCTCACATAGTGTTGTTGGGACGTCTCTCAATTCATTTCACCATCTTTTTTTCACCAAGATGTACCAGCATGACCTACACACAGGATTTTTTTCCGACTTTGAGGTTACGTGAGTGTGCACCACTCCGAATGGTTATTAATTTTCAGTTTTTTATTATCCGATTTTGAAACCCACATGGTCTTATGTGGAAAAAGTTAATTTTTTTAATTGCCTTCAGATGGTCCGAAAACTATTGATAGTTAAATAAACAGCTATTTACCATATGACCAAAAACTCACATTTATAAAGTAAACAAATCACAGATGGATTTGAAGCTGTGTGTGTGTAACCTGGGTGAGTATCTTAAGATATTAGTTCCCATCATTTCTGTTGTTTGACTTGATGCATAGTGGTTAACGTTGCAATGTCTGTACGGACTGCAATTACAAATCTTTAGGCCTTGTTTTGTGTTGAAGTAAACATTCGTCTGCTGTTTGATGACTGATGCAGAATGTGCTGAAACCTGATGATGCATGTTTGTGTGTTTAGTATTGTATTTGTACAGTATGTGTTCAGAGTTCATGCTGACATGCAGCTGTCATGATGTCGAGCCTTTTATAAACATAATACATATACCTTAAGAATAACAAGTGGATCTTATACAAATTAACATTTATGTATTTAGCAGACGCTTTTATCCAAAGCGACTTACATTGCATTGTATTATACCTTTTTTTGTTTCTGACTAGTGCAATCCCCAGGCTGGGATCGACCCCATGACCTTGACCTTGCTAGTACCATTGAGCAACAAGAAAGCTTATCATGAAAACAAATAAATAAGGAATGTTGTCTATCCACTCTTTTATGTGATATTTGTAAAATGCTGAATATTGCAGAGACTGTTACCTGCATAGCCTGTTTGTATTTGACTGTTTACATGTTTTAAACTGTTTATCGGGGATGGATTCATTGTGGTTCAAAATAAAATCAAAATATTGTTTTTAAATGTTTATTTAGATCCATAACTAACCTGGTGGAATAAAACGAATTCTAATGCTTTCCATTACAAATACCACTACAAACCCAGATTACCACTCTGGGCCGTGCACACACAGACATTTTGAGGTGTAGTGGCCGAGACGAAAAAAGGGCACTATGGGTTGAGGCCTTTTCAATATTATTTGCAGGCGCAAAAGCGATATTTATATTTATGCATTTGGTAGATACTTTGTCCAATGTGACTTACATTGCATTATATGACACATTTGTTTCTGAGCGTGTTCAATCCCTTGAAGCTTGTTGTTGCTTGTGTGACAATCTAACCACTGAGATACAGGAAATATTGATGCATTAACATGGTTTTCACATGCATTCATGCTATCTGTGCTGCTATTTATATGGTCTTGATAAAATGTGATTTATGTGATCTATATTTATAGACTACTGGTTTCAACTAAGCACATTTTAAGAAAAAGTTAGCACCAATAGTAGAAAACCATCAGCAAAACATTACCAGTCCATTACATTAAACATTAAATATTTAGCATTAGTATGAATAGACGTCTTTAAGCGGGGATCTTGAATGAATCCCTGCCCGGAGGTGGATAGGGGTTGAGAGGGGCACCTTAGAGCATTAGGGCAGAGGGGCAGGGACGGATTATGACTTCATAGGGCCCAAGGGCCAGTTACCTCCAAGGGCCCCCCTCTCACAATGTTTATTTCTTCCCCTTAGCTGCGCATTCACAGGTATTATGAATATTAAAACCGTTCTCGCTCTGCATCAAATGATTGCACTACGAAAAAAAATATCTGTACAGGGTTTATAGTAATATTAACTACACGGTGAAAAATCAACAATGGACCAAATTAAGGCGTATTTAATGAAGTGTCAAATATACACGTATTTAATGCATCACATAAATAAATGAAATATTTCTCACCATAAAATGCCCCTACGACACATGTCTGTAACCATAAAATCATCAAGGAAAATATTCAGAAAATGCTATTTCACTGTGCTGTAATATAATTAATACGTTAAATTAAATTTGATTAATTAAAAATAACATACAAATAAATTTTGCCACGATTTCTTGATCATTTCATTTGTTTAACAGGGTATCCACAGAAGCATTGTATAGGCTATGAGAACCATATATTAAACATTGATAAACTTTTGTTTTCATTGTTGTTGGGTTTTCTGTCCCAAGCCTTGAAGCTCCGGGCCCTCTCGGGCTCAATGTAGTCAAGGGTCCCTGGGCAATGGCCCCATTGAATTAAACCCATTTAAATTTCTCTTACATTTTTATACATGATTTTTTATATATTTTTTCTGCACTTATTTACTTTTTTAAAGATGGCTAATGCTTTTTCCCTCACTGATAGGAACAGAAAAGCCACCAGGGGGCGTCACAAGCGTGCGCCCGAGAGCTTATAAACCCTGATGAGCATGGTGAGCTCGCCTAGGTCATATGACCAGAGGAGGGGTGTGCTCACTGCTCGTTTCAAAACACACAATGCTTAATGCATGCACACTGTGAGAGAGTGCCGACACTTCCGACGAGTTTAACCTGTTCTTCTACAAATGATGACCTCATAACAACTTTTACAACTGGCAGGGAGTCTTGAAAAGCACTGACGCAATGATCTCAACTTGTGATGAATCACATGTAGGAGACCAAAACGAAACCTACCTGGATGATTATGGACCCTTTGGGAAAGTTAAGGGAATGGAGCACCTGGGAATCTGTCGGTCTGTCGCCTCTGTGATCTCAGCTGAGTCCACCTGCGCGCGCATCTCTCTGCCAGGTGTGATGGATTCAGAAGGGCGCGTGGACGAGTCCAGACTCAGGATGCATGTATTTAAAAACGGTAACTTTGGTATGGTGGTCTTGAACTGACGCATTGAGCATTATTTTCTACATGCAAAGAGCCCTAAAGGAATGTTAAAGTCATACTTTAGATGTTACGGCTTAAAGCATGGTTAATAAGATTACATATTTGCATCTTAAGTTGTGTCATGAACATTAGAGTTGGGTAGTTTGGTTTTTGCATGGATTCATTCTGGTTAGTTCTTATTATTATTATTCATGGTCACAATAATGCACAGGATTATTTAGGGCATAACTGACTTTTGAAACATTTGATGTTATGAAGGGCATTAAGGTGTTTCTAATTGATTCATATACAGAGTTTAACTCTCTAGTTTATGTATAATGTATTGCACATTGAGATCTGAAAGTGTAAGAGAGACCACAGTCCTTGTATTTTGCACTATTTTCATATTCAAACTCAACGCCTTCCATTTTCGAAGGCCTATTTTACTGACCGAGATTTTCCTGTCAGACTTGTAGACCTAAAGTAACTCGGGTCTGTGTTGTAGTCATTGTGCATCAACGCTCATGAGATCCAATCATATTTCAAGCTTTCTGTCCAGGAACGCACCCTCCTCTGACCTCACAAGTATGTGGCACAGGCGTGTGACGCTTATGATGATCACATCACAAAATAACACCGTAAAGTTCCAACACAGTCAAACCATCATTCGAGGATAGACCCACGTTTGATCTGAATTACATAATCTGTTCCTCTCAGGCTGTGTATGAAGGGGATTAGAAGTTGTTCTATGTTCTGTGTTAACCCTCAAACGCCCCCTGCTACGATCACGCATTATGATTTTGTAAAATGCTCATTTTGACAGATTTCTGTACATTCTCTGTTCTCTCTGGGGAAATGCATTCCTTAACAGTGATGCAATTAAAATGTGATAGCTAAACATTGATGATGCTCTGTCTGTTTGTCTACTCTTAGTAAACAATAGCAATCTAGTGTAGCCTACAGAATGCGCTGACAGTACTCCTTATAGTCAATAAGATATCAATTAGTTGACGATGTCAAGAGACTAAATGATGTAAGTGATGTGTTTCTGAAAACAAAAGCCGCCTTTTGATTGTAAGTTGATGTTTCAAATGTTATCGCAAGGAAGCATCCAAAAAAAGTAATTCCTTTGTACTTGCTACATTGTTACCTGTACTGTTTAAAATGTGTTAACCTTTGACCGTGTCTTCTCATCATCCGTAACTGTGTATGACATATGATGTATTTGGGTGATTCAGGTGGTGTGTCGCCGGAGGAACGGGGTCAGGTATGGCGGTTTCTATTCGGCATGTACCCCTGCAGCTCTACGGCTCTGGAGCGCCCCCTGCTGCTGGAGCAGATGGCAGTGCGCTATCGGCTCATGAAGCAGAAGTGGCAACAGCTGCTTCCTGGAGCGGTTCGACTCAGACTCAATGGCACTGATGGTAGGTGATGTTCTTGAGCACCAAGATTTTGCTTCATAGAATAAATCCGGCTTACTTGTAATATTAGATCATGTTTTAAATAACAGTTTAACTTGAAATATGTAAGAAAAACAATGAAAGATGTATGCAGATGCAGAAAACCTTTTTTTTGTTTTGTTGGTTCTGAATGTGTGTTTTCCAGCCGAGCTGTTGGCTGCCGTGAAATATTTTGATCAGAGGCAGGACAGAGAACAAAATCGACAGCAGTTCCAGTCGGATGAGGTTAGAGAAAGGATATCTTTTTTGGAGCTGCAGGCTCAGGTGAAGCTAAACATTTCCCTTGTCTTAAAAGGATACACGTTACACTAATAAACAATCTCAGTCTTTACACTTACTGTACCTAAACTGACATGACTATGTTAAATGTGCAGGTGCTATTTGAACGTGTCACCTTTGACCTGGAGGAGCTTCAGGAGGCCATACGCATTATCGATAAAGATGTCCCCCGAACAGACAGAGATTTACCATACTACCGGTGAGATCATCATTGGTACATTGAACATGCTAAATAGGAAAATATGATGTCCTGCTGTACCATCTGCAGTATTCCTTTCAGCTGCTTTTAAAACCAAGGTCAGTTTTGTTTGCACTTGCCTGGCTGTTTTGCATTGTTTTTTTTGTCAAATGCTACAGATCCCTTTCAACTCAATAATTCTTTATTCTTGTTAAACAAACACGTTGTTGTGACATCATCGGTGTGCTCAGCAAACAGGTCATTGCCACACCAGTTTATCAAATTACCTTGGAACTGAACGCAACCATCATTCATCTGTCGGACCAAACTGGAAAAGTTGAGTTTTATTGCGGTTAAACAGTAACTTGTCAGTGCTGTTATCTCAGCTCAATTTTGTTGCGTAAATCAATATCCAAGGACGTATATAATATCAAATATACTGTCTTTTTAAACTAGTTATACATATTGACATGAAATAGGATTTTCCGAGTTTAATAATGTTATCGAAAGGGAAACTAATACATGCTAGCAAATATTACAAAACAGGATATTGGTCCCACTTATTTTGAAACGTTTCTTGCTTCAGAAAGGAACAGCTGCTTGAATGTTTTTGAAGTTGTTTATTTGGTTATATAACTTCTGCTTTTTCCACTAAAGTCAATGACTGTTTGAAGAAGATCGTGTGAGATTTTATTTTATTTCTTTTATCAGGAATGAAGGCTTGGGTAACCTACTTGTGTTAAGAGATATTTTAATCACGTATGCTGCTTTTCACCCAGGTATGTAAATATGTTATAAGTGCAATGGCGACATCTAGTGGTTAAATGAGTAACTCATTATTATTATTATTAATCTCTGTCTTTCTCTCTCTGCAGAAGTGAGTTATGCTCAGGGTATGAATGACCTTTGCAGTCGCTTTCTGGAGGTTTTGGACTCAGAGGTGGACACTTACTGGAGCTTTTCCTGTTACATGGAGAAGTTTTCCAAAGACTTCTGTGCCCACGGACTGTATCGCAAAATGGGTTGGCTTGCTTAATTTTTTCTTTGTGTGTTGTAAAGACATTTCTCAAATTAAAGCATAGTCCGAGTTGTGATGAATATCTTATATGCTTCTCAGAATTGGAAGCTGCTTTACTGAAGGAACTGGACCATCAGCTTCATGCTCATCTGGTCACAGAAAGCTTAGATAGACTGACATTCTGTCACAGGTGTGTAATTACACCTGGTTATCTCTCTTGCCTTTTTCAACTTGCATCGTCTATTTTATTTTTCATTCATTTTTCTTTCTTTCCTTTTACTAGTTTATTCACCTCTTTATAACCGTTATCCCTTCAACCTCCTCAATATGACTCTTTATTATCTTAAAGTAAGAGTTCATATGATTCTACATTTCTTTTGACTTACTATATGTTTTACTTTAACCAAACACTTGTTGTTCCAAGCCCAAATTACTTATAATATTGCCCAAAATGCAGAATGTAAGTGATCATTTGCTTAAATTGCATCATTTTTTCAATGACTGAAGCGATCACCCCCTAATGCCTCCCTTACCTAATTTTGTACTCTCCTGATGAAGGGAAGTCAAACAGTTTTGACACTACATAAATGATGACATCATTTTCATTTTTTAACATTTTGTTAACTTTGCTGCATCTTCTTGCAGGTGGCTTTTGCTGGGTTTCCAGAGAGAGTTTGAACACAGTGATGCTCTGCGTCTGTTTGAGATTTTTAGCTGCGATCACTTGGAGCTCATCTCGCAGCAGGTGGATCGCGCTCGATATCAGGAGAGATTGGCACGAAAACAAAGTCTAGGTAAGAGCCCCCTAAATCGACGTCTGGGAAACTCCTAAAACACAGAATGGTCTGGGTAAAGTGACATTAAAATATGTTTTCTGTGTTTGTCACTCAACAGAAAAATTTGTTATTAACCACCCAGCCAAATAAAATAAAATGAAAAGTTATTAAAATCTTGGAAAAATAAGCAGGACTCTCTCCTCTCAAACACTGGAGGCCTGTCCTCTGTTGATGCTGAAAAGAGCGCTTGCAATCCTGAGCGTTAGTGTTTGAGTTATTGGAATTGATCGATGCATTTAAATCTTAAAGCGTATTAAGATGTATGATCTTTATAAATGTATTATTTTTACCTGGCGGAATCAAAACATGCCAAGCTAAAAGTATGGACCCAAATATCATAGATTTGGTGAGGGGCTCTTTTCACTTTTCACATTTTTCAACATCATCTGTAACCTATTAAAAGCTTTATTTATAGTGTAAACATTTATTACCACAACTCGTCTGTGGTACATCCTTCAAAATATTTTGATGATTTGATTTGTGCTTTATGAATCTGTGTCCTCCAGAGGATGAATCGGTGAAAGAAGCGCATACGGTAAACGCAGATTTCACCTTTGAACTCTTCATGTGTGCTACCATCCTTCTGGAACACCGAGACGCTCTTCTAAGATGCAAGAATGAAGTTCAACTCATTCAGTTCACAAGCAGGTGTGTGTTTATACCACGTGGGCATGATGTGTAGATTTAGTGTTTAATTTTACTCTCAATGCATATGTTATATGTATGGTGTTCATTTCATGACTCAACATCTTTAAGAAAAGCAGATTGATGTTGATTTCTGCTTATTTATATAACCATTATGTCACCGGTCAGTCTGCAGGGAAAGCTGGACCTGAACAGCACGCTGAAGAAAGCAGAGGAACATTTTTATGACTACTGCAAGCGTTCATCTTGGGATTATTTGAGCGGCCGTTGTCGCATGGCGAAGAGAAAAGAGGATCATTTTTTCTATCATCTGCGAAACCTTTTCTCCTGAGATTTAACACAACCTGTGATGAATGTTCTTGGGAAAGATCTTGTTGACTGATACCCAGGAGTCTTCTGGGGGATTTTAAACTGAAGAATGATGCTGCTTTTAAATCAGTGTTTGTATTTATGAACAAGATGGAAAGACACTTGATCTCCAAACACTTGCTGTTTTTATGTAAAGATTTATTTGTCAGACAGACTCTAAGATAAATTTACCTTCTTAAAGAAATAATTCACCCAAAAATTCTATATCTATTCACCCCCATGTCGTTCAAACCTGTTTATGACTCTTTCCTCTGTGAAACACAAAAGAAGATATTTGGAGAATAAAGTGGTTTTGTGTTCATATAATGGAAGTCAATGGGGTCCAGAGTTGTTTGGTTACCAACGTTCTTCAAAATATCTTCTTTTGTGTTCTGCAAAAGAAATAAAGTCTTACAAGTTCACAGTGAGATCGGCAGTGTCAAAAAGGTCAAACTTACACTCGCAGTGTATATATAATCCACACATACTGTATATACATTGTGAGAGTTAATTTGTCCCATTTTAACAATGGTGATTTTGCTGTGTTGGAAATGACAAGAGGGTGAGTTAATAATGAAAGAATGTCCAATTTGGGTGAACCAACCCTTTAAGATTATTAATAGACACACATGTTTACTGTAATGTTATGTAATTTTTTGCATCAACACCATTGTTTTAATGATCCTTTACCTTGAAAAATGCCTGAAAATACAGGTAGCGTTTAAAGATGTTTTATTTATTTATCTAAAACTCCCTTGGACTGCAGATATTGCTCATACAGTGATAACCAAGTCAACATTTGTATTTGTAGTAAGTGCACAGAGGGCAGAAATCCCCACCGCTGAACTAAGTAAGACTCGACTTCTGAGTATTATTCCATCTCCGAAACATCTGGTGCTGGTTCACATAAGAACACAATGTAAGAATAGAAACACATGCTCTTAAGTGACACGCTTCTGAGAAGCTGTAGAACATCCGCCGTGGTCTTCTCGCACCAATCTGAAACACTTCTCAAGTATCATCTGATCAGAAATAGCTCATTGAGCGGGACCCTGTTCACTTGAGAGATCACAGTGATGTTGTTTTCTTATGTAAGGAGCCACAAAATATGTTTACACCTCGTCACAGTTGTTTTACATGATGACGTGAAACAAATCTTTTAAACACTGTGGTTAAATGTACATTTTTTGTATGTTTGAAGATTTTCTGACACAAAAGGGCTGTTCGTGTATGTTTTCAAGATTTTTGGAATATTTCTTAAAGTTTGCACAATATTTGATTGTGTACAAATGTAGCAGGAGAGGAACTATACATCAATCAGCAGTGTTAAACTGACTGATGAACTATGATTATGGCTTTCTGAGGTGAGATGTGTGATGTCACAGGCGGAGGTGTGTGTGTGCGTGCGTGCGTGCGTGTGCGTGAGCGTGCGTGAGCGCGCGTGAGCGCGCGTGTGAGCGCGTGTGTGTGTGTGTGTGTGTGTGTGTGTGTGAGCGTGAGCGAGAAAGAGAGAGAGAGAGGCAGTAACAAGTTTTATTTTAAGCTTGACTGTGACATTTAAGCACTCTCTTCCTAGTGAGTCACGGACACTAAACTTTATGCTGCCGAGTACAATGTTATTCAGAAATAAAATGTGAACATCCAAATCTTTTTGTTTGCCCTCTTTGTGAGGCTTCTCTAATAGAAATAACTGTAAGATATAATGCAAAACATTTAGTATACGCCCTCAATCCGAGTCACACCCATTTAAACCAACTTGATTCTAAATCAGTCCAGTCAGGTCATACTGTACATTCTGCAACTTCTTTGGGTTTTAAAGGGACAGTTCACCCAATATTAAAAACATTTCAGCATTTATTGGCCCACGTTTCAGTAAAAACATGTATGACTTTTCATGTGCAGAAAACAAAAGAAGATATTTTGAAGAATGTGGTTACCAACCAACATTTGTCCCCATTGACTTAACTCGAATGGACACAAAACCGTTGAGACATTTCTCAAAATATCTTCTTTAGCGTTGTGCAAAAGAAAGGAATTCATACAGGTTTAAGACAACGTAAGGGTGAATATACTGTTTTCATTTTTGTTTTAACAAAATGCCGACTTATCTTGTCTGTCTGCATTTCAAAGCAAAAGTCACACAAATTTGTATTTTAATGTCTCATTACAATGTAGAAACAGTTTTAAACAAAAGTGTTTCTCTGTGTGACTTCCATAGCAGTAGATTGTGACTTTATGTGCTTTGCATAGCAGACATAGAGCTGCTGAGCCCAGAGCACATGAGAACTGTCATCTGGAACTTTCTCTGGGATCAGGTGACCTCACACTGCTGTGCCTATAAGCTCAGAAGAGTCAAAGAGTGCAGGAGACACCAGAACAGACTTGGTGCTGAGGGACACAACACATTTCCTCTCACTTATCTCTCAAGAACAACTTTTCCAGTAAGGTAAAAGTTTTCTGTGAGGCATTGCGAGAAGTCTGCAACAGTTTGGCTTGGCATTCTGTTTCGTCTGCTTGCTGTTTTAGATTTCAACTTTTATTTTATTTTTTGCGTCTGTAACTGCTTGCCAGACAAGGCAATGCTGTGATCTACATTAAACACTGCATGTACTTATATGTCTCATAATAAACATGTAGCATGTGAGTTATTAATAAGTTTCCAAAACTGTAGGGTAGTCCTAAACTGATAACAGATCAGTTTTTTCATCTCTTGTTTAGAAAGTTTGGACTAAATAATAAGAATGTATTTATGACGTACACATTTGAAAACAGCTATGCTCATTTTTTTACAATTTTCACATTAACATTATAAAAAAAGCACAGAATTATGCAAGTTTATTTTCATGCAGTCCAAAATAACATTAATATTATAAATATGTTTTTTTGGTTAAGAACCCTCCCGAAATAAAATAACAAAAAATAAAATGCATTGGAATATACTAAAAAATATCATGAAATATTAAAAAAAATCATTCATTCATTGGAACCAATATAAAAACAAATATTGAAATCAATATATTAACAATTAATGTATTGTTAAATACACTTTCTTTGTGTAACGATTAATTTCAGTTACTGTACTATGCCAAGTTTAGAGGGATTGTGTAAATGCATGCTGGGCTGTACAAGGCCTTTTCCATAGTGTAATGAAATAGGCTAGGACAAGCTAGCACACCAGATATAAGCCAAATAAACTAATATTAACCATAAAGGAATAATATGTATTAACTACATATTAATGTATTGTTAAATACACTTTCTTTTTGTAAGGATATGCAATCTTTGTCTAGATTACTCAAGCTTTCCTCAGACTTTCAGTCAGCAATGCAAAACCTTTCGGTGAGCGTATATCCAATTCTTTAATAAATGAAGGTTGACCAAAACGATAATAAGATAAAAATTTAGTTCATTCAGTTGTGTCTTTTTTTGTTTCCATAATATGTGGAAGCTTTCCTTTAGCTCAGTGGTAAGAGCAGAGCAACAACTCTTAAGTCGTGGGTTCGATCCAAGGGGATTGCACATACAACAAATGTTTTAGGTTAATGCAATTTAAGTCACTTTGGATAAAAGTTTCTGCCAAATGCGTAATGTAAAGGTGTAATCCTTGAACTGATTTAAATGAGACGCTTTGATCCCGAGACATCCGCTAAGACCATACTAAGACTTCTCTCTCGTGTCTCAGAGAATGCTGGGATACGCTCAAATGCATTCAGAACAAGTCATGCAGCTATCACAAGTCATATGACCCCTACAGCACTAAGCTCTTTGTATCTCCCAATGTCTCCTGTCTGTCCCATGCAGACAGAAACAACCTGTTGCTTTGTGTGCTTCAAATTTTCCTTGTAGCAATTTGAAAAACGATTAATTTCAGTTACTGTACTATGCCAAGTTTAGAGGGATTGTGTAAATGCATGCTGGGCTGTACAAGGCCTTTTCCATTGTGTAATGAAATAGGCTAGGACAAGCTAGCACACCAGATATAAGCCAAATAAACTAATATTAACCATAGAGGAATAATTTGTATTAACTAGTGTACAATAGGTCTAATGGTATATGCAGAAGAAAATGAGTTTGAGTTTGCGATAAATTGAGTGTGGTGATATAATTTCACAGTATCTGTTCCAAACATACACACCCTTGGTCATGGCATGCGGCCAAGCCTGGACTTTCCAAAGCAGCTAAGAGTGCATATTGGACGTATTGAAGCACAAATGTGATTGTAGCTGCGTTCCACTCTATTTTACAAACATACATTCTTTTCATAAATAAAACTTTCATATGTTAAGTGATTTCTGAGAGACACAAAGAGCTCATTATTTTTGCGTTTAAGTCTGATAACTGATACACTGTCAAAAAATATTCAACTTGAGTTCAAAAGCTGAATTTTTTTAAGATAAACGAAATTGGTTTACAGGTCATTTAATTTAAAAACGAAAAAATCTGGTTAGCATTTCATACAACTTATAAAAGAAAGTTGATTTTTTAAAATCATTTTGATGAGTTGATATAATAGAGAAACATGACGTGTTTGCAACTTATGAGCACGTCATTTTTATAGTGTGTTCATATTTTTACTTAGAATTAACAAGAAAATAAATGTGAAACAGTTCATTCTTGCTTAACTATACTCATACATGGTTGTCTTGTCCAGGCAGGATGTCTAAAGGTCCAGCTGTGGGTATCGATTTGGGCACCACCTACTCCTGCGTGGGCATCTTCCAGCATGGAAAGGTGGAGATAATCGCCAACGACCAAGGAAACAGAACGACCCCCAGCTATGTTGCTTTCACAGATACGGAAAGACTCATCGGAGATGCAGCTAAAAACCAAGTGGCCATGAACCCCAACAACACAGTGTTCGGTAAATCAGCCCATTCACAAGAAATGACATAATGTATTGATGTCTCATTGACTCTGGAGTCATATAATATTATATGCATTTAAAGGGACAGTTCATCCCAAAATGAGAACTCTATTGTGTCACTCCAGACTTTATTCTGTGGAACACGAATATTTTGAAGACCATTGGTAACCAAACAAAATCGTCCGCCATTGACTTCTATTCGACACAAAACAACAAAGAAATTTCTTAAAATATCTTCTTTTGTGTTCCACAGTCAAAGAGACAAATACAGGTGTTTGAATGACATGAAGGTGAATAAACGATGACAGAATTAAACATTTTAGGTGACATCAACATAATAAGAAATTAAATGAATTTATTGCTCTTCTTCATTAGATGGGATTGCATTTATATGATGTATTGACAATATTGTTTTTCAAGTGAAGAAGGTGTGTAAAGTTTGCTCACAGCTACACCCACAGAGTATTTGCTATATGACCATATATGGACATATACAGTACGTGTATATTTCTAATTCCAATGTTTGCTCAACACATTGTAAAGATTGTAAAGTGGAGAACGGCAGTTTCTAATACATGTATTCACACTTTTTTCAAGAAAGAAAAGTTTTTAAAACAAAACATTCTTATTTCTCACAGATGCCAAGCGTCTGATTGGTCGACGCTTCGATGACCCGGTGGTTCAGTCGGACATGAAATACTGGCCATTTAAAGTCATCAATGAGGGCAGCAAACCCAAGATGGAGGTGGAGTACAAAGGAGAGATAAAGACCTTCTTTCCAGAGGAGGTGTCCTCTATGGTCCTCACCAAGATGAAAGAAATTTCCGAGGCCTATCTTGGCAAGGTGAGAGGAGAGCAAAATAAAACCACCATAATTAAATTACAGAAGCAATTCATCTCATTTTACAAGCAGGAAGCATGATTAAGAGTAAGAGTTACAAGGATTCAGAAAAACAGATCACCTTTGACAGAAGCAGAGTTGCCCAAGTTATGAGATCATTTCTATTGTTTCAAAATTAAAGGAATCAGAGATGATTAAATCCACATTCAAAAACTGGGTTAAAAATCGGATTTAAACAACAATACATTAAAAGAAGATTCGGACAAAATTTGGAACAGACATGCCACTAATAATACGGACTATGGTATTGTTCATGTTAACACATGGATGGTCTCCATATGGCCCTAGTTCTGAGATAGAAATCAAATGAATTTGTAATAAACTGTATTACATTAGCCAGAAGCAAGGTGTTGTGATTAATTTTTTTCAAAATAGCTTTCATAGTTTTGTCTACCATGTCACAACTGCTAATCCAAACAAAAACTTGTAATAACTTGTCCAGTGACACCCATGACATATTTATTTTCTGATAACATGATCTTAAGGGCTTTCCTATGAATTAAATAAAAATGCAAGAAAGCATGAAAACCACAGTACTGTGGTAAGATGCTAAACTGCTTATCAGTAAATTTAATGGCCCGCTTAAGAGCGGTTTGAGAACTTTACCACAGATTGATATCTGAGTCTGCAGCAGCCAATGATGTTCTGAAGTCTTAAGAAAATATTACACAATATACATTTGTGTAGAAAATGTTTGAAAATTAGGCATTTGGTAACGCTGCAAATTAAACGCTGATCGTTTTACATTTTGTATTTTAACATTTGGTGTCACTGTAACATAAACGACTGTAGATGAGAACTCACTGTACACTGTTACGTGAGCTCTGTCAAAAGATATTCTGACAATTTTTTTAAATAAAAAACATTATTGGAAATTAAAAGATTTTTCACATGATTGAGTCTAGTAAATCAAAACCAATGAAATTATTTAAGCAAACAAACAAACTAAACATTTTTGGATAAGGCGTGACACTAAAAATTACTTTTAATTAATAATATTCTGTGCTGATATTGCTTCTGAGGCTTTATAATTCATGAAAATCTTACATTATCTGCATTTAACTTTATTTAATGTTATTGTGTTTTATTATTTTTCAAGTTTATTGTCAATATTAGTGTCCATCACGGACAATAAGCATAATTATATTATTAAATGTAATTACTGATATTCTAAATACCACTTACTCTGTTTCTTCTTTACTTTTTATAGTTATATTACATTATATTTTATTATATGTAGTTAAATAATGTGCAAAACTGCAAAATTGTGCTTGAAAAATAATTTAAATCAGTTTAATTAAAAAAGAATTGTTTTTTTCACAGTGAATGCTTAACCTCTGATATTAACAGGATCTTCTCATTTGATCTTAATTTATTAGCCCGTGTCAAACGCAGTCATCACAGTTCCCGCTTACTTCAACGACTCTCAGCGGCAAGCCACAAAAGATTCAGGAACCATCGCAGGCCTCAACGTACTTCGCATAATCAATGAACCAACAGCAGCTGCCATTGCGTACGGACTTGACAAGAAGGTACATAGATATTTAAATTTTTTCTTATCTGGAATAGAAGACTTTATGTATTGCTATCGCATGGCTTAACTTAAATAAATGAAAAACTTGGTGTTTGATAAGCATCTCGGATTAGCTGATAGACTAAACCGCTGGTTTATGTCCTCAGTTTACATTTCTAAATGACTGTCTTGATACAGGTTGGTGGTGAACGCAACGTTCTCATCTTCGACCTGGGTGGCGGCACCTTCGATGTGTCCATCTTGACAATTGAGGATGGCATCTTTGAAGTCAAAGCCACCGCTGGTGACACCCACTTGGGTGGTGAGGACTTTGACAACCGAATGGTCAACCACTTCATCGCCGAGTTCAAGCGCAAGTTTAAGAAAGACATCACCGGCAACAAACGCGCAGTCCGTCGCCTGCGAACAGCGTGCGAGCGTGCCAAGCGCACCCTCTCCTCCAGCACGCAGGCCAGCATCGAGATCGACTCTCTGTACGAAGGCGCCGACTTCTACACTTCTATCACCAGAGCACGTTTTGAGGAGCTCAACGCCGACCTCTTTCGTGGAACGCTGGATCCAGTGGAAAAGGCTCTGCGGGATGCGAAGATGGACAAGTCACAGATCCACGACATTGTGCTGGTTGGCGGCTCCACTCGCATTCCCAAAATTCAGAAGTTGCTTCAGGACTTCTTCAACGGAAGGGATCTTAACAAGAGCATCAACCCGGATGAAGCAGTTGCGTATGGTGCTGGTAGGCGCTTTACTCTATGTCTGGATGCATCATTTTGTTTCTTGATCTTGGGAATTCACAGATCTGGAATTAGAATAAAGAGACACAAATTTAGATTGTAAATGTTTGAGCATCTCGATTCCTGTTGTGTCACATTTTATCTTTGGTGACGTTTAAATCTTTCTTCATAACCTACCCAGCCGTCCAGGCAGCCATCTTATCCGGCGATAAATCGGAGAATGTGCAAGACCTGTTGCTGCTGGATGTAACTCCTCTCTCTCTGGGCATTGAGACAGCCGGTGGTGTCATGACTGTGTTGATCAAAAGGAACACCACCATTCCTACCAAACAAACCCAGACCTTCACCACCTACTCAGATAACCAGCCTGGTGTCCTGATCCAGGTAAACAAAAGAATCTGGACTTGTTTTAAAAGTTGCCAATTTCATAAAAATTCAACTTGAATTCATTCATTTGATATGTATGAAAATAATATGTATATGATAATAATGAGCATATTTTAAGGTCCACCCACCATCTCCATCCCAAAACCCAGCAATCAGTAGGATTAATAAGAAATTTATAAGATCATACAAATTCACATCAATTCGTCATCATTTCACAAGTTTTTAATAATTACACAATGTCACAATATTATGATGAAGATCTACAGCTTCTGAAGCTTAGATAGTATGATGAACTTGCTTAACCCAAAACAGATGTTTAAAATACATTGTTACAATGTTCTCTCTAAGTTAAACTTTAAAATTTTCGGGATACTTGCAACGTTTCATTGACCCTGCTTAACACTTCATTAGGTATATGAGGGAGAGAGAGCCATGACAAAGGACAACAACCTTCTAGGCAAATTTGAATTAACGGGGATCCCTCCCGCCCCTCGTGGTGTGCCACAGATTGAAGTTACTTTCGACATTGACGCCAATGGCATTCTCAATGTATCCGCGGTGGACAAAAGCACTGGCAAGGAGAACAAGATCACAATCACCAATGACAAAGGTAAAATCGTTCAGACAAACCTCTGAGATCCAAACTCTCAACTATTTCAGCGGTGACATGAATTTGCCGAAGAGACAAGAACCTACTTATTTTATTTCAGAACCATCCCGTTTGTTCAGTTTTCTCATAATCATTTTTGTCCCTTTCAGGTCGATTGAGCAAGGAAGACATTGAGCGTATGGTACAAGAAGCTGACCAGTATCGTTCAGAGGACGAAGCTCAGAAAGAGAAGGTCACAGCCAAGAACACATTGGAATCGTTGGCTTTCAACATGAAGAGCACCGTGGAAGATGACAAGCTAAAGGACAAGATCAGTGCAGATGACAAAAAAGTCATCATTGACAAATGCAATGAGGTCATTGCCTGGCTGGACAGGAACCAGGTAGGTGACAATCTAAAAAACATGAACAACCACACTTGTCACATTTGTTTACATGCTTGAGACTTACTTTGACAGCTATGAGCTTTTCATTGAAGGATCTCTGGAACAATTAGATGCTCTCACATTGAAACCCATTGTGTTGACACCCAGAATGTTTCAACCAATAACACAAACATCATTAACTCATGAGTCATCAAAAAAACATGTGTTGTGATAATGTTCATTTCCCAGCATCTCCAATTTGTCAATATCCGTAGTGAAACTCATTGTTTCTTGTGCAACAGACTGCAGAAAAGGAAGAGTATGAGCACCAACAGAAGGAGCTGGAAAAAGTTTGCAACCCCATCATTACCAAACTCTATCAGGGTGCTGGCGACATGCCGGGAGGAATGCCAGGGGGGATGCCCGGAGGATTTCCTGGGGGGGCTGGAGGTGGTGCCTCCTCAGGTCCTACCATTGAGGAAGTTGACTAATCCAGCAAAAACGAAGAGGAATATTCAAAGTCGCACTTAAACACAGTACATTTTACATCAATGTTTCTCAAACAGACTTCTTATGATTCATTTAATATCACATTATTGACCCGGTGTGTCAGATGAGACCAACTTACAGCCTGTGACCAAAGCTATATGTGTCACTTACATAACAACATTGGCATTCGCACGTTTCCTTACATGTTAGAACATCACATTTGCAAAAACATCTGAAATACCTGTAAACTATTATTTAATGGTTGCAAAAGTTAGTCATGCTACACAAAGCGCAGAAATACTTGGGGTGGAGCTTTGTAACCTGTTCCACAGGAATAGCTTTTTAATGTTTCAATTGCTGTTCTATGATTCATTATTTACCGTATGACTCAAGATGCTACAATAAACATTTGAATTCCTCAAATCTTGTCTCGTGTTTTTGTTAAAGTTGCCAACTTCCATTTGAATGTGGCTTGGGAAATACAATCAGACCAGTCAATCAAGACTTGGCCGGTTTATTTGTTTCAAGAAAGGTAAGCGGAGACATTTCCATTGTCCAGTCAACATTTTAGTTCTGTCAGTCAATATGTAATTGTTGTTGTTTTCCTCATATGACAAATACCAACATTCTGAAGCTCCTCCTTAATGCATAGTAGCATCTTTATGAGTTATGATATGCACCACATGCAAGACAGAATATAAAGCAGAAGAGAGACTGAACAGAAACATAAGAAAGACTTCAGAACATCAAGACATCTGAAAGGCACTCATCTATAACATGTTTTGGATAATCTGCTGTTTTGTTTTGGTGGCCTCCGCTGTCGGTGAGTTTCATGCTGTGAATTTTGAAGGTGTTGATGTAAAACTACATTGTGTGTTTTTAAGTATTTTTATTGATATTAAAGTAAATCAGACACCATCTTTTATACTTTTAGGCCAAAATGACTCCAGATTAAGGATTTTGTCTGTCGGTAGTGCTGGGGGAGAAAATGCATTATTCGCCTGGCCCTGGCAAGTATCTCTCAAGGTAAAAGATAACAAAAACTTTTATGTTAAAGGATTATTATTGTATCATTACATTTTATTCTTATATCTTTGCATTTTCTGTTTAATAATAAACCGTTTCTCATTACACTTCATGAATTCTTTATATGTGAACCAGACAACCAAAGGCATTCACTTATGTGGGGGAACTCTGATCAACAAGAACTGGATTCTTACTGCTGCTCATTGCCCTGTTCGGTAAAAACCAATGAAAGAATATATCTTTTTACTAATCTATAGGTCCATTTCTATTCATTTTTTTAATCTTTCACTGTCATTACTTGTCCAGAGCTGGATATCACCATGCTGTTCTTGGAGAGTATGACCGTGGCTCTGAAGACAAAGCCGTTCAGATCCGGAAAATTTCCAAGGTTTTAGTTTTAATCGATTTGAATATATTTTTTAACACTTTCCAATGTGCATTTTAACACTGGAGTTTTTTTCTTTCTCCTGCAGGTCATCGTTCATCCTCGCTTCAACAAAGATACATTTAGCAATGATGTTGCACTGTTGAGATTGTCCTCTCCAGTACAAATAACGTCCCGTGTTGCTCCGGTTAAACTAGTTTCCTCCACCACCAGCATCTCTTCTGGGACTCTTTGTGTCCTCATTGGCTGGGGCAGAACCGCAACCAGTCGTAAGTTTGCAATTCTCATCATCCATGTTGTTATTAAAACTGCTAAGTACATTTATTATGAAAAAAGAAATGGGTTCTTACTCACTCTTGGACCATATACACAAGATACCTGTAAGCTCTAATACTTTGTCTGTGTTTTGATTTTAGTGAGTCCTCGTGTCCTGCAGGAAACCACTTTGCCCATTGTGAGTACTGCTAACTGCAGGTTTTACTGGGGTCTGACCAGATCAATCACAGATTCCATGATTTGTGCCGGAGGTTCTGGATCTTCAGCTTGCCAGGTACATATACTTTAGAAGAACACTCAAAATTAGATTGATTCATTCAAATAATTTTAAATAACTCCAAGGAAATATTAAGCTATAGAACTTGATGTTTGTGTGTCGAACGCAGGGGGATTCTGGTGGTCCTCTGCTATGTGACAGCAAAGGTGTTTGGTATCAGGTGGGCATTGTTTCATGGGGAGCAATTGACTGCGGTGTTAATGCTCCAGGAGTCTACTCTCGTGTGTCTTACCTTCGCCAATGGATTGACGATACTGTCTCATCCAACTAGAGCTCCAACAACCTGAGTTGATACTGCATTAAACTGGCTAACGCACTTTATAACTTATGTATGAACTTGAGCAACTTACTTTGGGAAAAGTGTTTATTTGATTATTTCTTTTCAGAATTGTATACACTTTTGTAGGATATAGGATATCTTGTTAGTATATTTATTATAGTAAATTATTTCCTCAAGTAGTTTATGAAATACATAAACTGTGTGATTAAATTATTCATGTTTATCATTTGACTCAACAAACTTAACAAAAGAAACATAAAATTGTCATGTTGTTATATTGTAATAAACCATTTTTACATTCTTTTTGATAATAAAATAAATGTTGGGAAATTAATTCTGTTACTTGTTTTGTGTGTATTTCTGTTGTTTATTATTCAACACAAAAACAGATACTTATTACATATAAATGCATTAATAAAATACATTGGGTCTGTTTCAGGAGTAAAAAATGCAACATTTTTAAAGATGAACTTGACAGTTGAAAAATCTTCTTAGTTCTAAAATTGATCATAAAACAGAGTTCAAAGAAATGCAATATAATATACATAACTATATCTTCAGAGGTGTATAAAGACCTTATGAAGCGCTATGTTTTTATGACCTCATAATAAACTATTTCCATACACCGCGAGTCCCCCTGCCACTAAATTTCATACACTTGACATTTAAAAAGGTATAATATAAAAAATTGAACAGAGTTCTAGAGTAAAATGATTTATGAACAATACTGATGTTGTTATAGAAATGGTTACAAAAGCAATGCATGAAATGGTGTATACATAACTTTATTTTAGTGTGTATGGTAATATATTTAATATATTATTTTAAAAACAGAAAAAAGGGAGAAAAAAAGTGTATGAAAGACAGAGCGATGACATTCAGGACTGGATGCTCGGCGAAGTTGCGTGTACCCCAGAACTCCGGTAAAGTGGAAGAGCAAAAAGCCAGAGAAAAATCCCTTCTAGTCCTTCTGCCAGCTGTCTAGTAGCATTTTCCATCTGCATAAAAAAACATTTTCGTCTGTAAAGCCCGCCACTGTCTTCTTACAAAAGAATACATTTTGTTTAATGATTAAATCAATGTTCTCTGTCAGCCTACCCTATTTGATAACAATCCCTTCTCGTACAGTTTAGCGCTCCACAAAACATTCATAATCATCTTCTTTATACTCCACTACCTCCAAACTCTTCCGTATCTGGTACGTTCCATCATGGTTTGGTCTGACTCCTGTGGATTCAATCTCTGTTTCAGGCAGGGTTATAAGCTTCTTCCTAATGATCAATGTCACATCTTTGGGGTAAAAGCCGGTGGCCAAACAGTAGAACTTCAATTTGTTTTTATCACTGCGATCTCCTCTTGCAAACACATAAATTTGTGGCGGAGCTGAGAACACAGAAATTAGTTCATGAACTACTTACAACAATATGAAAGCTACATTTAATTCAATTTTTATCTGAAGACATTCACTCACAGACTATTCCATATTCTCTGAATTTGTTGAGCCAGTCCACACACTCTTTTTCCAGGTATCCCTTAGTGTATTGGTTTAAAATGGGCACATTATCCCATTTCGCTTTAGTTGGAACAGCTGTGTCAGTTAAAGCCACCCACTGTGACACCTCATTGTCAAAAGAAAGAAAGTCTTCACCATCATAGGCGTACTCACTGATACCTTTAATAAATTTAAATTCATTTTCTTTTTTCTCAATTTCACAACCGTGTCTCCATTGAAAAACATGAAGATCTGAAATAAAATGTTTTGGCTCAATAATATGCAAAAATACATCATTTACGTATATTTGGTGTATATTTGGTGTATATACTGTAGAGTATTACAAAAATGCCTTATACTTCCTCACCTGCATCACTGTGATTCATTCGCTCCATCAGAATGTGGATATTCACATTAAACCACTGCTCTTTGCTCTTGCGTGATTGGGTGCCTTTTTCCCAGTAATCTGCTGGCATTTCATCTTTCATCCACTGCTGTTTGGGAATCTTTTTCTGTTCAATGTTATCGTAGTAATCAATCTGTTTGCTATCGAGCAGACCCATAGCGGTAAATTGAGAGATGCCCGGCAGAGGTTTAGATAAAGCTGTGTATATATAGTACAGGGAGTGACTTTCTGTAACGGAAAGAAAGATAAATGTAAATGTGTTGTAATAGAGGGAATATATATATAGGAAAAATTCATAGGCTTACATGAAATACATATAGTACAATAGATAAAGGTCTAAATATACTGTGTACGGAGTTCTTTTTTGGATCATTTTTGTTTGATAGTTTTTATAAGTAATGTGAAATGTTTAAATACAATCCTGTTGAAATAATGTACATTATTATAATATAATATAACATTGTTACAACCATGTTTTGATTGGTAACGAAGGTCAAAAACATTTTATGACGACACAACACCGTTGTTTTTTTATCAACAAGCTAAAATAAACTTGACTTAAAAATTTAACTACAAATCATAATAAGCTGCTTGCGCCAAGATTTTTTTGGATTTTTTTTAAATGTCACCTTCATCTCTGCACTTGACAAACGTTTACAAATCGAAGTTTATATTACATACGCAAACCTTTGAGAGCCAAACAAAAGCTCTTTTAACGTTAACCTGAAAAGCATGTGGAAGATAAAAAGCTGAAAGACAAGATTGTTGCAGATGACAATAAAATCATTATTGTTTATAAAATGAGGTGATTGCCTGACTGGACCGGAACCTGGTAGCCTCTTCCAAACTCTTCCAGCTGTGGCCTTACATTTACATTTTCACATTTAAATGTTGAAGTGATCTCTTGATCTGAAAAAAAAGCAGGGCAAAATGTCCATCAATTAAAGCATGCTTTCTGCTGAAGAACACATATTTTCTTTATTGATTAAATCATTGCGTTCTATCAGCCTACCCCATTTTACGGTTATTGCTTCCTTTAGTGTTATATGGGTCACAAAACAATCATAATAGTGTTTTTCATTTTCCACTATCTCCACACTCTTCCGTATCTGGTACGTTTCATCATGGTTTGGTCTGACTCCTGTGGATTCAATCTCTGTTTCAGGCAGGGTTATAAGATTCTTTCTAATGATCAATGTCACATCTTTGGGGTTGAAGCCAGTGGCCAAACAGGTGAGTGTCCATTTGTTTTTATCACTGCAGGACTTTCTTGCAAACACGTGAACCTTTGGTGGAGCTGTGAAAGCAAGAATTTGTGAATACATTATTTCCAACTCTACGACAGCTGTACAAAAAGACTGTTCATCTAAAACATTTACTCACAGGTGTTTTTAGGCTCCTCTTCTTTATATTCTCTGAATTTGTTGAGCCAGTCCACACACTCTTTTTCCAGGTACCCCTTAGTGTATTGGTTTAAAATGGGCACATTATCCCATTTCACTTTAGATGGAAGAGCTGCGTCAACTGGGGCAACCCACTGTGATAGCTTTTCATCAAAGGAAAGAAAGTCCTCACCGTCATAGGCGTACTCACTGATGCCCTTAGAAAATGTAACTTTACTTTCTTGTTCCTCAATTTCACAACCGTGTCTCCATTGAAGAACGTGAAGATCTGAAATTGAGATGAAAAAACTTTGCACAGCAAAAATAGCATAATATAATGATGAATTAATGAAATAATAACTATTAATGCATGAAAAAATGTGTATACTGGAAATAAATTCATATTATTCAACTTATGTTTACAAGTAAGGTGTTCTTTTTTGGATCATTTTTATTTGATAGGTTGATAAGTAATGTGAAATGTTTAAATACAATCCTGTTGAAATAATGTACATTATTATAATATAATATAACATTGCATATTGTTTACACATTTCTTATACAAAACCATGTTTTGATTGGTAACGAAGGTCAAACAACATTTTATGACGACACAACACCGTTGTTTTTTTATCAACAAGCTAAAATAAACTTGACTTTAAAATCTAACTACAGATCATAATAAGCTGCTTGCGCCAAGATTTTTTTGGATTTTTTTTAAATGTCATCTTCATCTCTGCACTTGACAATGCAATTCATCTCTGCACTAATGAAATAATAACTATTAATGCATGAAAAAATGCATTAGACCTCCTTACCTGAATTATTGTGTCTCATTCGCTCCATCACAATGTTGACATTCACATTAAACCACTGCTCTTTGCTCTTGCGTGATTGGGTGCCTTTTTCCCAGTAATCTGCTGGCATTTTCTCTTTCATCCACTGCTGTTTGGGAATCTTCTTCTGTTCAATGTTATTGTAGAAATCAATCTGTATGCCGTCAAGTAGACCCATAGCGGTGAATTCATAGATGCCCGGCAGATTCACAGGTTTGGATAAAGCTGTGTACGTGTAGTACAGGGAATGTGTTTCTAAAAAGAATATTAAGGATATAAAATCATAAAATGCTTTTTTTCAAATTGCTTTTTACTATTGCCGATCTTTTTGGTAGATAATTGAGTAACGTTTGATAAAAAATATTGGAGCACATTTTATACATCACAAAAAACACCTAACATATAGGCTAGTCCAGTTCTCCATCGCATGATCAGTAATAGTGGTGTTGTTAACGGTTTTTATCTGGAATTTGAGTTTTGCAAGCTATTTCATCGTTGTTTATTAAAATGAACAACCTTCAATAAACTTCTTGTAAAGTATGCCATAAATTCAGGCACATGTATGCATTTTCGTTGCAATTCAGTGCTATCGATAAACAACGCCTAAGAGGAAGCGAAGCGCATGTTTTACTTTCACTTTCGTTAACGGACAAAAACATTCGCACTTAAATGAAATTTACCTGCTTGAGCTGTCAGCAAAGTCTCAAAATGAAAAAGTATAACAGGAAGAATTAACAACTTCGTTATGACACCTGCATACATGGTTAAAGAGCTTTAAAGCTGTCTGAAGTGATGTTTATATCGCTCCTTCTCCAAGTCTCTACATCAAAATATTCAATAACAGGAAACTGAGATTGCGGGAGGAAACGCGCACATTAAAATGTACCAATAAAAAATCACCAGTACATCGACAGAGTTCTATCATATTTAAAGTTATTATGGGTGTCAAACGTATATTTTTGTTGTCATTTGAAAACACATTGCTTATGTCATTCTCATCTGATATACTGAAATATGTTTAAAACACGCAAAATAAATACATGGCAATATATCTGCTTTAAAGTTAAAGAGGCTAAATCTGTATCAATGACTCTACACACCGTACGCAATGTGTCACTTTTGGTGTATAGTCTTTAATATTTGTATTTTATTTGGTACATTTTCGATTTTTTATTTTACATATTTCATTCAGGACTTTTATTTTGGTTTCTGATTTCGGAGGATATAATGGTGTGTTTTGGAAGTGGCGGAAGGCAGAGGGGTGAATAAAAGAGTGGGGAACCCTAATAAAAAAGTGTTTTAGCTGTTGATATTATAAATTCATTGTAATTATTGAGAAGGCAATGTGCCCATCTTCGGTCACCTAAACCCAATTCCTTACATCACTGACAAATGCAATGATGTCATTGCCTGGCTGAAAAACAAAACAATAAAAACATTTACTGCATAGGGCTAAATGTCATGTTAATCTACAGGTTTACACTTGTTTACAATCTTTTGTCAGTCATGAGTTTTTCAATAAACTCACTTTTGGAACAAAAGAATACAGTAACTGTGAGAATCTGGATTTCGTCCTGTCCTCCACAAATACTGCATCTGTGTTTATTCCAATATTCATCACATGTATTCAGTCCTTTATCTTATTATTCTCTATTTTCTATTATTATCTTCTATTCATAATATTTGCTCCTTACTTTCTTGTTGTTTAACCTCGTTGAAAGTTGTATCATGTCTTATGTTGATATAAGAATCTGTTGTTCTCCATCTCAAGGTTCCTAATAATGTATAGGGACAATTGTTTTGTTATTGTAATATTAAATATTAAATATGTAATCATATCTGATTGTTCAGGAGGAATAAGACTAAACAGAAAGTCTGGTGATTTTCCACTGTTTTGGTGGTTTTATATGACGCCTCCTGATGCAAGTTTATAAGTATTGGTCCTTAACAATAAACTTTGGACTCTGATTGAACAAGCACTTGTGTCTGGGTCAAACTCTGTCTCCAGGCCTGAAACTCTGTGTGTTCCGTCGACTAGACTCTTCAACCGTAGAATTTTGTTTAGACAAGGGGTCGTGAGAAGTTTACATTCTTACAATAACCTTGAAAAAAACGTCTTACCCATTTGTGAGTACAAAGTTTATTTTTCTCGATAACAAAAACATAAAAAAACACATAACTTATTACAAAACACACTGTAATAAGTATTAATATAACAACACACATTCCCTTATATGTCAGAATATCAAATTAACAAGATAATCGCAAATGTAATTTGCTGAATGACTACAAGGTTTAGTCATGTTAAAAAAAATCCCATAATAACTTCACTTAGTTGCAGCCTATTTTTTGGTTCATATTAATTTTTAAACAATTAGCTGCATGGTTGAAATAATTAAATCTTGATAGAGGAAGTTGTAAGATTATGTGTAAAACATGAATAAACTGGATCCTGGAACTAATTGCAGATTAAAAGTATGGTAACAGAAGGTGTAGGAGGAAAGAGGTAGCGGCAGACATCAAGGGTAGGAAGGTGCTGTGGGCAGCAGGATGGTGGACCACAGCGGAGTTGAAGGGTGAGATGACCAAGGTGGAGGTGGGGAGAGAGTCTACTGATGTGGAAAAAAACATTATCAGTTTTCCGACGACTGTTTTGTTGTGCATTTCACACATGCTGATCCATACCATCAACAATGAACAACTATACTCCAATACTGTTTACCAAAATCACATTATTATTGAGATTTAGCTTTTCATGACATACTTTGTCCAGATTAATTGTTGCACTTGGCACATGTGGTATGATGACATTTTTCTTATATTGCATATTTTTGTCAATTATCAGCGTTTTAATTTCTTATCTACTTCAAGTATCACCGAAATTGAGCTAAAATGTTGTTGGTGTGGGTGCTTCAAAAGGATTGATGCCATAGAATAAAAAAAAAGGTTTCAAAAAAGGTTCTTAGTGGCAAAGAAGGTTCTTCAGACTATGAAAAGCTAAGAAAGGGATGGTTCTTTGAAGAACCTTTGAGTGAATGGATCTTTGTGGAATCAAAATGGTTCTTCTATGGCATCGCGGTGAAGAACCTTTTAATTTAATTTTAAGAGTGTATATTTTATGTGTCTGTAACACATGCTTTCTGCTAAAGAAAATGCTAAATGAATGAATCATTGCTTTTATTCAGCCTACCCAATTTGACGATTGCTTCCTTTAGTGTTGTGTGGGTCACAAAACAATCATAATAGTGTTTTTCATTTTCCACTATCTCCACACGCTTCCGTATCTGGTACGTTCCATCATGGTTTGGTTTGACTCCTGTGGATTCAATCTCTGTTTCAGGCAGGGGTGTCTGATTCTTTCTAATGGTCATTGTCACATCTTTGGGGTAGAAGCCAGTGGCCAAACATCTGAAGTTCAATTTGGTTTTGTCCACGTGAGACTTCATTGCAAACACATTAACCTCTGGTGGAGCTGAGGACAAAGGAAATGGTTTATGAATCTGTTTCCGATAAGAAAGATATTCATCTAAAACAATTACTCACACGCGTTTTTAAGCTCCTCCTGTCCAAATTCTCTGAATTTGTTGAGCCAGTCCACACACTCTTTTTCCAGGTACCCCTTAGTGTATTGGTTTAAAATGGGCACATTATCCCATTTCACTTTAGTTGGAACACCTGCGTCAACTGGGGCAACCCACTGTGATAGCTTTCAATCAAAGGAAAGAAAGTCCTCGCCGTCATAGGCGTACTTACTGATGCCCTTAGAAAATGTAACTTTACTTTCTTGTTCCTCAATTTCACATCCGTGTCTCCATTGAAGAACATGAAGAACTGAAATTGAAACAAATTAAATATTTGACAGTTAAAAATAGCAGAAATACATGTACGTTTGAAATATGCAGTGCAAAATGATTGAAATTTCTGCATTTCAAAATTAAAATGCATTAAACTTTCTCACCTGAACTACTGTGTCTCATTCACTCCATCAGAATGTTGATATTCACATTAAACCACTGCTCTTTGCTCTTGCGTGATTGGGTGCCTTTTTCCCAGTAATCTGCTGTTTGGGAATCTTTTTCTGTTCAATGTTATCTTAGTAATCAATCTGTTTGTCATCAAGTAGACCCATAGCGATGAATTGATAGATCCCCGACAGATTCACAGGTTTGGATAAAGCTGTGTACGTGTAGTACAGGGAATGTGTTTCTGGAAAAAAAGAAAGATAGAGAGAGAAAGAAAGAAAGAACGAAAGAAAGAAAGAAAACTTTAATACAAGAAGAATTTTCCTTTTTCATTTATTCATTATAGATTTTAATTTAATTTATTAATTTAGAAAATCAAACAATATCTAATGACATATTAATATAAAGTAAATAAAATTTAGCCTGTGTTGTAATTCTCCCAATTTTCATTATGCCATCTTTTTGTAAGATAATTTATTCTAGTTTAAGAGACATGTAAGGAACATATTAAAACAGTTATTTAACAATAAATGTATTAGAGTTTAGATTTCATCTTAAACACATACAGCATTATCAACATGATCTCGATCTCGAATATTGATCAGAATTTAGGACGAAGCTATTCATTTACCTTTTGAAGTATACAAACTTTAGTAAGTGTCCAATAATGTATGTCAGAAAGTCATGCACTTCAATACATTAAATATTATTGTTACAAATACATTTTAGAGGAAGTGCGCATGGTTTGCATTCACTTGCGTTCTCAAACTAAAGCAAAGCACTTTAATTCAATTTACCTGCATGAACTGATGGTAAAATCCCAAGATAAAGAAAAATACCAAGCAGAATAAAATGCTTAGTTAGAACACCTTTGTCCATGATTAAACCTATTGCCTCTGCGAACTGAATATTGTCTGAAGACCAGACATCAAAATGTTCAGAATCAGGAAATGTTTTAACCACGTAGTGGAGAAAACCACATGTATTATTTCCGAGTAAAGGTCAAAGACTATACAGTTTCTCTTTTAACATTGAAAGTTAGTATACCTGTCAAATGCATAATTGTTCTGTTTTATTGCTTGTTTAACTGCACTGCGGTGTTATAGCTATAGTGTAAAAAATTTGAAGTAAAGACCAACTGGTAAACGAGAAAGCATCTTGCTGTCATGAATTGTGAGGAAGAACCCAATTACAGGCAGTGTTGAAGGGATTATCCAACAGGATTTTATTAAACAACGAACAAAACAAAAACTCATGATGGGGTATTAACAAGAAAACAGGACAATAAGCAAAACAGTAAGTAGACTAATTAACACTAAACTAGAACAACACTTAACATAAACTTAGATAAACACTTACTATACTTGACTTGGGTAGGGTAGGGTTATCCCCAGAGGCACAATGGAAGCAGGTAAGTACATGAATACAGGAAGGCACAACAAATACAAGTGAATACAATACAACATACGTGCACAGGATATTGAACACAAGAGCTATTTAAAGGGGCGCAAATCAAAAGGGTACAGGTGTGTGGCATGAACTAATTAACAATCAATCTAAAGAGACGAAAGGATGGGAACAGAGACGAGACCAAAGAGAGCATATGGAAGGCCAGTAAGGCCAAAAATGCCTCTCTACACATAGAACTTGGGATCCTGCCATGATTCTGCCACAAGACCAAGAAAAGCATGACATGATGAGGCAGAATCATGACACCATGCCTTCTGTTGCCTCCTAAAATACAGCTCAACCTTTCTTGGAAATGCAATTCCAGAATGCATTGGGTTCTAAAAGGAAAAAAGGTGCTATGATGTGTGCTTGAAAAACACTAAATAGTATTTACTTAAATAGTATTTCCAACATTTGTTTCATCTGTTTATAGAGTGTTGACACATTAACCAGATGAATCATGAAAATCCCTAGTTTATTAAAGATTTGTGAGGCATAAAAGAAAATAAATTAATACTACAGATTAAATAAATAATTAAATTAACACGTTTCCCATTATAAGTTACACAAGTTCATTCAAATAAAAAGTGCTTTAGTCATTTCAATGAAGGGTATAAACTCAGGCTGAGTTGGATGAGACAGTGTCATCAATCCACTGACGGAAGAAAGACACACGAGAGTAGACTCCTGGAGCATTATCCCTGCAGTCATTTGTTCCCCATGAAACAATGCCCACCTGATACCTGTCACATACCAGAGGACCACCAGAATCACCCTGCCGGTGACACACAGACATTGGTGTTTAAAAAAAATTCACCGGAGTTTAAATGTTGGCTTTAATTATTGTATTTACATCTCTTACCTGGCAAGTTGAAGATCCAGAACCTCCGGCACAAATCATGGAATCTGTAATTGATCTTGTCAGACCCCAGTACCGCATGCAGTCAGCAGTACTAACTATGGGCAAAGTGGCCTCCTGCAGGATACGAGGACCCTCTAACAACAAAACAAAGACAACATATTAGAGCTTACAGGTATCTTGTGAATATTGAATTATAAATGAAATATTACTGTTGTTGATCAAAATGCAAACTTACGTCCGGTCGCGGTTCTGCCCCACCCAGTGGTGACACAACGGGTTCCAGGAGGGAAGTTGGTGGAGGAGGAAACCAGTTTAACAGGAGAGACACGGTTTGTTATCTGTACTGGAGAGGACAATCTCAACAGTGCAACGTCATTGCTGAAGTTTTTTTTGCTGAAGTTAGGATTAACAATGACCTGTATAGGATTGAAAAAGAAAAAAAGAACACACAACAGTGTCAAAATAAAGTTTTGAAAACCAGCTCCCTCTTTTTTTACCACAAAATATCGTAAGGTTGATACCTTGGCAATCGTCTTGATCTGAACGGCTTCATCAACAGAGCCACGGTCAAACTCTCCAAGAACAACTCGGTGATATCCAACTCTAGAATGAGACAGGGAAAAACAGATAAAATACTGAAAAAAGATTTATCAAAATATTGTACAGTTTGTCTACTCTGCATACTGTTTTTGGCTCTCTGCATAACATACTTTACGTGGATAGATTGATTGATTCATTTATTGTTTCTTACCGAACGGAGCAATGTGCAGCAGTGAGAATCCAGTTCTTATTTATCAAAGTTCCTCCACAGAAATGGACACCTCTGGAGGTCTGGTTTAAATAGAGCAAATGTAAAATTCAGAAGCGTCTGAAGCATCCTGAGTACATTATATTAGGGCAAGGAAACAATTTAACCTACTACACAAGAAAAAAATGTAACAAGAATAATATTTCCAACATGGAAATATTATTTTGAACGTGTTTCCAGTTTTAAGTTCCTGGGGACCCACATTTCGGAGGACCTGTCCTGGACCACCAACACCTCATGCCTGGTCAAGAAGGCTCACCAGCGTCTCTTCTTTCTGAGGACACTGAAGAAGAACCAACTGTCTTCAACTATCCTGGTGAACTTCTATCGCTGCACGATAGAGAGCATCCTGACCAACTGTGTCACAGTCTGGTACGGGAACTGTTCTGTTGCTGAGCGCAAGGCACTGCAGCGGGTGGTGAAAACAGCCCAGCGCATCACAGGAACTGCACTCCCTTCCATTGAGGACATCCAAAAGAAACGCTGTCTGCGTCGAGCTCGCAGCATTCTCAAGGACTCCTCTCACCCCGCTCATAGACTGTTTACTCTCCTGCCTTCCGGTAGGCGCTTCAGGTGCCTCCGGACAAGAACCAGCAGACTAGGAAACAGCTTTTTTCCCAGAGCTGTTTCATTATTGAACTCTGCCCCCCACTGATTTCACTACCTCTCATAACTTTAACTTAATGCTGCTATTACAATTTTTACATTGCACTACAGGGCTGCCATGCATGACTGAACTGTACACACCAGTACTTCATGTATCTGCTCTACCGGACTGTTTACACACACACAGCATCATTTGCACTCTATACTGCTCACTTGCACACCAGGAATATTATACTGAATGCTCATTTGCACTAATGGACTACTTTCATAACTGCATTAACTCATCTTCTGCACTGTAATCTTAACAACTGAATTTACTCATCTACTGCACTGTAACTTCAATAACTGCACTAACTCACCTACTGCACTCTAACTCATCTATTGCATTGCATCTATCGCATAACTAACTGCACTAACTCATCTACTGCACTGTAACTGTATATCTGCATCTACATATTGCACCATACCTTTAATAACTGCATTAGCTCATGTACTGCACCGTACCTTTAATAACTGGATTAACTCATCTACTGCACTGTAACTTTAATAGCTAATGTCTGTAACTAATGCACACTTAAGTCACTTGCACTATTGTATAGTCTATATTGTTATCTGTTCATAACCTCCTGTACACTAATGTTCACAGTATATAGCCTTCTGTATATATTGTTCATAGTACATACCGACTGTCATATTTTCATAGTACATGCCCATCGTAAATTATTTTCCTAATATTGTATTCTGTATTTATTCACACTGTATATCTGCACTTGCTAATTGCACTTCTGGTTAGACCTAAACTACATTTCGTTACACTGTACTTGTATATGTGTAATGACAATAAAGTTGAATCTAATCTAATCTAATCTAATATGAAATGCTAGAAAATCACGTCTTACACATCACTGATAAACAGTTTTATTAAGAAGTATTCCAACAATAGTTGAGAATTATAAACTCACCTGGATAGAGACCTGCCAGGGCCGAGCAGATAAGGAATTTCCTCCATTAACAATACTGTAATGGTTAGGGCCTAAGTATGCAAGTATGCAAGTCAATTATTTATAGCAAAAAAACACACATTTATGACACATTGAAGGTAGTTTTACATTGACACCTTCAAAAGTTTTCCATAATTTATCATATCAAAGATTCTCACCGGCAGCAGAGGCCACCAAAAAAAAACAGCTGATGATCCACAACATGTTGTAGACGAGTGCCTTTCTGATGTTTCTGTTGAGTCTCTCTCCTGCTTTATATTCTGTCTTGCATATGGGGAATGTCAGAATGTTTGTATTTGTCATATGAGAAAAACAACAATGACATATTGACTGGAAATCAAATTGTCCCGCCTACCTTTCTTGAAACAAACGCAGTTATCTAAACCTATCCCTAAAAATTTGAGAATGACTCAGAGAGATGCTCAGAATCTGACTTACATTATTACAACATGTTTTTTTGTTGTTGTTGTTGACTCATGGGTTAATGAGTTTTAAATGATTAAGTGAAACATTCTGGGTATTAAATGTGTCAATGTGAGAACATCTGATTGTTTCCAGAGATCATTCAATGACAAACTTATAACTGACACAGGAAGTCTTAAGCATGTTAACAAATGTGATCTGTAGATAAGCCTGCAGTTTGTGCCGTTTGTGCGCGTCACCTACATGGTTCCTGTCCAGCCAAGCAATTACCCTTTCTGCATTTGTCAATGATAATCATCCATGGTGCTCTCCATGATGAAGGCCTGGGATTCCAATGTCTTCTTTTTGCATTTACATTTATTATTTATATATTTCATCCAAAGCAACTTACAAATGAGAGGAATGTTTTACTTTTCATTTTTCTTTCGAACTAAAGCAGTGCATTTTGGTTACTGATAGTAATCAGAATTCCCAAAAATGAGAAAAAATGTTGTTCCCAAAAACATTGATTTAACCAATAACATAAAATCATCAAACATTTGAGACCCAGACAAATTCTCAGCTCTTATAAAAGCAATGAGGTTATTGTCAGACTGAAAAAGAACCAAGTAGGTAACAATAATAAAAACCTGTACAAATGACACGTCTATCTACCAACCCAGTTTGTGGCATAGCCATGACATTTTTAATCTATTGATTTGTGTTCATGGACACAAATTACCTTTTTCGTGTCACACAGCACAACCGTCAATACACAGACAGCATGTGTATGTAAAGTACATTTATATACCTGAAATCAAAAGAAGTCGTACATATTTAAGGAGGTGGCTAATCGACACCTTACCTCACCCAAAACCCTAAAATCCCAGGTGCAAAGGCTAACTTAGCTAAAAAACCTACCTATCCATCATTTGCCATTTTCTTCAACAGGGTACCCAAACCCCGCCTCTAAACCTAAAGTCGCAGGGCAAAGTTAACTTTTAACAAAACATACGAATGAGATTGTAGGAAATAGGGATTCACACGAATGAGCCACCTCAAAGAAGGTTAATTCTATCAGATTGCTGACTGGCACGTCTTTTAAGACAAATGAATGACAGTTAGTGTAAACGCCAACAAATTCTCAAGAGACAATATTGTATCTACAGATCACACCTGTTTACATGTATTTTTCTAAGCTATGAGTAACTGACAAGTCTTTGAATGTTCTCACCTTGGACACCCAGATTATCGCAAACATCATTAACCCATGAGTCAACATCGATACACATTGTAATGTATATTTCCTAGCATCTCTCTCTGTTATTCTTCAATTTCCCCGATGGTAATTATTGCGCAACAGAGTTCAGAAAATGACGAGTATGAGAATCCACACAAAGAGCTGGAAAAAGGTTTGCAACAACACACTGTAAAAAATTATTCTGTGTCGTTGTAGATTTCATGAAATTAATTCAGTAAACTTTACTTGATACAATTGTGATATTGTTTTTTTAACCAAAATTTAAGTTAAAATTATAGAAATATCTTGGAATTCGAAATGAACAAATAATTGAGTGAATTCAACTTAATTTCATCATGTTCAAACAACTTAAACTTGTATAAAGAATCTTAACCTAATTACTTTGTGGTGGAACTACATGAATGATTTAAGTTAATTTCCCTAACTGAGCAGTGAGTTTAGAGTTCCCAGCATGCTCTGCCTGCGACAACTATAGGAGAGTCGTTTTTGTGAAAAAGTTCTATTTCATGTGCTATAGAATAAAATGAAAGACTAGATAGTGTTTATTGTTCCGTTGTCTTTAAGATTTAGAAGATATTCTGTTTGTATTTCTCAGTTTCGTGGATACCATCTTTCTGAAGAGTGCTGCTTGTGCTCATCTTGTGGGAGAGCTCATGATACATGTTTTTCACACAGTGAACTGAAATGCTGCTAATGTCAGTACTGAGTCAACTCTCAGCTTACTTGTACATCATATATGTTTTAAATAATAATAAATATTCAACTGAAGTTGAAAAAGATCAATGAGTGTATTAAGTTCAAATTAGTATTTCGTCTTGATTTTTTAAGTTTATCATTTGACGTGCTTATTTAGGTAGTTTTTCTTGATTTATTCATGGAATTTTGCGATAAAAATCTGCTTTAAAGTACTTAAAATTACTTTGTGTAATACTGTTAACTTAATTTTTTTAAGTATATGTATGCGTCATTTTTTACAGTGCATGATCTCCAAGCTCTACCTGGGTGATGACAGAACAGCAGGAGAAAGGCTAGAGGATTGCCCTGCCATACAGTTGAGGAAGTTGCCTATGATTGTCTCCAAAGTCTTGTTAAAGCACCCAACTTGTATCTCAAACAGGCTTGTTACAATGAATTTAACAGCATTTTTCTCAGACTGACCAAGTGTGGCAAATGAGACAAACAAACAAACAGTTTGTGACCAAGCAATACATGTCACAACACTCACACATCTCCTATGTCAATGTCAAATTTATTTATATAGCACTATTTAACTCAACCGAGGTTAAACAATGTGCTATAATTTTTTAATTAAAATTCAGGCGTGTAGAGTGTAGACAGCATAACACTGGGGAAATATGGCCACCTCAGAAGTAAAATCACCTGTATTTACTTGTGAAATATCACATTTGCAAAGTAATACATTTTTTTACTTGTAAGACATTATTTTAGGACTACCAGGATAGTCACGGTACAAAATGACAGAATAAATTCACTGGGGTGCAGCCTAGCAACTTCTTTGGTTACCTGTTACATTGTTTATCATTATTATTCAATACAGGAATGGATTTTTATTCCTGAAGTTTCCTCAAATGACAAATGCAATTCCGAAGCTCCTCCTTTGAGCATTAAAGCTCCACCATGAGATAAAAGAATATAAAGCAAAACTCAACAGAAACATCAAAAAGACTTTAGAGCGTCAAGACATCACAAAGGCACACATTTACAACATGTTCTGGATCATCGGTTGTTTTGCATTGGTGGCCTCCGCTGTTGGTGAGTATCTTTTGCTATTACATATATTAAGCCGAAAAAACCTTAATGTAATAACTACATTGTTTTTATTTTGGAAAATCAAAAACGTCAAAAAAAAAAAAGGACATGTTAGCTGGGGTTGCTAATGGAGTAATTGCATTGTCTTTTTGGCCCTGGCAGGTCTCTATCCAGGTAATTTTAATCATCTTCATTTTAAAGTATCACTATTGTAAGAGGGGTGAAATAAGATGTGTTTTTCTTGCATTTCCTATTATTCTTATCAGTACAAAAAATCGGCACTGATCTACGCATGCGTTGTGAAGACGTCTTTCAGCTAAAATCTGAGCCAGCTTTGTCACATCGCACATAGCATCCATAAGGAACAATGGCGTTTTTCACACTGCAATAAATTACATCATTATGAGGAATTTTGGTCTGGTTCTTATTAGAAAAATATCGAAAACTTCTTAAATCAATATGCAATAACTTGACAAGGAAAGTGACCTTTGATATTTAGACTTGTTTTAAATTAAAACGGGGATGTGAAAATAAACATGAATTCGGTTTGACCCTTTTGTCAAGTAATTTGAAAGTTTTCTTAGTAAATATATCGTTATCGCTTGGTAAAAATTTACCTCAGCGCTATGAGAGCGGAAGAGGCTTAGATTTTAGCGGAAGCAAATCATTTACATTTAGATTTTACATTTATGCATTTGGCAGACGCTTTAATCCAATGCGATTTAACTTTGCATTATCCTATAGATTTATACTTAGGTATCTGCAATACCCTGGGATTGAACCAACAACCTTGCTATTACTGCTGAGCTATTATCCCTTATGCATTTACCCCATTTTCCCCTGATTGGTAATCTGTGTCTCTCACTGAATAATAATGCACACATAATTTCAAAAGTTTACAAATCTCTTATGTTTTGTATTTAAACCAGACATCCAGAGGTGTCCATTTCTGTGGAGGAACCCTGATCAACAAGAACTGGATCCTCACTGCTGCACATTGCTCTGTTCAGTAAGAACCGATAAATGAATTAATCAATCTCTCTATCTGTCTATGATACATATTGTATATAGTATATATAGATATAGCTCAACAGATGGACTGTATTTCATTTTTGCTTTTTCCTATGACTCCCTTTCAAGAGCTGGATATCACCGAGTTGTTCTTGGAGAGTATGACCGTGGTTCCGATGATGAAGCTGTTCAGATCAAGAAAATTGCCAAGGTATCAACTTTAGGATATTTTGTGGAAAAAAAGAGAGAGATGGTTTTCGAAACGTTATTTTGACACTGAGATCTTTCAATCTTATCCAGGTCATCCTTCATCCTCGCTTCAACAAAAAAACCTTCAGCAATGATGTTGCACTGGTGAGATTGTCCTCTCCAGCACAGATAACATCCCGTGTCTCTCCTGTTAAATTGGTTTCCTCCTCCACCAACATCCCTTCTGGAACAATTTGCGTCACCACTGGCTGGGGCAGAACTGAAACTGGTCGTAAGTTAGCAATTCTCGTTATCTGTACAACAGCGAAATTTCATTTATGTCTTACTTGAAAGACACTTAAGCTATAATTCTCGGTCTTTCTTTTGTTGTTAGAAGTTCCTCGCATCCTGCAGGAAACCACTCTGCCTATAGTAAGTACTGCTGGGTGCAGGCAGTACTGGGGTCCGACAAGATCGATTACAGATTCCATGATTTGTGCCGGAGGTTCTGGATCTTCGTCTTGCCAGGTACGAGTAGATGTCAATACATAAATTAAACCCAAACTATCTATTTACATTATTTTATACTCTAATGAATAATAGAATCACCAATGTCTTAATGTCTGTGTGTCATCGGCAGGGTGATTCTGGTGGTCCTCTGCTATGTGACAGCAATGGTGTTTGGTATCAGGTGGGCATTGTTTCATGGGGAACATTGGACTGCAGTGTTAATGCTCCAGGAGTCTACTCTCGTGTGTCTTACCTCCGTCAATGGATTGATACTGTCTTATCCAACTAGAGCTCCAAAATCTTATTCAACCTGCATTGAAAAATAAATTCTTAATGTGTATTTTATATGTCAAACTTTAATAAAGCATGTTGGAACTTAATGCAATGTTTCATGCTTTGTTAAAACACTGTGACAAAATCTTTATGTTGATAGGGACATACAAGCATTCATTATGAACATGAAAGCATAATATGATCACAAGGAAACTAACTTTACGGTTTGCGCTGAAAAGGTCAGTTTGAAAGGTCAAAGTATATGATTGCAGGGTACATTTATAGACTTTCATAGCATTGCAATGCAAGCACCAAAACAACGTAATATACTTTATTTCGGCGGTACCTAAAAAAATAGAAAAAACTTTTGAATAACAACACATAAGTTAACATTACTGGTTTCAAATCAGTCTTTATCAGGCAACATCCTCGTGATACAATAGTGGGCCGATAAAACAACCCAAACGTATGCAGAATTCCTATTATACAAAGTGTCACAACTGAAAAGCGTTACCAACGCTCTACCAAGCGCTCACAACTGTTTTTTTCAGCCGCTTCAAATGGCTTTGGGTCACACACCGCACCGCAATGAAATAAAAAAATGTTTAATAAATTGTTTTCTCCACTCATCGCCTTCTCTCTGCCACTAGTCTCAGACAACACAAAGAAGTTAGCTGCCGTGTTTGTTTAAATGATATAAGAATGCAATAAGAATTCATCACGACCGACTAAACCCTTAATTCTTAAAAGTATGCAAGGTTCACGACATATACGTATAATCATTTTGTTGGGGTTTACGTTTGATACGTTTGTTGTTGTACATCAAAGATAATAAATATTACTAAGATGCGCAACATCCATTACAATGAATGTAGGGCGGGGAATCGTTTAAAAAAGAATAGATTCCAAGGTGTTGAGACTTGAGAGTCTATTCCATTGGTTGGAATCGACTCTTCTTAAAACAGCCTTCATAAGAACAAGCCCCGCCCCTTAGCCGATGTCATTGGTCAACAAGGCTGCATCCGAAAGCTTGGGCAGCTGAATTGTTGCCTCACTGTCTCATGAGGCAATGACTTCGGAGGCAGCGTTTAGGCATGAAGGCAGAGAAATTCTGTTTGAAATATGAAAAGGCGCCTTTGTGATAACTTATCAAATATTTCAACAAATAAAAGTCAATAGCAATTTCTCGATAGAAATGCAATGAAAATTTGTAAAAAGGGAAAATAGAACTTTATTTACACACAACGGCATTCTTGGCCGACATTTTATGAGTATATACTGCAATAAAATGGCTAATTCACCTTATAACTTATGTATTTACTTGAGCAACTTACTTTGGGAAAAGTGTTTATTTGATTATTTCTATTCAGAATTTTTGAATTTTCTACACTTTTGTAGGATATAGGATATCTTGCTAGTATATTTTATTACAGTAAATTATTTCCTCAAGTAGTTTATGAAATACATAAACTGTGTGATGAAATGAATAATGTTTATCATTTGACTCAACAAAATTAACAAAAGAAACAAATAATGGTCATGTTGTTATATATTGTAATGTATATAAAACAGAGTTAACCTTTTACTGCATTCTTTTTGATAATAAAACAAATGTTGGGAAATTAATACTGCTGCTTGTTTTGTGTGTATTTCTGTTGTTTTTTGTTCAACACAAAAACAGATACTTATAACATATAAAATGCATTAATAAAATACATTGGGTCTGTTTCAGGAGTAAAAAAATGCAACAGCCCTTGGTGTGTTGCTTTAAAATGGGCACATTATCCCATTTCGCCTTAGTTTTAACAGCTGTGTCTGTCAAAGCCACCCACTGTGACACCTCAGTGTCAAAGGAAAGAAAGTCTTCACCATCATAGGCGTATTCACTGATGCCTTCAGAAAATTTTAATTCATTTTCTTGTTTCTCAATTTCACAACCGTGACTCCAATGAAAAATATGAAGATCTGAAATAAAATCATTGCGAGGTAAAAGTAGCTTAATATGCAAATATATATTATTTATGTATATTTGGTGTATATACTGTAGAGTATTACAAAAATGCCTTATACTTCCTCACCTGCATCACTGTGATTCATTCGCTCCATCAGAATGTTGATATTCACATTAAACCACTGCTCTTTGCTCTTGCGTGATTGGGTGCCTTTTTCCCAGTAATCTGCTGGCATTTCATCTTTCATCCACTGCTGTTTGGGAATCTTTTTCTGTTTAATGTTATCGTAGTAATCAATCTGTTTGCCATCGAGCAGACCCAAAGCGGTGAATTGATATATGCCCGGCAGATTCACAGGTTTGGATAAAGCTGTGTACGTGTAGTACAGTGAATGTGTTTCTGGAAAACAATATTAAGGATATAAAATCATAAATTGCTTTTTCGCAAATTTCTGTTTACTATTGCTGATCTTTTTGGTAGATAATTGAGTAAAGTTTGATAAAAAATATTTTATACATCACAAAAAACATATAACACATAGGCTAGTCCAGTTCTCAATCACAAGATCAGTCATAGCGGGGTTGTTAATGGTTTTTATCTGGAATTTGAGAAAGAACTGTAATACAGTACGCAATTTTCCTTTTTCATTTATTCATTAAATATTTTCATTTAATATATTAATTTAGACAATCAAACAATATCTAATAACATATTAATAAACAGTAAAAGCAGTTTAGCCTGTGATGTAATACTCCCAATTTTCTTTATACCACCTTTTTGTAAGATAATTTATTCTAGTTTAAAAGATATGTAAGGAATATATTAAAACAGTTATTTTACAATAAAGTGTATTGCAGTTTAGATTTAATCTAAAACACATAAAACATTATCAACATGATCTCAATCTTGCATATTGATCAGAATTTAATACAAAGCTATTCATTGATCTTTTAAAGTATACGAACTTTAGTAAAATCATGTGATGTGTGTCAGAAAGTCATGCATTTCAATACATGAATTATTATTGTTACAAATGCATTTTAGAGTAAGTGCACTGGTTTAATTTCACTTGGGTTCTCAAACTAAAGTAAAGCACTGATGGTAAAATCCCAAAACGAAGAAAAAAAACGGTAGAATAAAATGCTTAGTTACAACACCTTCGTCCATGATTAAACCTATGGCCTGTGCGAACTGATTATTGTCTGAAGAACAGGAAACGGGAAATGTATGAACCACATTGTTGAGAAAACCCCAAATGTATCTGAGCAGAGGTCAAAGACTATATAGTTTCTCTTTATACACTGAAACTAAGAATAGCTGTCAAATGCATAATTGCTCTTTTCATTGCTTGTTTAACTTCACCGGGTGTTATAGCTATAGTGTAGAAAATTTGAAGTTAAGACTTAAATTTAGGTTAACTAAATGTGAAAGCACCATGCATTCTGTTGCCTCCTAAAATGCAGCTCAACCTTTCTTGCAAATGCAATCCCAGAATGCATTGGGTTCTGAAAGGTATAAAGGTGCTGTGATCTGTGCTTGAAAAACACAAAATAGTGTTTACTTAAATAGTATTTCCAACATATGTTTCATTCTGTTTATAGAGTGCTGACACATTAACCAGAGCCATCATGAAAATCCATATTTTATTAAAGATTTGTAGTGTGTTTGTGAGTCATAAAAGAAAACAAGTAAATGTTGAATTTACTTTATTTCTTTATGTCAAGGGGTTGCACGAAATAAATTTATCTAAACCCAGATATATTTTTTAAGTTGAGTGTAATTATATTTTATAAATGGATTGTATTTATATTTTATAAGTGGATTGTACTTATATTTTATAAATTGGTTTTACTAATCTTGTTCAGTAATTTGTGTATGCACATGGAAATTAAATTAAACATATTTTTTTCTAATTACTTTTAATTGAATGAAATTAACTTGTTTCAAACAAGGGCAGTGAATTTGAAAATTAATAATAAAAAATAAGTAGGATTAAATAACAAATTAAAATCAGTGAAATTAACCAGATAAAAACATGTTACATTTACAAGGGGTTAGAATCATTTTTTTCAGTGTACCAATTAAATAAGATATTAAATAACACGTTTCTCATTATAATTACTCAAGTTCATTCAAATAAAAAGTGCTGTAGTCATTTCAATGCAGGGTATAAACTCAGGCTGAGTTGGATGAGACAGTATCATCAATCCACTGACGGAAGAAAGACACACGAGAGTAGACTCCTGGAGCATTATCCCTGCAGTCATTTTTTGTTCCCCATGAAACAATGCCCACCTGATACCTGTCACATACCAGAGGACCACCAGAATCACCCTGCCGGTGACACACAGACATTGGTGTTTAAAAAAATTCACCAGAGTTTAAATGATGGCTTTAATTATTGTATTTACATCTCTTATAAGTTGAAGATCCAGATCCTCCGGCACAAATCATGGAATCTGTAATCGATCTGGTCAGACCCCAGTACCGCATGCCTGCAGGATACGAGGACCCTCTAACAACAAAACAAAGACAACATATTAGAGTTTACAGGTATCTTGTGAGTATGAATATTGAATTATAAATGAAATATTACTGTTGTTGACGAAAATGCAAACTTACATCCGGTCGCGGTTCTGCCCCAGCCAGTGGTGACACAAAGGGTTCCAAAAGGGATGTTGTAGGAGGAGGAAACCAGTTTTACAGGAGAGACACGGGATGTTATCTGTGCAACAGTGCAACGTCATGGCTGAAGGTTTCTTTGTTGAAGCTAGGATGTTTTTTGTCATATCAGAAAAACAGCAATTACATATTGACTGACAATCCAATGGGTCCCGCCTATCTTTCTTGAAACAAAAGCAGTTATCTAAATCTAACCATAGAAATTTATGAATGACTCAGAGAGATGCTTAAAATCTTACTTACATTATTACAACATGTTTTTTGTTGTTGTGGTTGACTCATGGGTTAATGAGTTTTAAATGATTAAGTGAAACATTCTGGGTGTTAAATGGGTTTCAAGGTGAGAACATCTGATTGTTCCCAGAGATCCTTCAATGACAAACTTAAAACTGACAGTAACAAAGGAAGTCTTAAGCATTTAAAAAAGTGTGACCTGTAGATGAGCATGTGGTTTGTGCCGTGCATGTTATTATTTTAGATTGTCATACCTGGTTCCTGTCCAGCCAGAAAGAACCTCACTGCATTTGTCAATGATATTCATCCAACGTGCAACATTGCAACGTGACATTTCTTCCAAAAAAACTTACGAATGAGTGGAATGTTTTACTTTTACTTTTGCTCTCGAACGAAAGCAGCACATTTTGAATACAGACAGTAATCAAAGGCTAAAGGCTAATTGTGCTAAAAAGAGTGTTTCACAAGGTTTCAATGCAATGACAAATGGCTACCCTGTTGAAAAAAAAACTATATCTATAAAAAAACTTGGCTCTGTACACTGTAGTAGGCTTTGTGAGACATGTCTTTATTGCACTTATGCTTTTTATTTTCCTAATGTTGTCCGATTGCTTCCATTGTTTACCCAACTTGATTAAGATGCTTTAATCCGAAGAGACTGCTAAATGACTAAATCTAAATGTTAAAAACAGCACATTCTGGTTAGGTTTTGAAGCATGGTATCTGGTTTGTGCTGGTTTAATCTGGTCATGTGCTAGTCCAGTTTAAACCAGTACATGACCAGTTTAAACCAGCACAAACCATACCATGCTTCAAAACCTACCTAACCAGGACATGCTGTTTTTTTCAACAGGGTACCCTTACCACGCTCCTAAACGTCACAGGGGCAATGTCAAATCACAACTAAACATACGAATGAGATTGTAGGAAATAGGAATTCACATGAATGATCCACTTTGTGGTCAAATCAGATTGCTGACTGACATGAAAAAAGGGGGAAATACGAGTCCATGAACACAAATGAATAGATTACAGATTGTGACAATGTCACGATTTTCCATGAGACTGTGTTGTATCTACAGATCACATTTGTTTACATGAATCTTTTTTAGATGAGTCACTGAAGTCTTTGGGTGTTTTCACCTGCACAGACACCCAGATTCTTTCCCCAATAACACAAACATCATTAACCCATGAGTCAACATCGAAACATATTGTAATGTATATTTCCTAGCATTTCTCTCTGTTATTCTTCAATTTCCTGCATGGTAATTATTGCGCAACAAAGTGCAGAAAATGATGAGTATGAGAATCCACACAAAGAGCTGAAAAAAGGTTTACAACCACATGATCTCCAGGTTCTACCTGGTCGATGACGGAAAAGCAGGAGAAAGGCTAAAGGATTGCCTGGCCATACAGTTGATGATGTTGCCTATGATTGTCTCCAAAGCTATTTTGAAGCTCACACATAGACACAAAGCACCCATCGTGTATCTCAAACAGGCTTGTTACAATGAATTTAACAGATTTTTTTCACACTGACCCAGTGTGCCTAATGAGACCAACGAACAAAGTTTGTGACCAAAGCAATGCGTGTTACAACATTGACAATTTCCTTATGTGTCAGAATATCACATTTGCAAATTATTCTACAATGTTACCTGTAAGCTATTATTTAATGACAACAAGGTTAGTCATGGTACAAAATAACAGAATTACTTCACGAGGGTGCAGCCTTGCAACTTTACAACAGTACCTGTTACATTGTTTATTATAATTATTCAATACAGGAAGGGATTTGTTTCCTCAAATGACAAATGCAATTCCGACGCTCCTCCTAACTGCATTATTGCAAATCAGTGAGTTGTATAATTTACCAGATGCTAGACAGAATATAAAGCAGAAGAGAAACTCAACAGAAACATCAGAATGACTTCAGAGCATCAAGACATCAGAAACAACATGTTCTGGATCATCGGCTGTTTTGCATTGGTGGCCTCCGCTGTTGGTGGGTATCTTTTGCTATTTCATGCTTAGATATTAATGTAAAAACTACATCTTATGTATTTTGGAAAAATAAAAAAATAATCTGTGTATTTAGGCCGTGAGGAGAATTTTGGAAAACCAGAGAATGTCGTTATGGTTCATGGTGGACTAGATGCATTGTCTGTTTGGCCCTGGCAGGTCTCTATCCAGGTAATTTTAATGATCTTCATTTTAAAGTAACACTGTTGGAAACAGGATTGAACAAGCAGTTTTCCTTGCATTTGATATTATTCTTATCAGTTCACATAATCAGGTATGCTACATGCATACGGGGCGATGGCGTCTTTCCTCTAAAATCTGAGCCAAATTTACGGACTTATTTCCCGGATGTGATGGCAAGACTTTGCTTATAGTTTGTATAGCCTATAGTTGTATGGTGTTTAATGATTGATATGATGCAGATATAATAATATCAAAACACTTCAAAACAGCCTCCATTATTTGCAAACGATGGATAAAACCTTGAAAAATGATGCCCGCCAAATCACAGAGATGCCGATTCGCATGCGACTAATATTATCACAGGACCTCTGTGTTCGTCAAAATGTGGAAGGGGATATTTGTGGGGAAATTTTTACTTTACAAATCAAAGACATGGCCGATTTGAACGGGATTAAGATCACAGGCTACCTCTGCAATTATTACAAATGACTAGAGGTCCCCAGATAATACTTGTCCCGTGCGAAAAGTGCTCGCAGCACATCAAGTGATCTCTAACAAAGCAATAGTGACACACAGTAAAAATATGTTTTACTAACATAAGATTGCTACGCTATTCCTATCGGATCCAATATTGACGGCACAGCACTACTTTTTAAATGAACACAAATGCTCAATGTTTTACCCACGTGAGCTGGAAAGTCTTTAAAAATCAACTTCAACCACACATTGATAATATCGGAATCTGAAGGAAGGTCATGCAGCGACTGTATTCTTACACAACCAGGCACTGCACAATATTCTGGTTCCGCGCACTAGTGTTATTTTAGTACTGTCATGAGTGAACCAATGGCCGGGGCAAGAGAAGTTGTTGATATTCTTACGTGTACGCGGTGTTCAACCTATTCCAGGACCTGCCGTTCGCTGGGTCTGGTGTCAATTTCAGTTGTAATTTCAGTAACAAGGGAGTTTTCAGTTCTGACACTTACAGGAGGTTTGCTTGAATACGATTCCCTCTTATATATCAAAAGCTTGGGCTACATCAACAAATATGAAAAAACACTAAGTACAATTGTAAAGCATGATCACAGAGGCATTTACCTCAGCAGTGGTGATGTCAGTTCGTTGAAATTTTAAAGTTATCTTATTAAATATATCGTTATCGCTTAGTGAAAAATTTCCTCAGCGCTATATGAGAGCAGAAGGGGCTTAGAAAGTACGCAATTTCCCCACATGCAAATACCCAATTTCCCCCTGATAGTGTTATTATTAGTAATCTGTGTCTCTCACTGAATAATAATGCACACATGATTTTAAAAAGCTTACACATTTCAAATTTTTTACATTTAAACCAGACATCCAAAGGCGTTCATTTCTGTGGAGGAACCCTGATCAACGAGAACTGGATCCTCACTGCTGCACATTGCCCTGTTAAGTAAGAACCAATAAATGAATCAATCAATCTATCTGTCTGTCTGTGCTTCATTCTTTTTATACATGTTATGTTGACAGACAGATATAGCTCAACAGATGGACTGTATTTCATTTTTCCTTTTTCCTATCACTCTCTTTCAAGAGCTGGATATCACAATGTTGTGCTTGGAGAGCATAGGCGTGGCTCTGATGGTAATGCCGTTCAGATCAGGAAAATTGCCAAGGTATCAGCATCAACTAATTACAAAATCCTCTTAGAAACCGAGAGAACTTGTTTATGATTTTTTTACACCATGGATTGTTTTCTCACACCTCTGCAGGTCGTTGTTCATCCTCGCTTCAACAAAAGAATCTTTAACAATGATGTTGCACTGCTGAGATTGTCCTCTCCAGCACAGATAACATCCCGTGTATCTCCTGTAACACTGGTTTCCTCCAACACCAACATCCCTTCTGGAACCCTTTGTGTCACCACTGGCTGGGGCAGAACTGAAACTGGTCGTAAGTTTTCATTTCTTGTCATCTGTACAACAGCGACATTTCATTTATAATTCCGTATTCTTACTCAGAAGACACTTAAGCTCTAAAACTCTGTCATTGCTTTGTTGTTAGATGGTCCTCGTGTCCTGCAGGAGGCCACTTTGCCCATAGTTAGTACTGCTGGGTGCAGGCTGTACTGGGGTCTGACAAGATCGATTACAGATTCCATGATTTGTGCCGGAGGTTCTGGATCTTCGTCTTGCCAGGTACGAGTAGATGTCAATACATAAATTAAACCCAAACTATCTATTTACATTATTTTATACTCTAATGAATAATAGAATCACCAATGTCTTAATGTCTGTGTGTCGTCGGCAGGGTGATTCTGGTGGTCCTCTGCTATGTGACAGCAATGGTGTTTGGTATCAGGTGGGCATTGTTTCATGGGGAACATTGGACTGCAGTGTTAATGCTCCAGGAGTCTACTCTCGTGTGTCTTACCTCCGCCAATGGATTGATAATGTCTCATCCAACTAGAGCTCCAACAACCTTATACAACTTCGATTGAAAAAGGAGCAGTTTTTAACTTATGTATTTAAGGATTTTAACAAAAAAAACTTTTAGTGTTAATTATTAGCTAATTTAAGTCACAGACATACTTGGTGAAGTTGTTTATATAGATATATGTGTGCTACGTCAATGAGTTTTAAAACATATTATTTTGTAATACAATTCTTAATGTTTATTTTATAAGTCAAATCTTTAATAAAGAATGAAGGAACTTGATGCGATGTGTAATGCTTTGTTAAAACACTGTGACAAAATCTTAATTTGGATTGGGGCATAAAAGCATTCATAAGGACCATGCAAGCAAACAATGATTACAAGGGAAATTAACTTTAAGGTTTGCACCATAGGTTTGCACTGAAAAGCTCAGTTCTTACAGTGTAAGATCACAGTATATGATTCTGGGCTACATGGATAACATTCATAGCTTTGCAAAGCAACCACCAAAACAACGTAATATATTTTGCCGGTACCGAAAGCGGGAAAAACGAGGCAAAACGCTGCTCTCGTCACTTTTAACGTCCAATCACAGTGGTTGAGGGGCAGAACGAAAACTACATCGACCGATCCACTGTGAAATGCTTAAAACTGAATAACAACACACAAGTTAACATTACTGGTTGTTAGTCAGTCTTTATCAGGCGACATGCTTGTGACACAACAATATTATGCCGATAAAACAACCCAAATGTACGCTAAATTCATAGTGTTTCAACTGAAAAACATTACCAAAGAGCACCCACAACTGGTATTTTTAGCCGGTTCAGAAGGCTTTGGGTCGCGCACAGCAATGACCAAACAAATATATATTCTAAAACATCGGTTTCCTCCAATCACCGCCGTCTCTCTGACACTAATCTCAGCCTCAGACGTCACTTCCACGGACTGTTAGCTAAGTAAACGGTCTGCTACATAAGGCACTCTTTTCTGGAAACACTTCAGCACGTTTGAAGTCATCATCTGATTGGGTGAATTTCACAGGATTTCCGGGAGACGTGCATGTCAACACGAAGACGTGCATGTCAACACGAAGACGTGCATGTCAACACGAAGACGTCTAATCTACGTAAACTGTCTTGTTAGTTTACAATTGTTGCAATAGTAATTCATAACGATCGACTAAACGCTTATTTCTTAAAAGTAACTTTGACACGTTTGTGAATGTATGCCAACGATAATAAATATTATCTAGATGCGCCACAGTCATTACAATGAATGATAGAGCTGAGAATTTCAAAGGTTGGAATCTATTCTAGGGGGGCACGGTGGCTTAGTGGTTAGCACTTTCGCCTCACACCTCCAGGGTTGGGGGTTCGATTCCCGCTTCCGACTTGTGTGTGTGGAGTTTGCATGTTCTCCCCGTGCCTCGGGGGTTTCCTCCCCTGGTCCAAAGACATGCATGGTAGGTTGATTGGCATCTCTGGAAAAATTGTCCGTAGGGTGTGAGTGTGTGAGTGAATGAGTGAGTGTGTGTGCCCTGCGATGGGTTGGCACTCCATCCAGGGTGTATCCTGCCTTGATGCCCGATGACTCCTGAGATAGGCGCAGGCTCCCCGTGACCCGAGGTAGTTCGGATAAGCGGTAGATAATGGAATGGAATGGAATCTATTCTATTAAAGTAATAAACTCCTCTTTAACCTTTCATTGTTCAACCTTTTTTTATTTTTTATTCACTGTCAAGTATTTCACTTATAATTAACCACAATAAAAACAGAAATGATTTTTAATATAAATAAACAAATAATTTAAAACATACAGACTTGCTAGGGTTAACAAAAAATAAGGTACTAAAATCACATCTTAAGAAGACACAGAAAGGATGAATACACACATACAGTTTTCAAAGCTTTCAAACTAGTAGAACTTCGGATAGTTTCCACATATGCATCTAGGTCAACTTTGAACAAAGAAAATAGAGGTTTCGAGCCAGCAAACTTTTGTTTATGAATGTGAAATTTGATCCGGTACTGCAAGATCGGACAAGCGAATGACATCAAAGTACCGCGAGAGCGATTCGAAACCAGACTTTCATGGTTTTTCGAATCGCTCTCGCGGTACTTTGATGTCATCGCCTGTCGGAACTTGCCACATCAAGTCGAACAAGCCTTTTAGTTTCTTGTCTAAAACAGGACAGACTTTTGGACTGTAAACGGACCGTCTTCTCTGACTCTTGCGATGAGCTCAGTATGTGCTTGAAGAGAGTTACATGTAAAGCACTTTCACAACATATTTACTTGGACGTCTGTTTAATGCTGTTAAAGCTGGACAGAACTTGCATATAACATCAAATGATAAAATAGCAAAAACACGTGTGTGAGACGATTAGTCACTAAAGAAAAATAGAGCTACATATACCAGATCTCTAGAGATGTTTCTGTCAACTTGTACAATGAGCATGTGGCGCGAGGGGGGCGTGGCTCAGCGGAGTCTGCAACGAGAGAGGGAGGCCGGAGAAGAGGCCGTAAGTAGGTCAAGTTTTGGCCACGCCCCCCTCCACAGCATAGTTTTATTCTTACATATTTTTAATGCAATTTACGGATTATTTTTCTATCTATTACCCGCAAGTATTTTTGTGTACACTACTGAATTACGTTAAAAATAGTTAACAGTAATTTGACCTGTGCTTTATTTTGAAAACAGCTAGTAAATAAAAAAACTGAGAAAGATTATTTACGACATTATTAATGACACATTGAAATTGCTGGACAAGATATTTGGTTAAGGTTTTTGTTACAGAAACAAAACGATTAATACATGTAAAAAGTGACAGCTTAGAAATGTGTATTGCATTAAAATGTGTACATTTGTTATTAAAAATACAAATCTGTAGTACATCTGTAGATTCTTGGAATCGATTATTTTGATTGCCAGCAGGATTTATAATCATCAATTGATAACGACAGATGATTCTCTGGGTGGAGCTTATGTGAGCTTTGGTTAGGATGACAGGCCAAGAGTCATCAGTTCAGAGCATATGACAAATGCGATGAGGTCATTTTCTGCCTGAACCAGGTAGGTCTAAAAAACGTGAACTGCAGTGAGATGGTAATCTTCACATCACACTTGTTTGCATGCTTAATACTTTCTTTGTCAGTTATGCGTTTGTCATTGAAGGATTTTTGAATCAATTAGATTTCACCTTCAAACCCATTGTGTTAACACCCAGAAGCTTTCACCTCATAACACAAAAGCTTTCACCTCATAACACAAACATTACTAACCAATGAGTCAACAACGAAACATGGTGTAATGATGTTTATTCCCTAGCATCTCTCTCTCCGTCATCCTTTTTTTCTTCGGGTTTGTGCAACAGTCTGCAGAAAATGATAAACATCAACAGAAGGAAAAAATGCATGGGGGAATGCATGGATGGGCAGAAAGGTTATGACACATTATTGACACATTACAAAATTATTTAAAGGTTAGTTTGATATCAGGCTTGTTGAGGTGAATTTAATAGCAATTACGCACATGCTGGGTCAATCCTGCTTACAGCCTCTTGCTGTACCCGATATATGGCATAAGACTAAAAACGTACAAATTTACACATTGCCTTATGATGTTTATAAAGGCCTTTGTAAGCTTTTAACAGTTACAGGGTTATTCGGTTAGTAACACAACACGTGGCCTAATAAAGAAAATTCCTACCCGAGGTGGAGTCTTGTAACCTGTTTAGTGAGCCGTTACATCTTTTATTGTTGTTGTAGTAAGTGAATGGATTTGTATTCACACGTATCTTATGTTTCATTTAAATAAGTGTAACCTCGTGTTTAACTTGAATGCAACTAAAAAAGGTTTTCATAATGGTAGGTTGGAAGCCATTGTTTTTGTTCTGCTGATCAAGCTGTTCCAGTACGTTTTTTCGCTCATCCATTCAATTGTTGTTTTCTTTCTATAACAAATACAAAGACCTCAACGGTTCTCCTTTATGCGAGCACCTTAAAGGCACTACATTAAGATAGAGAGAAACACACAAGACACACACGAGGCACTCGTCTACAACATGTTCTGGATCATCAGCTGTTTTGCTTTGGTGTCTTTCACACAGGGTGAGTATCTTTTCATATAATTTGCAATAAGCATCGCCTAAAGTGTTCAGTATCAATATACCTTTATATGTGTTTTGGCAAAATGATTTAATGTATTCAAATGTGTAAACCACTCTGCATACTTTCAGACTAAAATTTCAGACTAAAAGCCATAATTATAAATGAAATCTAGAGTTTTCTTATTTGTGTCTGAACTTCTGACCGGTGGCAATAGGCTGTGGAGTGCCTAAAATTCATCCAATGGGGGTTCCTAGTAAAATTAAGGGAGGAGATGGAGTAGTTCCTGGTTCTTGGCCTTGGCAGGTCTCTCTCCAGGTATACATCAAATCATTTTTGTGAGCTGTTTGTTTCTGATTGTGATAGTTGGTGTCAATTCTCCGACTCACGATCCTTAAAAACATCAACATGTTTATATTTTTTATATTTGAACTAGACACCAAAAGCCGTCCACTTCTGTGGGGGATCCCTGATCAACCAGTATTGGGTTCTTACCGCTGCACATTGCAATGTTCGGTAAGAATAAACAAATGAAGATCTTCTGAGTTGAATTTAAGTTTATATTGAATTTTGATACGTGTTCATTCTTTTCTTTTACTCTCTTTCTAGGGTGAGATATCACTTTGCCGTCTTTGGAGAGCATGACCGTGGCTCCGATGTTGAACCGGTTCAGGTCAAGAGAGTTGTCCAGGTATCAGTTCTATTGTGATTCACATATGGGTTCAAATTCTGTTTATCTTCTGATGATGTATAGCTTAAATGCATTGGAAATCACTTTGAGTGAAAGGGTCTATCAAAGCAGCTATAGTGTTCAGGTCGACCCTGGCGTTTTCCATACAGGTCATCACTCATCCACGCTACGACAGAAGTACTTTCAACAATGACATCGCACTGCTGAGATTGTCCTCTGCAGTTCAGTTGACGTCCTATATCACTCCGGTATGTCTGGTTTCTTCCTCCGTCAGCGTTCTTTCTCAGACCTATTGTGTCACAACTGGCTGGGGCAGAACTGAATACAATCGTAAGTCTAGTACAATATTTGTGAAAAGCAGTTGGTGCTCATCGTTTGTACTCGCAAAACACCAAAGTCTGATATGATATATGTTTTTTTTGCTTTGTTTTACAGCAAGTCCTCCAATCCTACAGCAAACCACTTTGCCGATAGTGAGTACAACTCAGTGCAAACAGCACTTTGGAGAGAGCAAAATTACAAATTCCATGATTTGTGCCGGAGGCTCTGGATCATCGTCTTGCATGGTATGAAAGTAAATATAAACAACCGTCCATCCATTAATGTATATAGACACAGTATATCCTTATGGTGTTCAATGGGATGTACAAAGTATTGGCCTTTAATTTTACTTTTGTAGATGCATATGTTTTAAAAGTATATTTTAAGTAATCACTGATGTCTATGTGTTAACCGCAGGGTGATTCTGGTGGTCCTCTGGTATGTGAGAGTTCCGGTGTTTGGTACCAGGTTGGCATTGTGTCCTGGGGTGGTGAAGACTGTAATGTTGGTTCTCCAGCGGTCTACACCCGTGTCTCTTACCTTCGGAAATGGATCAACTTGGTTGTCACGTCTAATTAGAGCCCAAACCTGATTTATATCCCTCCAAACAAAAAATGTGTCATGACTATTGTTCGAAGTGGCCGGTTCTTCGGTTTGGGACCAGCCTTAGATAATTCACCATTGTTTTGAATTTTTTATGTGTGTCTAAAGGTAGTGGATAAAGTTAAACCACTGATGTGTCTTGGCATGTATTGTATGTTTTTCTACATGTTCTTAAAGAAGTTTCATTGTATTAAAATGTTGCAAAGTTTATTTATTTGTAGGCTTGGTTTTCTACCTTAGTTATTTACTGTCGCCATCTTTAAGAATTGGCTGAAAACACATCTCTTCCGTCTTCACCTGACTGATCATTTCTGATTTCTATATCTTTTCTACAATATAAAAAACAGCATGCTTTGATAAACTAAACTTGGCTCTGTAAACTGTGGTAAACTTTGTGAGACATGTTTTTATTGCTCTTATGCTTTTTGTTGTCCTAATGTTTGACCCAATTGCATCCATTGTTTACCGAACTTGTAAGTCGCTTTGGATAATGATGTCTGCTAAATGACTAAATGTAAGTGTTACTACATTTTTATATATTTTTTATCTTCTATTTTTAACATTGAAGTGTTTTTCTATTCAGTTTTGCTCCTAGCGTCAAATATTAGAATACTGTCTTTGGAGGGCGTAATCCAAAACTGAACCTGTACTCATTAAGAGCCTTCCCAGAATAATGTCTCTTTTAAAATGTTATCATGAATTTTTCTCAGAAACAACAGAGTCTGGATATGGATATCCTTTCATTTGGTGTATTAAATATAGTGAAGTATTACAAAATATCCTGTAAAATAGCCTGTAAAATTTTAATCCATCTATCTGCTTTTGGTTATCTTTGACCAGTGATTGACAAGTTACTCTGGAAAAGTATTATTACTATTTACTAATTATATATTCAATAGTGTAATAAGATTACCGTCAAATTACTTACAAATTACTGTCTCCAAAGAGTATTTATTTACTTATTATTAATTACTTTCTATATCCTATATCAACCTTGGTTAGTTAAGTGATTCAAGGATAAACATGAAACGTCATATTTAATTCATTCAAATAAATGATATAAAGCTACATAAAGTAGTATTATTAGCTGACCAAAGTATAACAAATGTGAGAATTGTACATTAAAGCACGGATTTTAAAGTCAGACTTTTGATGTAAATTCCACTATTGTACACGCATATATTACACGGAGTATTTTGTTTGATTACATTAGAAGTAACTGTACTTAAACTACAGAAAAAAGAGTTATCCATTACTTTACTTTTTCCAAGGGAAAAGTAAACAAATTACACTAACACTGTCTATGACCTCCCGATTCATAGATCCATGCTCTAACCACTGAGCCACAGGAAAGCTATACAAGGTCTAGATACACTATTTTACACTACTTTATATAATTTAATTTCTTTATACTAATTCGTTTTATAACTTAATCTGTAATACTGCCATATAATTATGTACAATAATTCTTCAAAAAGACTAATTCTTGTTACTGTAATGACAAAAGTCTTCACCAGCAGATTTAGATCTGCAATGTTGTTTAAGATTTTCACCATCCATCCATATTACAGCAGCAGAATTGCAACAATCTGTCTCTGCTGAGATTTGTTGTAAACACGTGGAGCCAAACATGTATCACTCGTAATCTAACACAAAGCATTAACTACGTCATGCAAAATACATATTTCAAAATACATTTCTTATAAAAAATTGTGTAATGTACACAACTGCTAAACTAATTTGTATTATAGATTTGCGAAAGAGCATCCCTTATTTTTTTAATTCTTTGTATATTGTACATTCCAGTCTCCCAAAGGTTTGTTGGCCTGTTTGTCCTAAATTCAATATTTCAACATACTGTTAAGTGCGACATAAATAGTCTTTAGGTGTGAGATCCTTCCAGCTGCTTTCAAGCTTGGTATTTTCCCACTTCTATCAGTTGTTGTAGAAGAGAATATAAAGCGCTTAAGAGACAGTTAGAGAACATTCGACTTTACAACATGCTTTGGATCGTCAGTTGTTTGGCATTGGTGGCTTCCACTCTGGGTGAGTATTTTTAAGCAGTAATGTATATCACACCCAATTAAATTATAGAAAAACATGCTCTCTGTTTGTGTGTGTTTATTTGTTTCTTTACTCACCATAGGCTGTGGAGTACCAGCAATTAAGCCCCAAATCAGCATCGACAACCGAATTGTGAACGGACAGAATGCGGTCCGAGGCTCTTGGCCCTGGCAGGTTTCTTTACAGGTAAGGATGCATTTTTTTTACAATTGAAATATGCAGTTACTGAGGAGAAGTGAAGAGTAAATGATGAAATGGGTTTCGCTCGGGTAGACTACGTAATTATTAACAATGCTCTAATATTGTTTTTTTATATTGTTTTTATGCATTAACAAGCAATCTAATGGTGCCCATTTCTGTGGAGGGTCCCTACTCAACCAGTATTGGGTTCTCACCGCTGCTCACTGCCGTGTTCAGTAAGATCTTTTAAATCGATCACACTTTTTGTCTTTTTCTGAATGCATCTATTGTTTAACTCCTACTCTCTTTTCAGGGCCGGATATCACAACGTTATTCTTGGAGAGTATGACCTTGCCACCAATTCTGAACAGATTCAGGTCTTGAGGATTGCCAAGGTATCAACATCCATTTCCTTATGTAACACTGGCTTATGTTAGAAAGAATTGGACAAATTGAAAATCTCAAATCGAAAAGTGAAGTTACACATTCTAAGTTAAAAAGCCAATTGCTGTGCAATAAAACACACATGTGCACTACATAAAAACAAACTAAACAAGTGTATGACCTTAAAGGGACAGTTCATCCAAAAAATATGATTCTATCAAAATTGATTCACCCCCATGATATTCCAAACATTCCATTCCATTCCATTATCTACCGCTTATCCGAACTACCTCGGGTCACGGGGAGCCTGCGCCTATCTCAGGAGTCATCGGGCATCAAGGCTATTCCAAACATGTATGACTTTATTTCTTCTAAAGAACTCAAAAGAAGATATTTGAAGAATATTGGTTAACATACAACATTGTCTCCCATTGACGTCCAATGTATGAACACAGAACCTGAGACATTTAGTAAAATATATTATTTTATGCTCCACAGAAAATACAGACATAGGTTTTGACTGACACAAGGGTGTATAAATGATGAAAGAATTTGAACTACCGTATATGCCTTCAAGACACAATGTCAGTCATAGAGTTCTATCAGAGAGATATTGAAAAGGTCATGTTACTGAAAGTTGACTTACAATTTTTCTCCCATACTTCCAGGCCATCAGCCATCCATACTACAACAGTCAGAACTTCAACAATGACGTCACATTGCTGAGACTGGCCACTCCAGCCCAGATAACTCAAACCGTCTCACCAGTCTGTCTGATGAGCTCCAGCGCCAACGTCGCCCCTGGAACTTTTTGCGTCACCACTGGCTGGGGCAGAACTGGAGTCACCCGTAATTCAAAACAAATTTAAGAAGTCCCTTAAGAGTGTTCATTTGCATATGAGCACACAAACACAATACAGTACAACACATCACATCTGATATTCTTCTTTTGCTTTGTTTGACAGCTAATCCTCGCTATCTGCAGCAAGCCACTCTGCCCATTATGAGCTCAACTCAATGTTCTCAGTTCTGGGGACAGGGAAGAATCACAGACTCCATGATTTGTGCCGGGGCATCTGGTGTATCCTCCTGCCAGGTACATGCAGACAGTTTAAACGCACAAATGTTTGATGTCGAGGTTGAAATTCTTGGTCTAATGTTTGTCTATCTGCAAAATGCAGGGTGATTCCGGAGGTCCTTTGGTATGTCAGAGCGGAGGAGTTTGGTACCAGGCTGGTATTGTGTCATGGGGCAGATCGGACTGCAACGTTCGCTCGCCAGCGGTCTACTCACGTGTTACTTACCTGCGTCAGTGGATCGACCAGACCATCGCCTCCAACTAGAGCTCCAGCCTGAGTATTTTCTCACTAGAAAGACAACCGTCTTCTGATGTTGGTAAATAAACTCAAGCTTTTGAAAGTGACTGGCCTTTCTATGATTTCTTTGAAAAAAATGTCATTGATAAGATACAAGTTATTGACTCGACGTATTAAACTGCAAGCAATTTAAATAGAAAGTATTGTTGAAAATGTTTAATGCTCTAAATTATTTTTATAGCTACTATTTCACATACTTGAGAATAACTATAGTTAAAGGGATAGTTCACCCAAAATTGAAATGTCATGAATTGCTTAAATTCAATATAATACAGCTCTTATCACGATGGTTCATTGTTTAAAGCAGTTTACAGGAAGAAAGACAAAAATAAACAAAAGATAGTAAAAGTATTAAAAGAACAAGGGTCCATCTTTGCTCTTGAATTACTCACCCTCAAGTTGTTCCAAACCTGTATAAATTCCCTTGTTCTGTTAAACAAAAATATAGCTGCAAGCAGAATTTACGGGTCAGGCCCAACCAATACCCAAAGGGAAATATTTTGGACATATCAGATGATCAGATTTTGAAAACCAAGACAACTTTGATATCAACGAAAATGGCTGGAGCCAACAACTGTACTATTGTGAATCGATTAATATTACGTTGATTTGTTCATGTGTTTTAAGCACCGCATTTTTATCAGGCAGACAAGATGCCACTGATGCATACCAAGTTTCGTGTCAATACACAATAGTGCTATGAAGATACAGCCATATCAACCTTTGGTGTTTTTGGCTTGAATTCGTTGAGGCTGAATATAAGAACAATTTGATAAATAAAAAAGCTGTTAATATTGTCAAGAGTTTTTCAAGATGCTTGGTACCGAATTTAGGGCAGATTTGACCAATTGTATATGGAGTTCGAAAAAGTATTTATAAATAAAATGCCATATGGCACACAGGAAGTATTGCGGACTATGACAAATTTGGTTTCAAATTTCTCATATCAAGCCAGTAAATTTAGCAATATGATTAAAAGGACATTATGTCAAATTGTTCATGTGTTATAAGTAGTTTCATATATTTTGTTTTATCTCTTGACCACCAGGGGGCCCTGGCCTCAAACTTTACAGGTTCTCTCAGAATATGGTCATGATGTATCAAACCAAGTTTCGTAGCATATGCCATTGCATTGGTAAATCATTGCATTTTATGACAACATTTATGACTTAAGAAGAAGGCTAACCCCAAAAATTTCCAAGACTCTATTGACTACCATAGTGGAAAAAAATGAACGGTAGTAACAGGTGCCCCAGAACAGTTTGTTTTCCTAAATTCATCAAAATATCTTATTTTGCGTTCAACATAACAGAAAAATATACAATGTATTTTCTACTATGGTAGTCAATGATGCTCCAGAAATCTAACATTCTTCCAAGTTTCTTTATGTTGAACCAAACAAAGACATTTATACAGGTTGAGGAACAACTTCAGTGTGATAAGTTCATGACAGAACTGTCATTTTGGGGTGAACTCACCCTGCAACAAAACTTTAAAATCGCTTAGGTATGGCAATTGTGCATTCAATAAAAAATTAAACAAGTAGATGTATTGTTTTGCTAAATGTGCCATAAAATATACTTCGCTATAAATGTGACCATGTACTACAAAACCTGTCTTAAGTAACAATGGAACATTTTTAGTAATAGACGAAAAAACATTGTTTGGATCAAAAATATAGATTTTACTTCAATACCAATAATAATGAGTACATTAAGTAAAGATCATGTGCCATGATGATATTTTGTAAATTTCCAACTGTATATAGAACAAAACTTAATTTTGTGAGTGTACGCAACAAAATCTGTTATAAACAGCTCTGATAGACAGGGTGAAGATCCAATAGCAGTAGTTTTAATGAAAGGGTAGTCAAGAATCATGAACCATACAAACAGACAGAGGTCAAGCACAAGTAATCAGTCAAAACATAACATCTGGGTGAGACTCAGGCACAAAGGCAAATCCAAAGCCAAGCAAAGTATTAAATACCAGAATATCAGAAAACCAAGGAAATCTCAGAGATGCAATGTATCTCACACAATAGTCCACAATCATTGTGTCATGAACCTCGGGAGGAGACATGGCGTGGGAACCCAAATGCAGGCAGACACAGACGGTAGAGGTGGTAAACAGAGATTTATTTGAACAAATAACAAGACTAAACAAACGGCAAAACAAAAACCCACGAGGGGGAAAACAGGACAGGGTACCTTTAACAGAAAAGGACACAGGAACTAGACTAACTAAACTACAAGAAACAAAACACTTGAAACAAACACTAAACTAACACTTACTTTGAAACGGAGTAACAGGTACAGGTACAGGTACAGGTACAGGTACAGGTACAGGTACAGGTACAGGTACAGGTACAGGTACAGGTACAGGTACAGGTACAGGTACAGGTACAGGTACAGGTACAACAACTTTCATGTGTACGGACAGTAAACAATGCACGGGCACAGGACAAAGAAACATGAGGACTCTTTATAGGGGGAACAGACAAAGGATCATAACGAGCAACAGGTGCTGGGGATTAGCACTGAGGAGAGGCTGACGAGGAACGAGGTGTAGGGAACAATGAGGAGACACGAGAAAGAATCATTCAATCTCACATAAAACCATAGGTTATGCCATGACTCCACTCAAATAACACGAATAAACATGACATGATAGTGGAATCATGACACATTGACTGAAAACAATGGACATATAGATAGAGAGAGAGAGCAAAGTTAACTCGCCACAGGTGTAACAGATCAATAAATGAGTCCAGCATTGGGTTATGAATACTGTAGTGAGATAATGACAGTCAGTGTGATGTGAGTGCCCTCTAGTGGATATGCAAGGCATTTCAAATGATGATTGTGAAAAGTTGTTAAGTGTTGCTTTAAAGTCTCTGATCCCAAACGCCTCAAAAGGGGGAAGCTATTCAGACCTTTCCATCTCATGTATTTATACTACTAAACCTTCTTCTATGATGATGAAGCAAAAAATAATCAGTATGAGAGAGGGATTGAGCACACAAGGAGTTTTCTTTGGAGATAAAAGCTTCGAGGACACACTCAGTATCAAGCACTACAATGACATTATTAAAGAGGAAATTATTAAACATGTCTGTATAAAAAATAAAGACAATTTTGCAGATTAATAGGAATATAAAAATATAAGAGATAAAGATACAGGAATAATACATTATGAGAATTTACATCTTTGTTATTTACATCTGTGTAAGGAGGTAATGTAATGTGATGGTCTATACAGGAAATATTAAATGTTGGAACTATTTTACATAAATGGCATTGCACTTATGGGACTGTTTTCCTACATTTTACTTCATTCTGGAATAGTAAAGGTCCTGAAGAATGGGCAAGGGAGCGCCAACAATCCTCTCAGGAGTTCAATCCGCCCGTTATTGTCGTTATAGGTCTGATTTGGTAGATAAGCCGAACCCGACGGTTACTTTGATATATTTGACAATTTTCAACAGTTTTATTTTGAATGTGCTTGGTTTGAGAAATACATAAGCAGGTTACTAAAAACAAACGTTTCAAAGCATGACCCATCTCAAATATACAAATACTGTATATCATGTTTGTTACTTGTTTTTCAAGAAGTTGAACTTTTCTTGATTAATAATATGTAGGCTTGGTTTCTACATTCTACCTTGGGTATTACCAAATCGTTTTCTACTTAGTTGTACCAGTTCTGTTTCTTGTGCCAAATATCACAACATTGTCCTTGGTCATCAATTCAATACTGAACCTGTGCAAATTAAGAGTATTCCCAGTGCGTCTGTTTTAAAGTGTTATCATTCATTATTCTCAGAAACAACAGCGTTTGGATGGCCTATCCTTTCATTTAGTATATTAAATAGAGTGAAGAATTGTGACATCACTTCATTGCTTATTATAACTAAATAATGCATTAAGCTTGGCATGCTCACCTGTATAACATCATTTATCAGTCGTGATGACTTTACCCAATTCGTAACCCCTGAAAGTGTTATATTTGTAAGGTTGTTCCCAACCATTTACTGTACAACCATTCTCATTCAAACCATAATTAGCTTCCGCTTTCTATAAGAGACCTGTCATGTCTAAGAGACCTTTTATTATTGTGAGTTTTAATTTGGTATATGTGGAAAGGTACACAGGTTTAGATACTATTTTACACTTTCTTTATATATATTTAGGGGTCTAAGACCCCTAGATAGTCTTAAACTAAAATAAACGTTAGAGCAGTCTAAACTGAAAACAACTTGCTCTGACATATCTAAAGTACATCAGTGATAATGTCTTAAAATGCACACAAGTAATGTTTTTGGTAAGGCTATTTAAATGTAATCTAAGTTAACTAAGGCATAGTCCTTGCTTAATCGAATGCCTGTCTGGGAAATTCCCCCTTTATAATAATATTTCTTATAATTCAGCCTACCATATAACATTGCAATGCAATGCTAAATAAAATGGACAAGGACAATAATTCTTCAAAGGGAGTATTTCTTGTTGCTGCTAATACCAAAAGGCTTCACCAGCAGATTTAATAGACCCGAAGCACCCGCTGACACAGAACAATATTCATTAAAGGACCTTTCACAACATAATGGCTCTGCTGAGACTGTTCTGAAACAAATAAATCAATTAAATTGCGCAAAGGATTTCACACGAAATTCATATTTCAAAATAAATATATTTTGAATATTATATTGTATATTTAATATATTTCAAAGTTGCGAGACTAATTTGAAATTGATTGTATATCTATTTATTTAGATTTTTTTAATTCATTATTTGGTTATTTTTATTCTTTGCTAGTATTATATTAGGCTCTCTTAATAAAGGTGAGTTGAGGCGTGTGTCCTCAGTTGACCCACCTGTTCTGGTCAACATTTCAACACACTGATGTATGTGATATGAATGTTCTTTATCTCTGAGATCCTTCCAGCTGCTTTGAAATAAATTCCCAGTTTTATCAGTTTTTGGGGAGAATATAAAACTGTGGAGAGAAACAGTCAGACCACATTATCGACTCTTGTCTACAACATGTTTTGGATCATCAGCTGTTTGGCTTTGGTGGCCTCCACTCTGGGTAAGCATCTTCCAGTAAATTAGGTTTTCCAAACCGTAATGTGATCCGCTGACTTTATCAAGAAACCATTTTTATTCAAATAATTGATTTAATTACACCCTAATAATTTATAAACAAATTGCGCAACAATTGTCTGTTTCTTTACCCACCATAGGCTGTGGAGTGCCTGCAATTAAGCCTGAAATCAGTGGCTTCAACCGAATTGTAAATGGAGAGAATGCGGTCCCTGGCTCTTGGCCGTGGCAGGTTTCTCTACAGGTAGGGCGGACATTATTTACACTTGAAATACTCAGTTACTGTTGGTAAGCGACGAGTAAATGAATGCTCAGGATAGCTTAAGTAAACTATGAACATTGGTCTATTAGCCTGCCTATATTCTGATGGTTATACTTTTGTATTTTATTTAGCAATCTAATGGTTTCCATTTCTGTGGAGGATCTCTGCTCAATGAGTATTGGGTTCTCACCGCTGGCCACTGCCGTGTCCAGTAAGATCTTTTCAAACGATCACACTTTTTGTCTTTTTCTGAATGCATAATGCATGTTGTCAACATTTACCGATCGCTCTCTTTTTAGGCCCGGATCTCACTACGTTATTCTTGGAGAATTTGACCTTGCCACCAATTCTGAACCTGTTCAGGTCATGAGTATTGCCAAGGTATCAACACCCCTTTGATTCTACCACACTTGTTTATGTTAAACGAATGTGATATACTGAAAAGCCCAACATGGGAGTAGAAGGTGAAGTTACACCTTTTAAGACAAAGAGCCAATGGCCGCCAAGAAAAATATCAAAAAAATTCAAAACAAAGGAGAAGTTCACCCCAAAAATGTAAATTCCTTTTATAATAAATACCATTTATTCACCCTCATCGAAATCGACATGCTTTTCTGCACAAAACAGTACAAGATATTTTGAAAAATGCTTGTAACCAAACACCATTGACCTCAATTAACTTCCATCATGTGGACACGAAACCACTTAGACATTTCTCAAAATATCTTATTTTGTGTTCACAGAACAAAAAGCCATATATATGTTTTGAATGATCCAAGTGTGAATAATTGAAGTCGGAATTACATTTTTGGTCACCTGCCCCTTTAAGATTCAAAACAACAATCTTGTTTTCTCTGAGGTCTGTTAGAGACCTTTTAAAAAACAATTTGTTACTACACCAAAGAGTTCCTGAACATTTGATTTTCAAGAAAGTTCACTCATGGATTTTCTCCCACACTTGTAGGCCATCACCCATCCCTACTTCAACAGTCAGACCTTCAACTATGATGTCACAGTGCTGAGACTGGCCACTCCGGCCCAGATGACTCAAACCATCTCACCAGTCTGTCTGGTCGGCTCCAACGACAACGTCCCCCCTGGCACTATTTGCGTCAACACTGGCTGGGGCAGAACAGGAGTTACCCGTAATGTTTCTTTTTTGTGACTTATGTAAAAGCGTTTAACACCATATTTATATGCATACACTAAGCACACAGCGCCACACATCTGATATTCTTCTTTTGCTTTGTTTGACAGCTAATCCTCGCTATCTGCAGCAAGTTACTCTGCCCATTCTAAGCACACCTCAGTGCATGCAATACTGGGGACAGGACAGAATCACAGAAACCATGATTTGTGCTGGGGCGTCCGGTGCTTCCTCCTGCCAGGTAGATGCGGACAGTTTAAATGTACCCCTTGACACCTGCACAAATATTTCTCGTTGAGGTTAAAATACTTGCTGTAACGTTTGTGGATTTGTGAAATGCAGGGTGATTCCGGTGGTCCTTTGGTATGTCAGAGCGGAGGAGTTTGGTACCAGGCAGGAATCGTGTCATGGGGCAGCACGGACTGCAACGTTCGCGCGCCAGCGATCTACTCACGTGTCACTTTCCTGCGCCAGTGGATCGAACAGACCATCGCCTCCAACTAGAGCTCCAACCCAAGGATTTTCTCTCCAGAAGGACAACAGACATCTGTCGTTGCTTTAATTTACTCCAGCTGTTGGGAGTGACTGGTGATTTCTCTGGAAATAAAACAATAAAACATTTAAAAACTACTGTTAAGATAGTGGTTATTGAATCGAGCTATTAAACAAGTTATTTAAATGTACATTATTAATTATTCACATGTGTTGCAAGTAGTTTTCATACTCGATAGTTGACAAAACAATAAATAGCGTAAGTATGGCAGTACAGTGACCAGCAAATCAAAACAATTTTTAGATTACCAGATTAAGCTGATTGCCTAGATACCAGATGAGCCTATCGGTTCATTTCTCAACCAACCTAATGAGGTGCATGCTGGGATGCTTTTTTTAACAGTATTGATGGACATTTATTGGCTGCTTTTCTCCATAATATGGTCCATCTTGTTCAAATTTTTTCAGTCAAATTAAAGACCAAGAATTCGGTGAATGAATTGACAGTATTAAAATGGAAATGGTGTACCATTTTAGTCAAGATGGGATGTCTTCTGGGCATTGGATCTGTAGTTTCAAAAATGCTTGGGATTGTTAAGAGAGTGAAGAAAACGACGTGTTAGTCTTTAATATTGATCTACATGTATGTTGGATTGGAGATTAAGAGTAGTTTGTTTTATATTACTTGGGGGATTTATGGCTACCATGAAAACTGCTGCTGGTGGTTAGGTTGTGAGATGATGTCAATGAGTAACCTCTGAGCTGATGTTGATGTTGAGATGAGTTTATTGGTCTTTGTGTGTGTGTGTGTGTGTGTCTGTGTGTGTGCGTGTGTGCGTGTGTGTCTGTCTGTGCATGCGCCTGTGCGTTTGTGTATGCTTGCGTGTGTGTTTGTGTGCGTGCTTGCTTGTCTGCATACACCCTTGTTGTATAGATCCAACCGGGTGGTAATGGTCTCCATAATTTTATTAATCCATTCACTCTTAAAAAGGCTGTTTCACAATGACATTGTTTGGCTGAATCATTATTGACTAGGAAAAAGATTCCTTAGATTATAAAAAGTAAATAAACAAACATTTCTAACAAGATCCTTTGAGTAAATGGTTATTTGGGGAACCAATGAGGCTTCTTCTATAACATCACTGTGAAGAACCTTTCGTCACACCTTATCACTTACCAATGTAAAGGCTTTAATATTAGAACAGTTCTGCCATGTGGTTTGTGAAAGGAAATGCCATGTTAAAACAAACATAAATATACATTTATTTTCCATCGCTGACTCATTATAAATTTCAATGACCACAACACATTACACGCATAGGACACAAATACTCTGAGTGCTTACCCCACCCATTCTCCTCTCATATAAGTAAAGGAAAACCAGCTATTGTGAAATATAAAATAGATGAAAGAGCAAAGAAGTGTTGGTGGCTTTGACAAGACAAACCTTTAAAGAAATGCAGAAAATGGGTAAGATATGAACATGACCATTGTTGTTCTGACTTAATATGCTGATTTTATTAGGAATTATTGTAGACATAATCAGTAATAAAGCAATGCAAAGTTAAAAAAAAGGCAAAAATTGTATATAAAACCTAATGTTAAGAAAGAATCTTGTCAAATTCATAGACATGAAAACAAATATTATTTCATTATTTGCTTATATAAAATAAATAAACTAATCAGTAAAATATTCCTTTTTTGAGGTTGTCCTTTTTAAAAGAAAAATTGCATGTTTAAAAAAATGCCAGAAGAGAAAATACTTTAGTTCATAGGGTCCTGATAGAAAATGTGTTTATTTTTAACAGTACCAACTTTCACTACCATTTTCTCTTTTTTGTGTGTAGTGGATACAAGACTTGGACCACAAAATCTAACAAAGGTCACAATGTTTAATACTACGCAGCAGACAGAAAGTCTGTCGAGCAGTCAGATCGTCACTATTTGTGTTTACCTGGCCATGTTTGTAGTGGGTGTCATTGGAAATGGTCTTGTGGTATTTGTGACCGGCTTCAGAATGAAGTCAACAGTCAACTCCATTTGGTTTCTCAACCTGGCGATCGCAGACCTCTTTTTCGCCTTGGCTCCAATTATGCGGATTATCCTTATTTCGGGAAAGTCGTTTGAACACGTTTTATTTCAGCTCCTCTCATTCATAACAGAGCTAAATATGTTCGCGAGTGTTTTCTTTCTGACAGTGATCAGTCTGGACCGTTGTCTGTGCACATGGTTGGTGGTGTGGGCTCAGAATAAACGGACTCTAGTCAAAGCCAGAATCATTTGTACGTTTGTGTGGCTTTTATCCATCTGCTGCAGCCTCCCTTTTGGCATGCACTTCCTCAACAAGAATCTAAACTCGAGGTCTCTATTCACATACAGGTTCTCGGTAGGCTTTCTCCTCCCCTTCCTGGTCATTGTATCTTCATATATGGCTATCGCATTGCGAGTCAAACGCCTCAAAAAGGGGAAGTTGTTCAGACCTTTCCGTCTCATTGTAGCTCTGGTTCTAGTGTTTTTCGTATGCTGGTTCCCTTACCATATTCACAAATTATTAAATGCATTAAATGCAGTGGAGAACAACCAGAATGCAAGTGTCCGAGAGATAATATCTAAATCAAGACATTTTGTTATCTGCCTGACATATGTACACAGCTGTGTGAACCCCATTCTCTATGTCTTCATCTGTGAGGAGTACAAACAAAAGCTCAAACAGTCCCTTCTGCTGGTGTTAGAGACAACTTTTGCAGAGGAACATCTTGAGGCTAAGAAAGAATACAAAATACCCCATTCTCATCTCTTCCAGCTGCCAAGACAAGAAACCAACCATGTACAAAACTTATCTCAATGTGATCTGTTTTAGGTCACTGTGTGGTTTCTGACACCTTATAATAATAAATGTGCCACAGTGGAAATTTTTGTAAAAAAATTGCAACACATGTTTGTGAGACTATAGACAAGCAAATGTTATAGCAAAAACGTATCTATAAAATTGTGTCTTTGTATTTTTTATTAAAATAATACATACCATTTTATGTATGAATGATGTGTAAAACCCATTTTTCTTCTTGCAAGACCCCCTTAAGGCAGGTAAATGTTTTATCAGATGTAAAGAGGAAATGTTGGAAACATATGGCAAATCTTGTCTGTAAGCTAAAGTAGAAACATGTTTAGACAAAATGTGTTAGTGGCCATAGTAGTAATTATTTGCTTTGTTCTATTTTTAAGCACAATCAACTTGGCTTTACAAGTCATTTAAAGTGTTTTACTTTTCACTTTACTTCAACACATCAAAATAAGTTAAGCAATTTCATCTTATTATCAAGTTATATCAGCTCAGCCCTGGCCAAAACTTGTTAAAAAAGTAAAACAAGTTGAAATTACTTATAAAGTCATTTTAATGGTACTCAAAAAAAAACATTTGTTCACTGTACAAATATTTGAGGTTCAGCTACTGTAGTCCCCATTACTCAGTCAACTGAGTCAGTGTATTAGACTTTCTAAATTCACCTAACACATCATTTTTTTACACTTCACTTAACTACAATTAACTACAATTTCAGTAATTATAAAGTTAGCTTGATTTATTTAACTGCATGTTTTTGCAACAACTACATTTACAGTGCATTAAGTCAACTTAACGTGTGTTGTCAAATCAACAATATGACTTATTATATAATATAACTGTACATGAAATGTTGATCTAAAAAAACGACATCTGTCTCTTTACACAATTTATTTTCCACAGACAGATTGAAACGCTCTCATGGCTTCATGCTGAGATCACCTTTAACAAACCACTTCATCAACACTTTATAGACGCTTTTACTTATTTAACTGTGGTAAATATTTTACCATCGTGATGTTGGTTTTAATTTTTCTTTAAGCCTTAATTTTTGATAATCTTAGATCTGCAAATCCCCTTATAACAGTTGCTTGTCACACCTGTCTTGGCCTAAAGTCCCTATTTTCACCTGCCTAACATGTGTTTCAAATGTGTCTCATCGTCTGGATTAAAAAGAAAGTAAAAACAGTTCCCCATTTATTCAATGGACGATTGTGTTATTTTGTTACTATAAATGGCATAACAGGATATATGTTCCATATGAAAATTGGATCTGGTGGCTCATGTTTGAAAAACTAGACAAGGAAATACTGCAATACATAGGCCTAGTATATTAATCATGTTTATAACGAGTTGTCTTATATTTTTTTCACTGTCTTGCAATTATATTTGTATTTTGGTAATGAATTAAAACAATTATAGGAAAAATATGCATTATTTGTATTTTTTTTAATAATGCAACATTTTATTAAGTACATGAGTTTTAAGTTATGCTGAAATCTCTCTGTTTAATTGAAAATAAAAATAAGGCCAAAATGAATAAATGTTTCAAACATGCTTTGATCAACAATTTTGTTTGTAGGTCTATGTTGAAATATGCAAAATGTGTTTTCTAGAATTATATTTGCCTTCTTACAATAACATCAACACATCCAATTTCCCTTTCAAATGGGAAGCCATGATTGTTTACTCAGAGACCTATTTGCGAGTGATATGTTTGTTGTGTTTTCATGGTTTAGGTATAATCATAAGACACAAAAATGTTTTGTGTGTTTTCTTCGCTCATGCTCACAAAGTCGCCAAGAGTGCTTCACAAAAAACACAGACACAAAAAACAGGCTTGATGTTTGAAGTCATGCTATGGTTTATACAAACTGAATAATATGTGTAGGCCTATATTTGTACACCCCTACCCTCGCAAATGGTTTGGTGAAATGAAATGTTGCTGTTCTGTTTTAAAAATGCAAAATTTTTTTGCAAAACATTGAATTTTTCCCTCTTACACTACATCATCACCACACCCCTGATCATAGACAGGGAAACTCTCACGAATCTATGAAACAAAGACTGTTGTGCCATTTGACAACATCTACCTGAATAGAGAAGAGAGGAGCTATAGAAGATGGATAATGGTAAGAATATATGAAACAGACTTTGCCTTTTTGTGTAGTGGATTCAAAACTGTAAAAATGTCTCTTTTTCAAAACAATATTTATTAATGTTCTCATTCATTTTTTGAAGACAGTCAGTGTGATCTTTGCTTCTATTCAGATTATTTAACGTTCTTCAAATATTTTGTTAAATACTATACTCCCATTAACATTTTTTTATATACCAGGCACTCAATTTCACTTCATATTTATCAGACCATATATTACACTACTAATCATTTCAGAATCATGTTCAAACTCTTGTTAGTTGGAACAGGGCATTGTGCCAGAGAATGAAATTCATGCCAATGTTTGCTAATCCAGTTTTCTTTTCTAACAGATCTTGTTGACTTCCCTTGGGCCCCTCCTGTGCAGACCCATTCAGAAAATCTTGAAATGGTATTTGAAGGTCAGCACTACCAGTATTGCACTACTCAAAAATGTTTACATTTATGCTATCTTTTCTATGTGCGTACAGTATATAATCAAATAATTTGTATTTAACGTATCTGCTTAAGCAACTAAATTAAATCAGGATTGTTTCTTTGTGCAGGGGACATTCCAATTATTAACAGCCTCGCAGGCCAGGACAAGAGCTTTTCAATCATTGAAATCTTCGGCATGTGCATATATTTTATCATTCTAGTCACGGGTGTGATTGGAAACAGCCTTGTCATCTTTGTGACCGGCTACAAAATGAAGACGACCGTCAACTCCATTTGGTTTCTCAACTTGGCAATAACAGGCTTCATTTCCATTTTGTTCATGATTTGCGACACCGCCGTTGTCTTTAAAAAGATGGTTTGGCACTTAGACGACGTCATGTATAAATGTGTGGTTTTTGTGACGGTGCTAAATATGTTTGCGAGCGTTTTCTTTCTGACAGTCATCAGTCTGGATCGATGTCTGTGCACATGGAGTGTGGTGTGGATTCAGAATAAACGGACTCTAGTCAAAGCCAGAATCATCTGTATGTCTGTGTGGCTTTTGTCGATCTGTTGCACCATCCCTTATGTCATTGTTCTCTACGTACTGAAACCCAAAGATGAATGTGAAGACTTTAAACGCTATATTGACAGCTGCATGTCTTTGTACACGTACATGTTTACGGTTGGCTTTCTAATTCCCTTCTTGATCAGTGTATGTTCATACATAGCTATTGGTGTGCGGGTGAAAGACCTTAAAAGAAAGAAGCAGCGTCGGCCATTCCTGGTCATTATTGCTGTGATTCTGGCCTTTTTCATTTGCTGGTTTCCTTACCATGTTCTACAGTTGTGTTATGTCAGTGCAGTTAAGAATAACTGGAGTAAAAGTGTTGTCATGAAACTTTATACCGCACAACGCTTTGTTATCTGCCTGGTATATCTTAACAGCTGTCTGAACCCCATTCTTTATGTGTTCATGTGTGATGAGTATAAGACCAAACTTAAAAGGTCTCTGCTGCTGGTGCTCGAGGGGGCTTTTACTGAGGAGAATCTGGGTTTCCAATCAACTTCTTCTGCTCACACCTCTTAAAGTCACCAGGAACCAAACAGACAGACAAGTGACACAACAATATTCTTCTTATTTCTATTGATCAGGGTTATGTCAGGTTGGTTGAGTATCTAAACAAAGAATGAATTAGAAGGAAGAGAAGAATCTGTATTTTTATTAGAAATCTGTTAGTGTATCTTTGTTGTCTTCATCATACTGTAATTGAGGAAATTGTTTATTTTGTGTTTAAAACCTTTTGTCTGTGATATATGCACTTTAAGATTATAAAACTATCTGAAACTGAAATAAAAAGGGAAATAAACAGATCCAATCTATAGTTTCATGGCTTACCTTAAATTATTTGTGTATTTCATAAAGCCACATCTCTTGAGATTTTCCAGAATGTGTTGCAGGTATCAAATTAATAACATGTTTCAAGTCAATAAAGTAAATAAAAGTGGCTTCATTAAAGTTATTATTAGTTTGTGTAAAGCATATTCAAATAACGTATTGTATCTTAACTGATATTTGATTAACTAAGTACACATTTTCCACACACACTTTTTCCACCTTGATCTTCTTCCATTATTATAAAAAGACAAACAATTAATAGGCTACCGTGAATATTGATTTTGTACTTATTCAGTTATTTTATATGACACATGACATCTCCGCATTGCTCTTTGCTCCGTTTGGCTCTTCTGAATGCTGATTAAACATAGTTCTGTTTTGACCATCAAAATTTATTTGCAAAATGGTTTTGTATCTCCACACCTCTAATCTCACTTTATAAGAGAAACTGTCAGTAACCGCGGATACAGAGACATCCTTGAGCCTTGTATAAGTGACCTCACGATTATTTCAAATTTATTTCCTTTTACAAGTGACTTCACGGTTAAATTCATGACCATTCTGACACTGCAAAATTAGTTTGCAAGTGTAATATTTCAGACAGTTATCAGTCTGGATGATGTGGACATGGGTGGTGGTGTGGGCTCAAAATAAACAGACTCTAGACAAAGCTAGAGTCATCTATATGTTTGTGGGGACTTCCTCAATAGGTTACATCATCCCTTTTGTGACCAATTTCTGAAACAAGAATCTTGATCTAAACTTGAATACAGATTCTCAGTGGGCGTTCTCCACACTTCCTGCGTCAAAAGCCTCAAAAGTAGATTGTAGTAGTAATATTGCATCACTGCGTCACACGCAATATATACGTATAGGCTCTGTTTTAGTTCTTTTGTTCACAGATGTGTATTCCTCGTGGTTATATTTGACTTGTTTAACAACACCTGAATAAATTGTATTCACTGTTTGTTTATAGTAGGTCATGGGTGAGGTTTTATACAGGTGTTTTATATTCTGTTATATTGCTATCAAGAATGCAGAAGCCCTCCCTGGTGCCAAATTTAATTACCTTAAACACATACTAGACACTTGTCATAGTCTGAAAGCCAAACTGGGAGTAACAGATCTAAAAACATTTACTGTTCTAAATAAAAGCTTTTACGCCAGTAATAATGGTAAATAAATCTCAGAAGGAAGGCTAAATAATTTACTAGTAAAACATTTTTCGCTTCTAAAAATATCATCACCCCATTCCTTATCTTCCTTATTGGTTGTGGGGCCAAGCATTTTATTCTGAAAATGATTACATATGCTGTTCTTTCTTTGTAAAGTTCTCACATAAATCCCATGGGAAATATGTGAAGTGCATGTTATTTGCAAAACAAATGAAATAGATAAAGAAACTCTTTCAGAACAAAACAATGGCAACTTATTTGCCTAAATGCAAAATTGGCTACAGTGACAAGTTTTACAATGAGACCAGATCAACAAGAAAAGTGATATATAAAAGTGATATAAACTTATATTTCTCTCTTAGAAAGGGTGGTGGAATATATTGCTTATAATTGTGATCAAAGCTCATGATAATTCTTACAAATTTGGTGAAAAAGAGTGCTTAAATAATACTGTTCATCATTGAATCCTCTACAATTATCAGTTATTGTTTGACATGAAAATAAGAGCAATCCTAATTTGTGTAGGTTTATTTAAAGTCAGATCCGGCTTTTGGGCTTTCAACAACCTGGAAAGAAATCTGTAATACAGAAGGTTTCTGAGAAAGACTTGCTGATTCAGCTCTTCTAACCGGCATCTTCATCAGAAGCAGGGAACTGATGACAGTTTGATGAGATGCTGTGCTTTGTGTAATGTTTGTAAAAACCAAAGAGGCTTCATTATAGTAAATCTAAGTTTGTGTAAAAGCTTATTCAAATAACTTATTGTGTCTTCATTGAGATATTAAATTAATTAAGTAATTAAGTAGACATGATAAGTTTCAAAGGGATTTTTCCACCTTGATCTTCATTCATTATTATAAACATGAATAGGCAACTGTAAATATTTGTTTGTAAATATTTATTTTGTACTTATTTAGTTATTTTATATGACACATCTATGCATTGCTCTAATGAAAAGAAAATGTTTGACTAAACTGTTTGTAAAACATCCTTTCCAATAAAATGGCTCTTTTGAATGCCTATTAAACTCAAAAGAAGTAAGATGAACTTATTATAATACGAATTTCTGATGTTTCGATTTACAATGTTGTGGTTTGTTCTGTTTTGACCATTGAAATTGATTTGCAATTATTTTGTAGAAATGCTTCTCACTTCTTGCAAAATCATCACCCCACTTTTAATCTCACCTTGTATATGGGAAACTGTCAGTAATTGCTGACACAGAGATATCGATGAGCCTTGAAATAATCCTTGTGAAGACAGAAGAGAGGAAATAAAGACAAAGAAAATGGGTCAGAATTTGTGTTATGCAGTAGCATTCCCCAGTTGGTAACACGCTTGATGTAATTTGAACTCTGTGTACACACAACTTCATTCAGTGTCCTGATGTCTTTGTACAGATACAGGTTTATTGATGGTTTTTGATTCCTTACTTGAAAGTATTATCTTCATAAATGGCTATCGCCGTGCGAGCCAAACGCCTAAAAAGAAGAAAACATCTCCGGCTTTTACGGTGTCATTATTTGTGTACAACAGTTAAACAGTTTTGTTACATAAGTGCGGTTAAGCATCATTGGCGTGCTAGTGTCATGAGGAAACTGTATGCTGCAGCACCTTTTGTAACTGACCTGGGTTTTCTAATAAGCTGTCTGAACTCCATTATCTATGTGTTCATTTGTTTCGAGTATAAGAAGAAACTAAAAAGTTCTCCGCTTCTGCTGCTCAAGGGGGCTTTTACTGAGGATCATCTTGTTTTATGTTGAATCTCAAACCTCTTACAGTGAAGTCACTGCCAGGTAACAATCAGACAGACAAACAAACAACAAAACCATCTGCACTTTCTCATCTCTTTATTGGTTAATAAGTCAATGTCAGAGGTGATGAATCAATCTACAAATCTCCTGTTTTTCTCATTGTTTTGTTATACACAGGCTTGATATTTTAATGCTTTTAGTCCAGATGTTATTTTGTTATTGTCTTTTAAATCATCCTTAATAAATTGATTGTACTCTGTAGAACAATTGTATTCGACTTTTCAAAATATAAAGACCATTCTATACTAAATAATGTTGTTTTCTTATTAAAAAAACAAAGGTACTGTTTTAGAACGTTACGTTCATTGTAAGGCAAAATATCTGTTGCAAAAGTTTAGTTTTATGACATTCCTTATGACACTTTTATCCAAAGTGAGGAAAAGGTGAGTTTCAGATAAGATGGTATAAGCAAGCATGAAGAGAAAATCAGAAAAGAAAAGAGCTAGAATATATATTTGTTTAAATTAACCTTAACAATTTATCTATATTGATTAACAATCACTTTTAAATTTACTGTAAATGCACACATACAGTAAGCATTTTGCAGCAAGTTTTATATGTTATATGTTTTGTATTCTGATATTGCCATACTGTTGAGATATAGATAAAGAATGACATGTATTTATCAATAATGTTGTTTAAAGTTCTGTTGTGACACGCCACAAAAATGATATTTGTAATCAACATTCAAAGTAGTTCTACAGAAGCATATTTCCATATACATCATCACCCCACCCCTCATCTTCCATTTACATATGGAGAAAATCACTCATTATTTGTGCAGAGACATTGTTGTTGGCTTTGTCAGCACGTGAAGACGGAAGAGAAAGAAGAAAGACAAAGAAAATGGGTAAGAATTCACACTTATGCTATTATGTCTTCCTCTTGTAATGTATTAAAATCTTAATGTTTTAAAAATTAAAAGATTGTAACATGGTTTGCTTTCACTGATATGAAAATCTGAAAATGATCATAACAGTTAGTACAAAAGTCAGCTGCATGAATTATTCAGAATTCATACACTTAAACCCTTATTTAAACTTAACACATATAATACAAGGCTAAAAAGCAAATAATGTTTATTGTTCCAGTAATTGTCAGAGTAATGAAATGGGAAGCTCTAAAGAAAAGCATGAATGTTTCTTTATTTGGCAGACCGTTTTATCTAAAATACAGAGAAAGATTTTTATTAATGAGAATACACACTACATTGTTTATCAACATGTGTACTTCCTGGAAATAGAACCCATAAACATGTTGGCAATTACGTAAAACGTTTTAGCAAGTATTTAATGATTTTTAATCATTATCTTAATGACTGTTACTAAACTATAAATCAAGTCAGTCAGAGACTGAGCTCATACTGAGTGAATTCTAAATCACTCTACTTTAAACCGAATTTGATGTTGATCATACACATTTTGTGATTTAGTTTGTGTTTTATTATAGTTTTCCTGTAGGTCAGTGGTAAGAGCAAGCTTATGGGTTTGATCCCAGGGGATTGAAAATACCTATGTGTAATGCAATGTAAGTTGATTTGGACAAAAGTGTCTGCCAAATGCGCAAATGTAAATGTAAATTATAGTATTGAGGTGTTTTGTCTCTTTGGCAGTGGGCACAACTTTGGGATGTCAAAATCTGACTGAAGTCCAAACATATGATGACACGGAGCTGCCAAGCTTGGAAATCGTCACGATATGTATACATATTATCATCTTAGTCACGGGTGTGATTGGAAACGGACTTGTCATCTTTGTTACCGGCTACAAAATGAAGACGACAGTCAACTCCATCTGGTTTCTCAACTTGGCAATTACAGACTTCACTACGACTCCAATTTTAGTTTGCTTCCTTATTTTTCAATTTCACAAAAGTGCCGTGCAAAACAATGCCCTGAGAGAGTTTGTGCAATTTATTTTTGTGATAAATATGTTTGCGACTGCTTTCTTTCTGACAGTGATCAGTCTGGATCGATGTCTGTGCACATGGGCGGTCGTGTGGGCTCAGAATAAACGGACTCTAGTCAAAGCCAGAATCATCTGTGTGTTTGTGTGGGTTTTATCCATCTGCTGTAGCATCCCGTTTGTCATTTCTATCTATAAACTTCATAGCACATTTCAGGGATATCTGGTCATATACATGTTTACGGTGGGCTTTATAATTCCCTTTTTGATCATTACGTCTTCATATATAGCTATTGTCGTACGGGTAAGACGCCTTCCAAGGGGAAATCAGCTTCGGATATTCCGGGTAATAATTCTAATTTTTGCCTTTTTGATATGCTGGTTTCCTTACCCTTTTCTAGTGTACAATCCTTCTTTGGCAAAAAATTGGATATTCTCCCTGGTTTTTCTAAACAGCTCTCTGAACCCCATTCTCTATGTGTTCATGTGTGACGAGTATAAGAAGAAACTTAAAATGTCTCTGCTGCTGGTGTTCGAGGGGGCTTTTACTGAAGATCATCTGGGTTTACACTAAATCTCAAACCTCTTACAGTATAGTCACCATAAACCAATAGCAGATAGACAAACAACAAAATTATCTGCACTTTACATCTCCATACTGGTTAATAAGTCAATGTCAGAGGTGATGAATCAATCTACAAATCTCTTGGGTTCTAGTTAAATGTGTTATTGTGACCTTTTAAAGTCGTCCTCATATGAAATGTATTGTTCTCTGTTAAACAATTGTATATGACCTCTCTAAATAAAATAACCATATTATACCATATCATGATGTTTCTTTATTTAAAAAAACAATCCGTCAATTGTAATGCAAAAAACCTATTGCAAACATCAGGTATTATGATATTTTGAATCTTTTTTAGATAATCTTAAAGCATTGACAATCCCTTTAATTTTAATGCACACATCATAGGTTCAACATGCTATGGATAGTTGTAATGCCCAATGGATTCAACGGGCAAAAACTTTCTATAATTATTGTATTCATAACATGAAACTCTCATAATTTTTGTTTGTGTTATATGTCCAGTGTACCTAGTCCCAAGTCACTCAACAGGCGTCCCGTTACACTTCAAAATGTGCTCAGCTTTAGAGTTCCTTCTGCTGATGTGAACACAACCAGCAAAATGCCATGTGAAAAATCTTGTCCTCTGGGACCCGCCTTAGCTCCTAGATCTTTTTGAGTTCCTATATGGCAGTTTAATTATTTGTTCATTTTCCTAAATGCAAAATCCTCTTTAAACAGTATTAAAATGAAATTAGATCAACATGAAAGAGTTTTCGTGACAACAATATAAAGCTGGCCTTTATGTGGCTTGTGGATAATGTTACATGCTATAAAACATGCCATATGCAAAGACGTTTACTAACACACCATCTTTTTAATTTCAACTGGCCAATCCACATATGGATTTTATAACTCAATTTATTCTAACAGTTAAAATTATTTATCTTCTATTACTGAATGTATATATAAAGAAATACATAACTAAATGAAACCGATTGAATAACAGTTCATTAGAGTAAAGTGTTGTGCTCAGTTGTTAAATAACCGTTTATGTGATAAACTATGCTGGGCTTCAGCATGTCTAACAAAATTTTAATACACATTATGGAAACTAGAATTGTAATAATAATTTTAACAGGTTTGGAGAGCTAAAGTGAGCACACAGTCAAGTTAGGTGTGGATCCAAATGCAGACACCCAGAGTACAGATTCAGGTGGAAATTATTAATCTTTATTTTAAACAAACGTTACAAAACTCAAACAATCCAAAAGATAAGTTCACATTTAGAAAAGTAAATCGCAACTTTGAAAAGGTAAATCCAGTCAGTGATCAAAGGCAATCACATAAAAATCCAACAGGTAAGTTCACATGTTATAAAAAGTAGACCCCCAAATTTCCTAAAGTTAAATTTGAAACAGGTTGACCAGTACTCGGTCAATGCATGTAAAAAACACTGAACAAAAAACTGAGGTAAAGACCAGCTTGAATACAAACTAATGTAACAAGGCACAGGTGAAAGCATTTCCTTATTACAGAAACAAAAACTATCCAGAAGAGCAAGGGGGCCTCTAGGGGTCATAACAAGTCCATAAGCCTGACAATATCCAACACTGAAATCTTTGACATATGCGTAAATGTCATCATCTTATTCACGTGTGTCATTGGAAATCTAATCTTTGTGACGACGGCCGTCAACTCCAACTTATTATGCCAATCTTGGTTTACAGCATTCTTGATGTCTTTTAACAATGTGGTTAGTCTCAATGATCTTCTGTATAAACGTTTTTTTTTTTTGTATAAATATGTTTGCGAGCTTTTTCTTTCTGTGTGGATTTTATCCATTTGCTGCAGCCCCCTTTATGTCATTGTTCTCTATGGACATGAACCTAAAGATGCAGGCAATGATAAAGCTTTCATAGTATGCATGTCTATATACACATCCAGGTATATTGTGTGATTTCTTGTTCCCTTCTTGATCATTGCAGCTTCATACATAGCTATTGGTGTGCAGGTGAAACGCCTCAGAAGAGAGAACCAGCTTTGGTCTTTCCGGGTCATTAAATCTGTGATTCTCTATTGTGTGCTAGTTTCCTTATGTTTTACAGTTTATCTGTCACGGTAGGACTCTAGGCAAGAACCCAATTGCAGGTACAAACAGGCAGGACGAGATGGTAGGGGTAACAGGTATTTAATATAACAAAGACTAAACAAAAAAGGCAAAACAAAACCCACAATGGGGAAAACAAGACAGGATACACTATTAACAAAAACAAGGACTGACTATCATATGTGACATCATTTGAAAGCTTAAAGTCTCTGGTTCCCGGAGAAATGCACCATTTTGTCATTTATTTAGAGAACATCAATTTTACTGCATACTTTCATTGAATACAATCGTTGGTATACCACTTTGTACTGAGACAAGCTTTATTTTCTTCCTTCCCTCCTCAGATTTTTGCAGGATCTGTTGAAAGAAATGCAATATAATATAGATACGAAACGTGTACTTTTGTCTTATCGCATTTAAAATGATTATTTATTATTGCAACATCATTACTGCAACATCCTTCAAAGCTCAAAACATGGTCTACCTGTTCCGTAAATATGTATATCTTGTTGTTCATTCTCTCCTTTGCTTACTACGGCTTTAATCCTCCTATTTGCATGGCCTTGTAAACTAACGGTGCTGTTTAGTGTGTTGACAAAATGTTTATGCTCCCCAACTTGTAAGTCGCTTTTGATCAAATTGTCTGTCAAAACAAAGGTCGAATCATCTGTGTTTGTGTGGCTTTTATCCATCTGCTGCAGCATCCATGATGTCATTGTTCACACTGTACTGGAGTTTAAACATGAATTTGAATTCTGTGTCTACACAAGTTCTTTCAGTGTCCTGATGTCTTTGTACATACAGGTTTATGGCTGGCTTTTTGATTCCCTTCTTGATCATTGTATCTTCATAAATGGCAATCGCTGTGCAAGCCAAAAGCCTAAAGAGATGAAAGCATCTCTGGCTTTTACGGGGTGATAATTTGTGTACAACATCAACAGTTGTTTAACATAAGTTTTACATAAATTAAGAATAACTGGCGTGCCAGTGTCATCTGGAAACTGTATGCTGTCAGAGGTCATGGATCAATCTACAAATCTCTTTTCATTGTTTTGTTATACACAATTTTTATACTGTAATGCTGTGAGTGCAAATGTTATTTTTAATATCTTTTTAATCGTCTTCTTTTGAAATTGATTCTGTTAAACAGTTGTCTATGACTTCTAAATATAAAGACCATATTATACAAAATCATGTTGTTGACATTACAGTGGTAAGAACATTGCGTTGACAGCGCAAGGTTGTGGGTTCGATCCCAGGGGATTACATATTCCTAAGAATAAATGTATAGGATAATGCAATGAAAGTCAAAATGCATAAATGTTAATATTACCTTGATAATTAAAATGTACACATAATTTTAACATACTGTCACCCTTATTTTCTGCTGTGAACACTTCTTCAATTTGGATAACACAAATAAAACACAGGTAGATTTAGGTTTAATTAGTTTAATCTGGAAGCATCGACATCAACCACAACAGCCTCTCATTCTCTCTCTGCCTAAAGGGGCTGATGCACAAAATTTACGTTCACGTTTTAACTAACACATACTAAACTCTGCACAAAGCACATGAAAAGCATATGAACCTACAGTGTATGAATTCAACATTCATTTCTTTTCTCTTTTTAAATAAAGTAGTAAAGAAATACAATTAAATAGTGAATTAACAAAATTAAGGTTATAATACTATGGGTAGTAGTAAGGCATAAAATGTTTGACAGCAATATGGGCATTTTGCTATCATAAACCAAAAATTTTTCATATTCTAATATTCCCACACTTTAGACATGTAGATATAGAATATGACGTTTATTGATAAGTAATGTTGTTTACAGTTCTGTTGCGACAAGCCATGGTAAACTTGTCCTTGCAATGAACATTCAAAGTAGTTCTACAGAAGCATATTTCCATGATCATCATTACCCTCGCTCCTAATCTTCCATTCATATATAGGGAAACAATCACAAATTATTCTTGTAGAGATATTGATGTTCGCTTTGTCGACATCCACCTGATAACAGGAGAGAAAGAATAAACACAAAGAAAATGGGTTAGTATTCACATTTATGCTATAATAATATATTTACCTCTTGTGATGTAGCAAATTCTTTATTGTTTTCAAAATGAAAAGATCAGTAATATGGTTTACTTTTGCAGTGAGTAAATTGTTTTAGTAAATTTTAAATGCAAGTTTCGTTTTATTTTTCTGCATCTTTGCTTTGGTCAAGACTGTGTGCATGACCACTTGAGTTGAAAGTAACCTGATCTCATATAAATCTGAAAATGAACAGTTAGTACAAACATCAGCTCCGTAGAACTCATTAACATATTTCTGCTGTGCTTACATTTGCATTGATGTCCATATATTGTACTTGGTTTAAACTTCATATAGTAAGCTTAATAATCTTCATCCTTATATGATCTTAACATCTATAATTTATTCTTAATGGATTTTACGAGTTTATTTATTTTTTGAATACCATGAACTACCATTCGGATTGTTTTGATTATATTTCATGTAAGATAAATTTGATCATTTGTTCATAGAATGAAACAAAAATTATCATTTTACTAAAACGTGTACCTACAAATTTGAGAAAAACAGAAAGTAGCTTTGGGTTGGTCTTTTTTATGTGGCAACAGCTTTATAACTCCTAGTCCTTTCCACATCTTAACACGTATAATAAAAGACTAAAAAGCACATAATGTTGATTAATCTATGAGTAATGTTGATTCTCTCTGGCAGTTGGCACCACTTTGGGACCTCAAAATCTTACTGAAGTCCAAACATATCACCCCACAGGTCCGACGGGCTTATCAAACATCGAAATCGGCAGCGTATGTGTAATGATTGTCATTTTTGTCACGGGTGTGATTGGAAACGGGCTTGTCATCTTTGTGATCGGCTACAAAATGAAGACAACAGTCAACTCCATGTGGTTTCTCAACTTGGCGATAACAGACTTCATTTTTATTCCAATTTCGGTTTACTTTATTGTTATTATCTTTGACAGTAAAGTTATTGAAAACATTCTCCTGTATAAATGTGGTTATTTTATTTTTGTTCTAAACATGTTTGCGAGTGCTTTCTTTCTGACAGTCATCAGTCTGGATCGATGTCTGTGCACATGGGTGGTCGTCTGGGCTCAGAATAAACGGACTCTAGTCAAAGCCAGAATCATCTGTGTGTTTGTGTGGCTTTTAGCCATCTGCTGTAGCATCCCTTTTGCCATTTTTATCTCTAAAACTTACAAAGAATTTCAATCATTTGAACCTATATCAATTCACGCATGTCTCTGTACATATACTTAATTATGGTGGGCTTTCTAATTCCCTTCTTGATCATTACATCTTCATATATAGCTATTGGTGTGCGGGTAAGACGCCTTCCAAGGGGAAATCAGATTCGTCTATATCGCGTAATATTTGTGATTTTGGCCTTTTTTATAAGCTGGTGTCCTTACCATGTTCTATATTTGTGTATCATAAGTGCAAGTAAGAATCATTGGAGTGACAGTGTTTCAGAGAAACTTTATACTGCACAGCCTTTTGTAATCTGCCTAGTTTTTCTAAACAGCTGTCTGAACCCCATTCTCTATGTGTTCATGTGTGACGAGTATAAGACCAAACTTAAAAGGTCTCTTCTGCTGGCACTCGAGGGGGCTTTTACTGAGGAGAATCTGGGTTTACACTAAATCTCAAATCTCTTAAAGAATAGTCAACTACTCTTCCTCATCGATGTCAGGTCAAGCTATTTATGAGGTGATAAATCAATCTGCAAATCTCTTACTTGGGTTCTAGTTAGATTTGTAATCGTGACCTATTAACATATTGTTATTCTCACGCTGTTTTGTCATACACAAGCTATATATCGTAATGGTTTAGTACAAATGTTATTTGTGTTATTGTCTTTTAAATGATATTTATATGAAATTGATTGTACTCTGTTAAACAATTGTCCATGATGTTTTCTAAATATACAGACCATATATAACTAAATCATGTTGGGTTTATTTGTTAAAAAGCAAAGGTACAGTATTAAAAGCTTACTTTCACCCAAAGGCAAAAATCAGGATTAAAGGAGTAGATCACCCAACAATGGTCGCCATTGTCTATTCATATTCGGAAGAAAATACTATGGTCAAGTCAGTTGGGATCATTCTGGAGTGAAGTACTCCTTTTTTAAAGAATTGAAATGCACTCATCATGGAGAGCTTTTCCACCATCGCACCAAACCGTTCTAAGAACTGTCTGGAACAGTTACAGTTGTCTCCACTTGAGCTTGGTTCGAAACGGCTTGATTACAAACTGTTCTCAGCTCGCTATTTTCAGCACAGTTGTCTAATCGTGCTAAAACTATGCGCGCAGAAATGTTTTAGACCCGTCTCTTGTGTTTCCAAGTGATGCGTTAATGTTTACATTCTAAAATCTTTGTAATCAGCTCTGCCGGGGGAAATTAAACCATTTACGTACCGGATGACTAATTCACCATGTTGTTTCTTCAGTAGCCCTAAACAGTTAACTGCTCTAAATTGTTTGTTTCGTAAATACAATTGATAAAAATCTCCTTCGACAAAGAAGTGAAAACGTGGCAACATCTAGTGTCTCGGCCTCCCGTAGTGTTTCCACTGTTAGCAATTTGCATCATCACCACTAGAAAAATCTCTGCTAAATTCTCCAAATTACTCATTCAAAAGTACACTAGTAATCTTATAAAAATCTGAAAATCATATTCATACATGAAGCATGAGAACTGCAACTTGTTGCATTGTTGAAAAATGTTGTTGTATTTGTTCAAGCAAGTTTTACACTGAAATTAATGTAGTAGGAGAAAGTATCACTTAATATTTCATACCACTGTACATTAGGAAAAAATTATCTTAAAATAATTTTCTTTATGAATTTCTAGAACAGGTTTGAGTTTTTTTTTACTCCCCGAAGTAGGCACCACTTTGAGACCTCAGAATCTGACTGAAAACATAAGATATACTCAAAGTGGAGCTTCTCAAACCTTAATATCTTTAAGATATGAATATATTTTGCCAACTTTTGTCACGGTTGAGACTTGTGATTGGAAACGGGCTTGTCATCTTTGTGACAGGCTACAAAATGAAGATGGCAGTCAACTCCATTTGCTTTCTCAACTTGGCGATTACAGACTTCCTCTTTATTCCATTTTTGGTTTACAACATTGTTAATAATAATAATAATAATAATAATAATTCATTAAATTTATATAGCGCTTTTCTGCATGGGCACTCAAAGCGCTTTTACATGGAAAGGTGGAACCTCCTGAACCACCACCAATGTGCAGCTTCCACCTGGCAGCCATATTGCACAAGAACACCCACCACACACCAGCTTATTGGTGGAGAAGAGACAGTTTTTAACCAAGCCAATTAGTATACATGGGCATGATTAGAAGGCCATGATGTTTAGAAGCAAATGGGCAAATTTGGCCAGGATACTGGGATTACACCCCTCTTAATCGAAGGACATCCTGGGATTTTTAATAGCCATAAAAATGTTACATTGGGGTACTCAACCAGAAAACGATGTGACCCCAGTTTTTAAATTCGTCCACACTACAAAAAAAGAGTGTCACCCCACTCACAAAGTACAGAGTCCAAGAGGTCAACTGTCTGGAAAAAAAAATGCACACAAATGGCCAGCAGAGGGCAGCAAATTCATCATAAACGAGTACAAACGAATTGACATTACATCCATATGTTAAGGCATGGTTCATGTCTATCATGTAAATGTGAGCAATTTACATGAAAAATACAAGAAACAAAGTAATTGAAATGTATCAGTGTAGAAAGGGTTACAAAACCATTTCAAAGGGACTACAGCAAACCACAGTGAGAGCCATTATCCACAAATGGAGAAAGCATGGAACAGTGGTAAACCGTCCCAGAAGGTCATAAAAGATCCAAGAACAACATCTAAAGAACTGCAGGCCTCTCTTGCTTCAGTTAAGGATCAGTGTTCATGATCGTACAATAAGAAATGGACTGTGCAAAAATGCAAAAATGCAAAAACCACTGCTGACCAAAAGTAACACAAAGGCTTGTCTCATGTTTGCCAAAAATCATCTTGATGATCCCCAAACATTTGGGCAAATATTCTGTGGACTGATAAGACAAAGGTTGAACTTTTTTGGAAGGTGTGCGTCCTGTTACGTCTGGTGTAAGACTAACACAGCATTTCATAAAAATACCATCATACTAACAGTCAAACATGGTGGAGGTCGTGTGATGGTCTTGGGGCTTTGCAGCTTCAGGACCTGGACGACTGGCCATAATCGATGGAACCATGAATTCTGTGCTCTGTCAGAAAATCCTAGAATGTCCGGCCATCGGTTTGTGACCTCAAGCTTAAACACAATCGGGTTATGCTGCAGGACAATGATCCAAACACTCCAGGAATTCCACTTCTGACTGGCTAAAAAAAGAAAAAGGTTTTGGAGTGACCTGAATTATAACAACTCTGCAAAGAAGATTGGGCCAAAATTCCTCCACAGCGATTTGAAGGACTCATTGCGAGCTATCGCAAACGATGGCAGTTGTTGCCGTCAAGGGTGGCACAACTAGTTATTAGGTTAAGAGGGCAAATACTTTTTCACATAGAGTCATAAATGTTTGGATTTTTTTCCCTTAATAAACGAAAACATCATCTAAAAACTGGACAAATATGCACCGAAAACTAAAAATCAGGAATGGGGCAAATGCTTTTTCACACCACTGTATGTGTATGCACGTGTTTTATAGAGACTTATGATTTCATAAGTGAGGTTTGATTTAAACCCTGTAAGGCACCTCATAGAAACAACTGGAATTCAAAGAAACGCGGGTTTGTGGTTGCGTGGTTGGTCAGGTACGTTGCAATTTTGTCATTGTTGTACCTTTTCTTTATATTATCTGGTGCTCTAAAGTTTTGCCGGTTTTTCATCCAACCCATCACGTTGTCCTGCCAGGCATTTGCAGTTGGGTGGGAAAATCTGACAAGGTAGGACAATTTGACAGAACACGGAAAAAGTCAGATTCAGTCAGAAGCTTTGTACAAATGTGTGATAGTCTCCAAGCAATGTCAGTTTTTGAGTGTCATGAAAATAAGAGCAATCCTATTCTGTGTGGGTTTATTAAGTGTCACATCTGGATTATATGTGTAACTTTTATGTTCTGGTTTCTTTTATGTTCTGGTTTCTGATTTACAATGTTGTGGTTTGTCTGTTTTGACCGTTGAAATTGATTTGCAATTTTTTGTAGAAAAGCATTTCACTTAATGCAAAATCATCACACTACTTCTAATCTCACCTTGTAAATGGGAAATATCGAGATATCGATGAGCCATGAAATAATCTTTGTGAAGACAGAAGAGAGGAAATAAAGACAAAGAAAATGGGTCAGAATTAATATAATGCAGTAGCTTTCCTATATCTCAGTTGGTAGCACATCCATCCATCCATCTTCTTCCGCTTATCCGGGGCCGGGTCGCGGGGGCAGCAGTCTAAGCAGGGCTGCCCAGACTTCCCTCTCCCTAGACACTTCCTCCAGCTCTTCCGGGGGGACACCGAGGCGTTCCCAGGCCAGCCGGGAGACATAGTCCCTCCAGCGTGTCCTAGGTCTTCCCCGGGGTCTTCTCCCGGTGGGACATGCCCGGAACACCTTCCCGGGAAGGCGTCCAGGGGGCATCCGGAAAAGATGCCCGAGCCACCTCAGCTGGCCCCTCTCGATGTGGAGGAGCAGCGGATCTACTCTGAGCTCCTCCCGAGTGACCGAGCTTCTCACCCTATCTCTAAGGGATCGCCCGGCCACCCTGCGGAGAAAGCTCATTTCGGCCGCCTGTATCCGCGATCTTGTCCTTTCGGTCATGACCCACAGCTCATGACCATAGGTGAGAGTAGGAACGTAGATTGACCGGTAAATCGAGAGCTTCGCCTTGCGGCTCAGCTCCTTCTTCACCACGACAGACCGGTACAGCGACTGCATTACTACAGAAGCTGCCCTGATCCGTCTGTCAATCTCCCGTTCCATCCTTCCCTCACTCGTGAACAAGACCCCCAGATACTTGAACTCCTCCACTTGGGGCAGGAACTCTCCACCTACCTGAAGTGAGCAAGCCACCCTTTTCCGACTGAGAACCATGGCCTCAGATTTGGAGGTGCTGATTCTCATCCCAGCCGCTTCACACTCGGCTGCAAACCGTCCCAGTGCATGCTGGAGGTCCTGGTCTGATGGGGCCAGCACGATGACATCATCCGCAAAGAGCAAAGATGAAATCGTGTGGTCCCCAAACCCGACGCCCTCCGGCCCCTGGCTGCGCCTAGAAATTCTGTCCATAAAAATTATGAACAGAACCGGCGACAAAGGGCAGCCCTGCCGGAGTCCAACATGCACCGGGAACAAGTCTGACTTACTGCCGGCAATGCGAACCAAGCTCCTACTCCGGTCGTACAGGGACCGGATGGCCCTTAGCAAAGGGTCCCGAATCCCATACTCCCGGAGCACCCTCCACAAGATGCCGCGAGGGACACAGTCGAATGCCTTCTCCAAATCCACAAAACACATGTGGATTGGTTGGGCAAACTCCCATGAACCCTCCAGCACCCTGGAGAGGGTATAGAGCTGGTCCAGTGTTCCACGACCGGGACGGAAACCACACTGTTCCTCCTGAATCCGAGGTTCTACTATCGGCCGGATTCTCCTCTCCAGTACCCTGGCATAGACTTTCCCGGGGAGGCTGAGAAGTGTGATCCCCCGATAGTTGGAGCACACCCTCCGGTCCCCCTTCTTAAAAAGAGGGACCACCACCCCGGTCTGCCAGTCCAAGGGCACTGTCCCCGACCGCCACGCGATGCTGCAGAGGCGTGTCATCCAAGACAGCCCCACAACATCCAGAGACTTGAGGTACTCAGGGCGGATCTCATCCACCCCCGGTGCCTTGCCACCGAGGAGTTTCTTGACTGCCTCGGTGACTTCAGCCCGGGTGATGGGCGAGTCCGCCTCCGAGCCCTCTGCCTCTGCTTCCTCAGTGGAAGACGTGACGGCGGGATTGAGGAGATCCTCGAAGTATTCCTTCCACCGCCCGATGATATCCCCGGTCGAGGTCAACAGCTGCCCCCCTCCACTGTAAACAGCGTTGGTAGGGCACTGTTTCCCCCTCCTGAGGCGCCGGACGGTTTGCCAGAATCTCTTCGAGGCTGACCGATAGTCTTTCTCCATGGCCTCACCGAACTCCTCCCAGGCCCGAGTTTTTGCCTCCCCAACCACCCGGGCTGCAGTCCGCTTGGCCTGTCGGTACCTGTCAGCTGCCTCGGGAGTCCCACAAGCCAACCAGGCCCGATAGGACTCCTTCTTCAGCTTGACGGCATCCCTTACTTCCGGTGTCCACCACCGGGTTCGGGGATTGCCGCCTCGACAGGCACCGGAGACCTTACGGCCACAGCTCCGAGTGGCTGCGTTGACAATGGAGGTGGAGAACATGGTCCACTCAGACTCAATATCTCCAGACTCCCTCGGGATCTGGTCGAAGCTCTGCCGGAGGTGGAAGTTGAAGATCTTTCTGACAGGCGATTCAGCCAAACGTTCCCAACAGACCCTCACAGTACGTTTGGGTCTGCCGCGTCTGTCCAGCTTCCTCCCCCGCCATCGGATCCAACTCACCACCAGGTGGTGATCGGTTGACAGCTCCGCCCCTCTCTTCACCCGAGTGTCCAAGACATACGGCCGTAGGTCAGATGAAACAACTACAAAGTCGATCATCGACCTCCGGCCTAGGGTGTCCTGGTGCCATGTGCACTGATGGACACCCTTATGCTTGAACATGGTGTTCGTTATGGCCAAACTGTAACTAGCACAGAAGTCGAATAACAGAACACCACTCGGGTTCAGATCAGGGGGGCCGTTCCTCCCAATCACGCCCCTCCAGGTGTCACTGTCGTTGCCCACGTGGGCGTTGAAGTCCCCCAGCAGAACGACGGAGTCCCCAGTCGGGGCGCTTTCCAGCACCCCTCCCAGAGTCTCCAAGAAGGCCGGGTACTCTACACTGCCATTTGGCCCATAGGCACAAACGACAGTGAGAGACCTATCCCCGACTCGAAGGCGCAGGGAAGCGACCCTCTCGTTCACCGGGGTAAACTCCAACATATGGCGGCTGAGCTGGGGGGCTATAAGCAAACCCACACCAGCCCGCCGCCTCTCACCCTGGGCAACTCCAGAGTAGTCCATCCTCCCTCGAGAAGTGTGGTTCCAGAGCCCAAGCTGTGCGTAGAGGTGATCCCGACTATCTCTAGTCGGAATCTCTGAACCTCACGCACAATCTCCGGCTCCTTCCCCGTCAGAGAGGTGACGTTCCATGTCCCTAGAGCTAGATTCCGCGTCCAGGTATCGGGTTGTCGAGGTCCCTGCCTTCGACTACCACCCGATCCACTTTGCACCGACCCCTTACGGTCCCTCCTGTAGGTGGTGGGTCTACGGGAGGGTGGCCCCACGTCGCTCCTTCGGGCTGAGCCCGGCCGGACCCCAAGTTGGTAGCACATCCCTGGGAAAATGTACGAATTTTACTTTATTTTACTGCATACTTTCGTTGAATAAAATTGTTTTTATTTACTTAACACGTTTTCTTCCCTATTCAGTTTTTTCAAGGATCTGATGACAGAAATGTAATATAATACACATAGGCCTAACTATGTCTTCAGATGTGTATAAAGACCTTTCATAATGAAGCGTTATGTTTTATTGACCTTAAAATTAGTTATTTCTATCTACATATAATTTCATTTAAAGAAAAAAAAATATTAAGAATATTTGCTTTGGGAATTTTTTTAACAGGTTTGCGTTTTTTTTATTTTCTCTCCGCATTGGGCACTACTTTGGGACCTCAGAATCAGACTGAAACATTAGATATTACTACACAGAGTGGAGCTACTTAAATCTTGATATCTTTATGATATCTATGTAGGTCTATTTTCTAATTTATGTCACAGGTGTGAAACGGGCTTATCCAAAGTGAGGAAAAGGCGATAAGCACTTGTTGTGCCAGAAGGTTAAGATGGTATAAGCAAGCATACAGAGAAAATCAGAAAAGAATAGAGATAGAGAAAGAATATATATTTGTTTAATACAACCTTAATGGATTAACAATCACTTTTAATTTACTGTTAATGTACAAGTTTCAATAAACTATGGGCATTAGTAATGCCTGATGGATTTTGCAGCAATATATATATATTTTTATATATTCTGATATTGACTGAAGAGATAAATGTATAGATACAGAATTACATGTATTGATAAATGATGTAATTTAAAGTTCTGTTGTGACAAGCCATGGAAACTTTTCCTTGCAATCTGCATACAAAATAGTTCTACAGAAGCATATTTCCATATATACATCACCCCACCCCCAGTCGTCCAGTTATATAGGGATAGAAACGATATTTATTTGTGCAGAGACATTGTTGTTGGCTTTGTCAGCTTCTACCTGAAGACGTAAGAGAAAGAATAAAGACAAAGAAAATGGGTAAGAATTCAGACTTATGCCATTATGTCTGCCTCTTGTAAATTTTTTATGTTTTAAAAATGAAAAGATTATAACATGGTTTGCTTTCACAGATCACACAGAAATCTGAAAATTATCATAACAGTTAGTACAAAATTCAGCTGCATGAATTATTCAGAACTCGTTAACAACAATTTCAACAATTTCCATTGACAGCCATTTTATTTATTATTAATTACATATTGTATTGGTTTTAAAATTAAAATTCTTATAATACGCGTAATATAATAACAAAGATTAATAATCATATAATCTTTTCATTTACCTCAATTTACCCTCAATGCAGCTTGCTTTGTATTTATTCATGGTATTAAGGTAAATAGTTTTGCCATGGTCTCAATTTTTCTTTGGCTATAGGTTTATCACTCTTAACCCTTTATACATTTTAATGTTTATGCATTGGCAGACACTTTTATCTTTCCTGTAGCCTAGCGGTAAGAGAATTGCGTTAACAACCCAAGGTCGTGGGTTTGATCCCAGGGGATTGGACATACTTAAAATCAAATGTATAGGATAATGAAATGACAGTCACTTTGGATAGAAGTGTCTTCCAAATGCATAAAAAACATATAAATCCAAAATACATAGAATGTTGATGACCATGAATGAGAATACACACTACTTTGTTTATCAATATGTGTACTTCCTGTGGCCTGTATCACGAAGCTGGTTTGGTTTTACTCAGGTACACTAAGTTCACGTTTAGTTTGAGCATACTCTTAGTTTTCTGGCTCAAGAAAGTAGATTGGTTTTGCGTGGTTTTCGTCGCCTTGGAAACTTAGGCTACACCGCTAACCTGCTCCGGAGCAGGTTTTATTCAGGGTTAGAGATCGCAAACCAAAACTGGGCCGACTGGATCCGCTTTGAGAAAGTGACGAATATCCGATGCAATATAGCCACTGCCATCTCTCACTCCAAATTAAAAAAAGTTTAGTGATAAGATGCTAGAGGGATTTTTTTTCATTTTATGTATATTTGCATTTGTTGAGTATAATTCATATTCATTCATATAATTATTACTTGAGTTGATAATTAATATTTATTCATTAATATTATAAACATAGCATTTAAAATTATTATAACTATATTCATATAAAAACACACTTTTATATATAAAGCATTTTAAATTAATTAACTATACATATTATCTTTTGATATTATTGTAAACCTATACAAATAATTTAAATTCAAATTCATTGCATCAGTCAATTCATAGTCAGTATCTATCTTCTCAAACTTTTACTGCAGCAGTGTTTATACCTGAGTTGAAAATCTGATTCAAATAACATTTATTAATAATGATCTCTTCATCTCCACCAGAAAAGTGAATTGCGCTGAATCCTCGCGAGAAGTCAAATAAACTGATGATGCTTTTCATATTCTGTGCGAGAATCTGTGTTTGCCGCACGTGTCACACTTTCAGGTGCATGCGCCTCACGAACTCTGGATCAAACCGTTGACAGAGAAAGTTTTTACCAAGAGTTGTGCTACAGCTGAACCTGGTCTAAGCCAGGTTGGGTTTGTATGGTTTTGTCAACTCAAAACTTACTCTACAACTCAGTGTATGTTCACCTCGCTTCGTGAGATAGGCCACTTGAAATTGAACCCATAAACATGTTGCTGGCAATTACGTATACAATTACGTTTTATGTATTACATAAAAAAGTATTTGAATGATTTTTAATATTTAATATTTTTTTGTTACTACATTTTATACTTCAAACCGAATCTTATATTGATCAAATACTATTTGTGATTGATCTTTGTGTTTCATTATAGTATTGAGGTGTATTGTCTCTTTGGAAGAGGGCACAACGTGGGGACTTCCAAATCTGACTGATATCCGAAATCATCATGTCAAGGAGCTGAGCCACGAAGCTAAAATCGCCAGCTCATTTGTAATGATTGTCCTCTTTGTCACGGGTGTGATTGGAAACGGGCTTGTCATCTTTGTGACCGGCTACAAAATGAAGACGACAGTCAACTCCATCTGGTTTCTCAACCTGGCGATTACAGACTTGATTTTTATTCAATTTTTGGTTTACTTAATTGTTAATGTATTTGACATTAGAGTTCGTGAAAACATTATCCTGTTTAGAGGTGGTTATTTTACTTTTGTGTTAACAATGTTTGCGAGTGCTTTCTTTCTGACGGTCATCAGCGTGGATCGATGTCTGTGCACATGGGTGGTCGTGTGGGCTCAGAATAAACGGACTCTAGTCAAAGCCAGAATCATCTGTGTGTTTGTGTGGCTTTTATCTGTCTGCTGTAGCATCCCGTTTGCCATTTTTATCTCTAAAACTTCCAAGGAATTTCCATCATTTGAACATTATGTCGATTCATGCATGTCTCTGGTCATATACATGTTTACGGTGGGCTTTCTAATTCCCTTCTCGATCATTACATCTTCATATATAGCTATTGGTGTGCGGGTTAGACGCCTACCAAGGGGAAATCAGATTTGGCTTTTCCGGGTAATATTTGTGATTTTGGCCTTTTTTACAAGCTGGTGTCCTTACCATGTTCTACATTTGTGTATCATAAGTGCAAGTAAGAATCGTTGGAGTGACAGTGTTGTAGATAAACTTTTTACAGGCCATCCTTTTGCAATCTGCTTGGTTCTTCTAAACAGCTGTCTGAACCCAATTATCTATGTGTTCATGTGTGATGAGTATAAGACCAAACTTAAAAGGTCTCTGCTGCTGGTGCTCGAGGGGGCTTTTACTGAGGAGAATCTGGGTTTACGTTAAATCTCAAACCTCTTACAGTTGAGTCAACAAGTACCAAGCAGAGAGACACTCAACAAAACTATCTACACTTCCTCATCTTCTTATTGGTTAATAAGTCAATGTCAGGTCAAGCTATTTATCAGGTGATAAATCAATTTGCAAATCTCTTACTTGGTTTCTAGTTAGATTTGCATCGTAACCTATTCACATATTGTTTATTCTCACACTGTTTTGTTATACACAAGCTATATATTGTAATGCTTTTAGTGCAAATGTTTTTGTTATTGTCTTTTAAATTATATTTATATGAAATAGATTGTACTCTGTTAAACTATTGTCTATGACGTTTCTAAATATACAGACCACATTTTACGACATCATGTTGTTGTTGTTATTTTTTGTTGTTAAAAAGCAAAGGTTCATTATTAAAACCTTACTTTCATTGAAAGGCAAAAATCAGGATCAGTGTCACCCAAAAAAATGGTCATTGATTTTTCATAGTATATGGTCAAGTCAGCAGGGACCATTTTGGGGGGACTACTCCTTATTTTAAGGAATTTAGATGCAAACATCATAGAGAGCTTTGCCACCATCGCGCCGAACCTGAACGGTTACAGTCAGTGTTGCCAACTTGGTGACTTATTTTCCAAAATGCAACTAGCGACAAATTTATCTACTTTCTGAATAAGCCTTCGCAATTCTGCTTCAGTTCTAATGCAAATTATGCAAATTAGTGTGTGACGTCATCTGTTGACATTAGCGACTTTCGGGCAGGTTTCAGCTACTTTTCATTGAAAATAGTTGGCAACACTGTTTACAGTTATGTTTCCATGTGAGCCTGGTTCGACAGGGAACGATTACAAACTGTATTCAGCTCTGTATTTTCTGCACGAATGTCTATTGTGCTGAAAGAATGCATGCAGAGACATTATAGCTCAGTCTCTTGTGTTTTCAAGTCAGCGCATGACACGTTTGGGTTTACATTATAAAGATCTCTGTTATTTACCCTGCGGGGGGGAATTAAACCATTTTCGTACCAGCTGTCACGGATTGGCACGACTAAGCAATCGAGCGCTCATAGGTTCAACATACTATGGATTTAGAAATTGCGCTCAATAGCAAAATGGTCCATTTCACATTCTGACATTGCCATATCATATATATATATATAGATACAGAATATTAATTGTATTGATAATTAATGTTGTTTACAGTTATGTCGTGACAAGTCATGAAAAACATATTCAAAGTAGTTCTACAGAAGCATACTGCCATATATACATCATCAGCCCACCCCTAATCTTCCATTTGCTTAAATGCAAAATCATCTATAACTAGTATCAAGTTCAAAAGAGATCTGTCATGATTCCGCTATCATGCCATGTTTATTCTTGTTCTTGCAGCGGAGTCATGGCATAGCCTTAAGTTATGTGGAGGGAGAGATAGTTTCCCTAGGGGCCTTCTCAATCTCTCTCCATGTCTCGTCAGTGTTTCCCGCCATCTCAATTCCTTGTTATCTTCCCTTTATTGTTCAATTATCCTGTGTTTGTTCCCTTTAAAGAGTCCTCATGTTTCATTGTCTTGTGTTGGGCATTGTCTGTACATTGTCCCCATTGCTCTGTCTTTACGTGTATGCTGTTATGTTGAAGTTCCTGTACTCCATGTTTAAATAAGTTCAGTTTAGTGTTTGTACTAGTATTTATTTTCATAGTATAGTCATAGTCTAGTGTTCTTGTTTTTGTTTCTAGTTTATCCTGCCTTGTTTTCCCCCTCATGGGTTTTGTTTTGACTTTTTGTAGTGTCCTTTGTTCAATAAATACCCACTGTGCCTGCCTGCATTTGGGTTCTCCCCCCCCCCCCCCACGTTCATGATAGAGATCAACATGAAAGTTTTTTTTTTTTTTACAGAAATGTCTGTATAAGGCTGGCCTTTTGTATCTTGTGGTTAATGTTTTACATGTTATATAAAATGTGACGTATGCCAAAACATTTACTAACATTATCGTTTAAATTCCAGCTGTCTAACGAAGATATATACTTTAAGGAAATAAATGACTAAAAAGAAACTAATTGAAAAACGGTACATTAGTGTTGTGCTTACTAGTAAATAACCATTTAAGGGAGAAACAACAGCCTTCAGCATGTCTGAAACATCATTTTTACACATGTTATGGGAAGAAATTAGGATTACAGTTTTACACGGTTATGTCACATAGCATGGTACATATGTGTGGTTTGTATTTGACAAATATAAGATATAGTCACAAAATACGAGGCCACTGCAGTTTTGCCTTTAGTCAGGATTCCTACATCAATCTAGAATGAGAGAATTCAAAGACACATAAAATCTGGGGGGAAATCCGGTTTATTTCATCATTTTTGTAATAATCCTAAAATTGCCATTTAGATTGTTATTAAAAAATAAATGTGTACATGTTTTCTTTGACTAGTTTGTTCGTTTCAGAAGTGTTTTCATATTTCAAATATAATAAAAAAAAGATTTTTACTTCAACCTGTAACCATAAAATAAAAATAAAAATTAGACTATTACAAAATAGTTTTGGACTGGTCTCAATTTTTCCGTGGCCATATGGCGTTATAACTCCTACCACTTGTTCCGACCAACATGACAGTATGACAGATTACAAGTAACAAAGACTTACAATGCTTTACAAACATATGAGGAGCGCCTCTCCTCAACCACCACCAGTGTGCAGCATCCACTTGGATGATGCGACGGCAGCCACAGTACATTGGTACACCGGCTATAGGTAGAGAGGAGAGAGATTTAGAGCCAATTCAGAGGGTGGCGATTGTTAAGGAGGCTGTGATTGACAAGGGCCAGTGGAGGGAATCTGGCTAGGACACCAGGGTAAAACCCCTACTCTTCATGAGAAGTGCATTGGGATCTTCAATGACCACAGGGAGTCAGGACCTCCGTTTAACATCTTATCCGAAGGACGGTGCTTTTTTACAGTATAGTGTCCCCATCACTATACGGGGGCATTAGGGCCCATACAGATCACAGGATGAGCACCCACTGCTGGTCTCACAAACACCTTTTCCAGCAGCAACCTAGCTTCCCAGGAGGTCTCCCATCCAGGTACTAACCAGGCTTAGTGGGCAGTGGGGAACCAGTCTTGGGCTACACATTTCTGTATAAGTTTAACAATAATACAACGAATGACACAGCACCAAATGCACACGATGTGCGTAGTCTACACATGATAATGACACATAATTTACATATAACTACACGGCAGCAAATGTACACACAATATGTTAGAGTTCTTATTGGTTGTTCATGCTAGTGGGGGGATAAAGTGCAGTGCTAATGAGTAGATTGTGGGAGTCGAGAGTTTAAGAGTCTGACTGCTTGGGGAATGAAGATGTCAAGTAGTCTGCTGGTGTGGGTTCTGTTGCTCCGGTATCTCTTTCCTGATGAAAGGAGTGAGAACAGACGGTGACTCGGGTGGCTAGTGTCTGTAGCAATCCTCATCGCTTTTTTCACACACCGTCTGGTGTAAATTTCCTGGAGGGAGGGAGCTCACCTCCGACGGTGTGCCTGGACGTTCATACCACTCTCTGCAGGGCTTTCCGGTTGAAAGCGGTGCTCTTACCGCTCTCAACATGGTTTAGTGTTAGGTTTGCTCATCTTTTGGAAAAATGCAGTTTTAGAAGTAACGGGGTAACAATTTATATCAGACCGGGGAGAGCGGGCAAGCAGTTATGATGTGAGGTGGCCATGCATGGTGGCAGCTTTAACAGATCAGGTTTTAAGCAAACAAGCAAGAATAAAAAACATATCCAAAGAACCATTTTAGCAGAAAAGGGTTTTTCAGAAAGATGTGATTTTAAATAAAACTTTTACCATCATAAAATAACCTTTTCAAAGATCAAATTTAAGCATTTACAGTGTAGGATATTTTGCTTCCTACATCATCACCCCGCCCCAATCTTTCTTCATATAAGTACAGGCACTCAGTGTTCAGACCTTAAACGAAACCTTGTTGAGCCCTGAAGACATCCAACGGAGCTGAAAAATGGGTAAGAAAAGAACATGCTTCTGAAATTGTAAAATAGTCAATGAGTTTATTACTTTTAGGTAGAAAGATTTATTTTCTTTAACAAACTGCTTTTCCGACCTCTCTTTGAAATGATCAAATGCTTTGCAGCATGACCACTTGCTAAAATTCGGGCCAATTTACTTTGCAGAAACACTATTTTTAGAAGAGTTCAAATAGTTTTGAATCAAATGTTTGCACTTCCAAGAGCTGTGCGGCGTTTTGTGGTTTTGTGTGTAGGGTTTATAGCAAAGAAGCCATAGTTTCACAAACTATTATGAACAAATCTACAATAAGTTTACTTTTTAATGTCCATGAGTTTGTAATTGTTCTGCATTTCTTTTTCTTTGTACAGTGGACAACAGTGGACCTCAAGATCTGAGTAATGACACAACATATTATAACCTGGATAACCTCGATACAATACATATTTTTACAGACGCTATGACACATTTCTCAATGCTTAGGTCATTTTTGCAAAACTTTTCACACAGTCCTCCTAACCAACTTTCAGCTTGGCAAAGCAGTACATTTCACATTCAAAATGCACTACAACTACCAAAACACTTTATTCAGGTCTCAAATCAACTCGTTCTTCCAGAACACTAGCAAAGGTTGACAGCCGACAAACACACTTTCTGACCCACAAAACAATGACCTAAAAAACACTAACGACATGTAGCATTATACAATGTTTTCTTGTGTATAACAAGGACACATCTCTGTTTATATTTCACTGCAATATGTTACTGGAATGAATCAGACATGATGCAGAATTCGTCAATGTTTTATGTTGTTTATTTATTTTAATTTTTTTGCACTGAATTTGTTTACACACCATCCACTTATACAGAAACAATAGTAATTTTAATCTACTCGGTCTTCTCCATTTGGCCACAGGTTCTCATCCACATCACATCATATGTCATCTAGGGCAATACACCTTTTGTAACGTGCAACTCAGTCAAATGCCCTTGCAGAATACTAGTTACCTGTTGGTTTGCCGGAAAACTCTACAATAGATGCTACTGTAGAGCGTTGCAGATTTGTCTGCACTCCCTTACCAGCTTCTCTCATTGAGAGACCATGATTTACTACATGATCAATTACAGTAGCTCTGATCTCATCCGAGACTACAGCTCTTGATCTTCCTCTTATTCTTATTCTTCTTCCACCACGCATACGTATTCCTCGCCCCCTCCCTGGCTGGGTCAATGTTTACATCACAATACAAAACTATTCAGGAGTTGTCTCCTTTTGTAATGAAATTGAAAGAGTAACACCTGTGCAGATGTTCATCTACAATGAGAATCAGCTGTGGCTGGACCTATTGTCCAATTGTTTTTATAGCATTTCATTTTAAGATTTAAAATATATTTCTTTAAAATATTACTGTAGAAATGTAGCAAATTGCTGTCTTATTCTAACAACATTTTAACACATGTTACGGAAACAATAATTGTTACAAAAATTGGAACTGGTTTGGAGAGCTAAAGTGAGCACACAAGTCAAGTTAGGTGTGGATTCAAATGCAGACACCCAGAGTACAGATTCAGGTGGAAAATGATTAGTCTTTATTTTAAACAGACGTTACAAAACTCAAATAATCCAAAAGATAAGTTCACAGTTACAAAAAGTAAATCGCAACTTTCAAAAGGTAAATCCAGTCAGTGATCCAAGACAATCACATAAAAAACCATCAGCTAAGTTCACATGTTACAAAAAGTAATCCCCCAAATTTCCCAAAGGTAAATTTGAAACAGGTTGACCAGTACTCGGTCATTGCATGTCAAACACTGAGCAAAAAACTGCGGTAAAGAGCAGCTTGAATACAAACTAATGTAACAAGGCACTGGTGAAAGCACTGCCGTGATCACAGAAACAAAAAACTATCCAGTAGACAAAGGGGCCTCTAGTGGTCAGAGCAAGTCTATAAGCCTGACAATATCCATCTGGTTTCTCAATTTGGCAATTTTAGACCTCATTTTTATGCCAATCTTGGTTTACAGCATTCTTGATATATTTTAACAATGTGGTTAATCTCAATGATCTTCTGTATAAATGTGTTTTTTTTCGTTTTTGTACTAAATATTTCTGCAAGCATTTCTTTCTGTGTGGATTTTATCCAACTGCTGCACCACCCTTTATGTCATTGATCTCTATGGACATGATCCTAAAGATGCATACAAGAAAGCTTTATCATTGCCTGCATGTCTGGATACACATCCAGGTATATTGTGTGATTTCTTGTTCCCTTCTTGGTGATTGCAGCTTCATGCATAGCTGTTGGTGTGCCGGTGGAACGCCTCACAAGAGGAAACCAGCTTCGTTCTTACCTGGTCATTAAATCTGTGATTCTCTTTTATATGCTGGTTTCCTAACCTTGTTTTACCGGTCTGTTACATGGCGCAATTAGGAATCATTGGAGTGCCCGTGTGAAAAGGGAATTGAGACTGCAGGGAGGTCTACTACATTTGTTTTGACTTTTAGTATCTTAGAAATTAAACAGTAATATACACATTTATTTTAAAAATGTGGTTCGAAGTACAGAATTACTTAGCTGTATGGCATACTCGCAATAAATACACAGAAATGTGATATTTACCTTATATTTTTGGGATCTTGTGAGTGAGACAGTGAGGTGGCCTAATCTGTCAGCAATGTGTTCATGTTGTAATTTCTGTTTCCATAGGAACTAGACTTGATTTTCTTTGATAAAACTTTATTATAAAGCCCTTCTTCATATTTTTTTTTAATTGTAAGGACTCAAAAGTGTGGGACAGGCACATTTACTTCACATTTACATAAAATTATAAAAACGATCAGTAAAATAAACAAAAAACATTTATGGTTCTGTAAATTAACATGTTTATCAACCTGTTAAACTCAAAAAATTACGTCATAAAAGTATTCCCATAATGTTTACATTTATTTCTGTAACTCTAACTTTCATATGTGACATCATTTGAAAGCTTAGAGTCTCTGTTTTCCGGAGAAATGCACCATTTTGGCATTTATTTAGAGAACATCAATTTTATGGCATACTTTCATTGAATACAATCGTTGGTATATCACTTTTTACTGAGGCAAGATTTATTTCTTCCTTCCCTCCTCAGATTTTTGGAGGATATGTTGGAAGAAATGCAATATAATATAGATACAAAATGTTTTTTTAGACGTGTACTTTTGTCTTTTCTTTCCATTCCATTCCATTCCATTTTCTACCGCTTTATCCGAACTACCTCGGGTCACGGGGAGCCTGCGCCTATCTCAGGAGTCATCGGGCATCAAGGCAGGATACACCCTGGATGGAGTGTGAGTGCAAATGTTATTTTTAATATCTTTATAATCACCCTCATTTGAAATTGATTCTGTTAAACAGTTGTCTATGACTTCTAAATATAAAGACCATATTAAACAAAATCATGTTGTTGACATTACGAATCTTTTATTAATCTTTAATACATTTATTAATTTAGATAAAGCAAATAGATATTTCCCTAATAAGCTTTCCTGTAGCTCAGTGGTAAGAACATTGCATTGACAGCGCAAGGTTGTGGGTTCAAGGTTGTGGGTTTGATCCCAGGGGATTACATATGCCTAAGTATAAATTTATAGTATAATGCAATGTAAATTCAAATGCATAAATGTTAATATTACCTTGATAATTAAAGTGTACGCATAATTTTAACATACTGTCACCCTTATTTTCTGCTGTGAACACTCAGTCTCTTCAATTTGGATAACACAAATAAAACACAGGTAGATTTAGGTTTAATTAGTTTAATCTGGAACCATCGGCATCAACCACAACAGCCTCTCATTCTCTCTCATTCTCTCTCTGCCTAAAGGGGCTGATGCACAAAATTTACGTTAATGTTTAAACTAACACATACTAAACTCTGCACAAAGCACATGAAAAGCATATGAACCTACATTGTATGAATTCAAAAATCCATTTATTTTCTCTTTTTAAATAAAGTAGTAAAGAATAAAGAAATACAATTAAATAGTGAATTAACAAAATTAAGGTTATAATACTATGGGTAGTAGTAAGGCAAAAAAAATTCAACATCAATATGGGCATTTTGCTATCATAAACCAAACAATATTTCATATTCTAATATTCCCACTGTTGTTTCACTGTTATATTGAGGTGTTTTTTTTCTCTCTGGCAGTTGGCACCACTTTGGGACATCAAAATCTTACTGAAGTCCAAACATATCACCCCACAGGTCCGACGGGCTTATCAAACATCGAAATCGGCAGCGTATGTGTAATGATTGTCATTTTTGTCACGGGTGTGATTGGAAACGGGCTTGTCATCTTTGTGATCGGCTACAAAATGAAGACAACGGTCAACTCCATGTGGTTTCTCAACGTGGCCATTACAGACTTTATATTTATTCCAATTTCGGCTTACTTTATTGTTATTATCTTTGACAGTAAAGTAATTGAAAACATTCTCGTGTATAAATGTGGTTATTTTATTTTTGTTCTAAACATGTTTGCGAGTGCTTTCTTTCTGACAGTGATCAGTCTGGACCGATGTCTGTGCACATGGGTGGTCGTGTGGGCTCAGAATAAACGGACTCTAGTCAAAGCCAGAATCATCTGTGTGTTTGTGTGGCTTTTAGTCATCTGCTGTAGCATCCCTTTTGCCATTTTTATCTCTAAAACTTACAAGGAATTTCAATCATTTGAACACTATATCAATTCACGCATGTCTCTGTACATATACTTAATTACGGTGGGCTTTCTAATTCCCTTCTTGATCATTACATCTTCATATATAGCTATTGGTGTGCGGGTAAGACGCCTTCCAAGGGGAAATCAGATTCGTCTATATCGCGTAATATTTGTGATTTTGGCCTTTTTTATAAGCTGGTGTCCTTACCATGTTCTATATTTGTGTATCATAAGTGCAAGTAAGAATCATTGGAGTGGCAGTGTTTCAGAGAAACTTTACACTGCACAGGCTTTTGTAATCTGCCTAGTTTTTCTAAACAGCTGTCTGAACCCCATTCTCTATGTGTTCATGTGTGACGAGTATAAGACCAAACTTAAAAGGTCTCTGCTGCTGGCGCTCGAGGGGGCTTTTACTGAGGATCATCTGGGTTTACACTAAATCTCAAATCTCTTAAAGAACAGTCAACTACTCTTCCTCATCTTCTTATTGGTTAATGAGTCGATGTCAGGTCAAGCTATTTATGAGGTGATAAATCAATCTGCAAATCTCTTACTTGGGTTCTAGTTAGATTTGTAACCGTGACCTATTAACATATTGTTATTCTCACGCTGTTTTGTCATACACAAGTAATGGTTTAGTACAAATGTTATTTGTGTTATTGTCTTTTAAATGATATTTATATGAAATTGATTGTACTCTGTTAAACAATTGTCCATGATGTTTTCTAAATATACAGACCATATATAACTAAATCATGTTGGGTTTATTTGTTAAAAAGCAAAGGTACAGTATTAAAAGCTTACTTTCACCCAAAGGCAAAAATCAGGATTAAAGGAGTAGATCACCCAACAATGGTCGCCATTGTCTATTCATATTCGGAAGAAAATACTATGGTCAAGTCAGTTGGGATCATTTTGGAGTGAAGTACACCTTTTTTAAAGAATTGAAATGCACTCATCTTGGAGAGCTTTTCCACCATCGCACCAAACCGTTCTAAGAACTGTCTGGAACAGTTACAGTTGTCTCCACTTGAGCTTGGTTCGAAACGGCACGATTACAAACTGTTCTCAACTCGCTATTTTCGGCACAGTTGTCTAATCGTGCTAAAGCTATGCGCGCAGAAATGTTTTAGACCCGTCTCTTGTGTTTCCAAGTGATGCGTTAATGTTTACATTCTAAAATCTTTGTAATCAGCTCTGCCGGGGGAAATTAAACCATTTACGTACCGGATGACTAATTCACCATGTTGTTTCTTCAGTAGCCCTAAACAGTTAACTGCTCTAAATTGTTCGTTTCGTAAATACAATTGATAAAAATCTTCTTCGACAAAGAAGTGAAAACGTGGCAACATCTAGTGTCTCGGCCTCCCGTAGTGTTTCCACTGTTAGCAATTTGCATCATCACCACTAGAAAAATCTCTGCTAAATTCTCCAAATTACTCATTCAAAAGTACACTAGTAATCTTATAAAAATCTGAAAATCATATTCATACATGAAGCATGAGAACTGCAACTTGTTGCATTGTTGAAAAATGTTGTTGTATTTGTTCAAGCAAGTTTTACACTGAAATTAATGTAGTAGGAGAAAGTATCACTTAATATTTCATACCACTGTACATTAGGAAAAATTTATCTTAAAATAATTTTCTTTATGAATTTCTAGAACAGGTTTGAGTTTTTTTTTACTCCCCGAAGTAGGCACCACTTTGAGACCTCAGAATCTGACTGAAAACATAAGATAACTCAAAGCGGAGCTTCTCAAACCTTAATATCTTTAAGATATGAATATATTTTGCCAACTTTTGTCACGGTTGAGATTTGTGATTGGAAACGGCCTTGTCATCTTTGTGACAGGCTACAAAATGAAGATGGCAGTCAACTCCATTTGCTTTTTCAACTTGGCGATAACAGACTTCCTCTTTATTCCATTTTTGGTTTACAACATTGTTAATAATAATAATAATAATAATTCATTAAATTTATATAGCGCTTTTCTGCATGGGCACTCAAAGCGCTTTTACATGGAAAGGTGGAACCTCCTCAACCACCACCAATGTGCAGCTTCCACCTGGCAGCCATATTGCACAAGAACGCCCACCACACACCAGCTTATTGGTGGAGAAGAGACAGTTTTTAACCAAGCCAATTAGTATACATGGGCATGATTAGAAGGCCATGATGTTTAGAAGCAAATGGGCAAATTTGGCCAGGATACTGGGATTACATCCCTACTCCCTTACATCCCTACTCCCTACTAGGATTTTTAATAGCCATAAAAATGTTACATTGGGGTACTCAACCAAAAAACGATGTGATCCCAGTTTTTAAATTCGTCCACACTACAAAAAAGAGTGTCACCCCACTCATAAAGTACGGAGTCCAAGAGGTCAACTGTCTGGAAAAAAAATGCACACAAATGGCAAGCAGAGGGCAGCAAATTCATCATAAATGAATACAAACGAATTGACATTACATCCATATGTAAAGGCATGGTTCATGTCTATTATGTAAATGTCAGCAATTTACATGAAAAATTCAAGAAACAAAGTAATTGAAATGTATCAGTGTAGAAAGGGTTACAAAACCATTTCAAAGGGACTCCAGCAAACCACAGTGAGAGCCATTATCCACAAATGGAGAAGAAGAACAACATCTAAAGAACTGCAGGCCTCTCTTGCTTCAGTTAAGGATCAGTGTTCATGATCGTACAATAAGAAATGGACTGTGCAAAAATGCAAAAACCAAGGCAAAAACCATTGCTGACCAAAAGTAACACAAAGGCTTGTCTCATGTTTGCCAAAAATCATCTTGATGATCCCCAAACATTTGGGCAAATATTCTGTGGACTGATAAGACAAAGATTGAACTTTTTTGGAAGGTGTGCGTCCTGTTACGTCTGGTGTAAGACTAACACAGCATTTCATAAAAATACCATCATACTAACAGTCAAACATGGTGGAGGTCGTGTGATGGTCTTGGGGCTTTGCAGCTTCAGGACCAGGACGACTGGCCATAATTGATGGAACCATGAAGTCTGTGCTCTGTCAGAAAATCCTAGAATGTCCGGCCATCGGTTTGTGACCTCAAGCTTAAACACAATCGGGTTATGCTGCAGGACAATGATCCAAACACTCCAGGAATTCCACTTCTGACTGGCTAAAAAAAGAAAAAGGTTTTGGAGTGACCTGAATTATAACAACTCTGCAAAGAAGATTGGGCCAAAATTCCTCCACAGCGATTTGAAGGACTCATTGCGAGCTATCGCAAACGATGGCAGTTGTTGCCGTCAAGGGTGGCACAACTAGTTATTAGGTTAAGAGGGCAAATACTTTTTCACATAGAGTCATAAATGTTTGGATTTTTTCGCTTAATAAACGAAAACATCATCTAAAAACTGGACAAATATGCACGGAAAACTAAAAATCAGGAATGGGGCAAATGCTTTTTCACACCACTGTATGTGTATGCACGTGTTTTATAGAGACTTATGATTTCATAAGTGAAGTTTGATTTAAACCCTGTAAGGCACCTCATAGAAACAACTGGAATTCAAAGAAACGCGGGTTTGTGGTTGCGTGGTTGGTCAGGTACGTTGCAATTTTGTCATTGTTGTACCTTTTCTTTATATTATCTGGTGCTCTAAAGTTTTGCCGGTTGTTCATCCAACCCATCACGTTGTCCTGACAGGCATGTGCAGTTGTTTGGAAAATCTGACAAGATTTGACAGAACACGGAAAAAGTCAGATTCAGTCAGAAGCTTTGTACAAATGTGTGATAGTCTCCAAGCAATGTCAGTTTTTGAGGGTCATAAAAATAAGAGCAATCCTATTCTGTGTGGGTTTATTAAGTGTCACATCTGGATTATACGTGTAACTTTTATGTTCTGGTTTCTTTTTTGTTCTGGTTTCTGATTTACAATGTTGTGGTTTGTCTGTTTTGACCGTTGAAATTGATTTGCAATTTTTTGTAGAAAAGCATTTCACTTAATGCAAAATCATCACACTACTTCTAATCTCACCTTGTAAATGGGAAATATCGAGATATCGATGAGCCATGAAATAATCTTTGTGAAGACAGAAGAGAGGAAATAAAGACAAAGAAAATGGGTCAGAATTAATATAATGCAGTAGCTTTCCTATATCTCAGTTGGTAGCACATCCCTGGGAAAATGTACGAATTTTACTTTATTTTACTGCATACTTTCGTTGAATAAAATTGTTTTTATTTACTTAACACGTTTTTCTTCCCCATTCAGTTTTTTCAAGGATCTGATGACAGAAATGTAATATAATACACATAGGCCTAACTATGTCTTCAGAGGTGTATAAAGACCTTTCATAATGAAGCGTTGTGTTTTATTGACCTTAAAATTAGTTATTTCTATCTACATATAATTTCATTTAAAGAAAAAAAAATATTAAGAATATTTTCTTTGGGAATTTTTTGAACAGGTTTGCGTTTTTTTTATTTTCTCTCCGCATTGGGCACTACTTTGGGACCTCAGAATCAGACTGAAACATAAGATATTACTACACAGAGTGGAGCTACTTAAATCTTGATATCTTTATGATATCTATGTAGGTCTATTTTCTAATCTATGTCACAGGTGTGAAACGGCCTTATCCAAAGTGAGGAAAAGGTGATAAGCACTTGTTGTGCCAGAATACAAAGTTTCAGATACAAGGTTAAGATGGTATAAGCAAGCATACAGAGAAAAACAGAAAAGAATAGAGATAGAGAAAGAATATATATTTGTTTAATACAACCTTAATGGATTAACAATCACTTTTAATTTACTGTTAATGTACAAGTTTCAATAAACTATGGGCATTAGTAATGCCTGATGGATTTTGCAGCAATATATATATATATTTTTATATATTCTGATATTGACTGAAGAGATAAATGTATAGATACAGAATTAAATGTATTGATAAATGATGTAATTTAAAGTTCTGCTGTGACAAGCCATGGAAACTTTTCCTTGCAATCTACATACAAAATAGTTCTACAGAAGCATATTTCCATATATACATCACCCCACCCCCAATCGTCCAGTTATATAGGGATAGAAACAATATTTATTTGTGCAGAGACATTGTTGTTGGCTTTGTCAGCTTCTATCTGAAGACGTAAGAGAAAGAATAAAGACAAAGAAAATGGGTAAGAATTCAGACTTATGCCATTATGTCTGCCTCTTGTAAATTTTTTATGTTTTAAAAATGAAAAGATTATAACATGGTTTGCTTTCACAGATCACACAGAAATCTGAAAATTATCATAACAGTTAGTACAAAATTCAGCTGCGTGAATTATTCAGAACTCTTTAACAACAATTTCAACAATTTCCATTGACAGCCATTTTATTTATTATGAATTACATATTGTATTGGTTTTAAAATGAAAATTCTTATAATACGCGTAATATAATAACAAAGATTAATAATTATATAATCTTTTCATTTACCTCAATTTACCCTCAATGCAGCTTGCTTCGTATTTATTCATGGTATTTAGGTAAATAGTTTTGCCATGGTCTCAATTTTTCTTTGGCTATAGGTTTATCACTCTTAACCCTTTATACATTTTAATGTTTATGCATTGGCAGACACTTTTATCTTTCCTGTAGCATAGCGGTAAGAGAATTGCGTTAACAACGCAAGGTCGTGGGTTTGATCCCAGGGGATTGGACATACTTAAAATCAAATGTATAGGATAATGAAATGACAGTCACTTTGGATAGAAGTGTCTTCCAAATGCATAAAAAACATATAAATCCAAAATACATAGAATGTTGATGAGCATGAATGAGAATACACACTACTTTGTTTATCAATATGTGTACTTCCTGTGGCCTGTATCACGAAGCTGGTTTGGTTTTACTCATGTACACTAAGTTCACGTTTAGTTTGAGCATGCTCTTAGTTTTCTGGCTCAAGAAAGTAGATTGGTTTTGCGTGGTTTTCGTCGCCTTGGAAACTTAGGCTACACCGCTAACCTGCTCCGGAGCAGGTTTTATACAGGGTTAGAGATCGCAAACCAAAACTGGAACGACTGGATCCGCTTTGAGAAAGTGACGAATATCCGATGCAATATAGCCACTGCCATCTCTCACTCCAAATTAAAAAAAGTTTAGTGATAAGATGCTAGAGGGATTTTTTTCTTTTTATGTATATTTGCATTTGTTGAGTATAATTCATATTCATTCATATAATTATTACTTGAGTTGATAATTAATATTTGTTCATAAATATTATAAACATAGCATTTAAATTATTATAACTATATTCATATAAAAACACACTTTTATATATAAAGCATTTTAAATTAATTAACTGTACATATTATCTTTTGATATTATTGTAAACCTATACAAATAATTTAAATTCAAATTCATTGCATCAGTCAATTCATAGTCAGTATCTGTCTTCTCAAACTTTTACTGCAGCAGTGTTTATCCCTGAATTGTAAATCTGATTCAAATGACATTTATTAATAATGATCTCTTCATCTCCACCAGAAAAGTGAATTGTGCTGAATCCTCGCGAGAAGTCAAATAAACTGATGATGCTTTTCATATTCTGTGCGAGAATCTGTGTTTGCCGCACGTGTCACACTTTCAGGTGCATGCGCCTCATGAACTCTGGATCAAACCGTTGACAGAGAAAGATTTTACCAAGAGTTGTGCTACAGCTGAACCTGGTCTAAGCCAGGTTGGGTTTGTATGGTTTTGTCAACTCAAAACTTACTCTACAACTCAGTGTATGTTCACCTCGCTTCGTGAGATAGGCCACTGGAAATTGAACCCATTAACATGTTGCTGGCAATTACGTAAAATGTATTACAAAAAAAAGTATTTGAATGATTTTTAATATTTAATATTTTTTTGTTACTACACTTTATACTTTAAACCGAATCTTATATTGATCAAATACTATTTGTGATTGATCTTTGTGTTTCATTATAGTATTGAGGTGTATTGTCTCTTTGGAAGAGGGCACAACGTGGGGACTTCCAAATCTGACTGATATCCGAAATCATCATGTCAAGGAGCTGAGCCACGAAGCTAAAATCGCCAGCTCATTTGTAATGATTGTCCTCTTTGTCACGGGTGTGATTGGAAACGGGCTTGTCATCTTTGTGACCGGCTACAAAATGAAGACGACAGTCAACTCCGTCTGGTTTCTCAACCTGGCGATTACAGACTTGATTTTTATTCAATTTTTGGTTTACTTAATTGTTAATGTATTTGACATTAGAGTTCGTGAAAACATTATCCTGTTTAGAGGTGGTTATTTTATTTTTGTGTTAACAATGTTTGCGAGTGCTTTCTTTCTGACGGTCATCAGCGTGGATCGATGTCTGTGCACATGGGTGGTCGTGTGGGCTCAGAATAAACGGACTCTAGTCAAAGCCAGAATCATCTGTGTGTTTGTCTGGCTTTTATCTGTCTGCTGTAGCATCCCGTTTGCCATTTTTATCTCTAAAACTTCCAAGGAATTTCCATCATTTGAACATTATGTCGATTCATGCATGTCTCTGGTCATATACATGTTTACGGTGGGCTTTCTAATTCCCTTCTCGATCATTACATCTTCATATATAGCTATTGGTGTGCGGGTTAGACGCCTACCAAGGGGAAATCAGATTTGGCTTTTCCGGGTAATATTTGTGATTTTGGCCTTTTTTACAAGCTGGTGTCCTTACCATGTTCTACATTTGTGTATCATAAGTGCAAGTAAGAATCATTGGAGTGACAGTGTTGTAGATAAACTTTTTACAGGCCATCCTTTTGCAATCTGCTTGGTTCTTCTAAACAGCTGTCTGAACCCAATTATCTATGTGTTCATGTGTGATGAGTATAAGACCAAACTTAAAAGGTCTCTGCTGCTGGCGCTCGAGGGGGCTTTTACTGAGGAGAATCTGGGTTTACACTAAATCTCAAACCTCTTACAGTTGAGTCAACAAGTACCAAGCAGAGAGACACTCAACAAAACTATCTACACTTCCTCATCTTCTTATTGGTTAATAAGTCAATGTCAGGTCAAGCTATTTATCAGGTGATAAATCAATTTGCAAATCTCTTACTTGGGTTCTAGTTAGATTTGCATCGTAACCTATTCACATATTGTTTATTCTCACACTGTTTTGTTATACACAAGCTATATATTGTAATGCTTTTAGTCCAAATGTTTTTGTTATTGTCTTTTAAATTATATTTATATGAAATAGATTGTACTCTGTTAAACTATTGTCTATGACGTTTCTAAATATACAGACCATATTTTACGACATCATGTTGTTGTTGTTATTTTTTGTTGTTAAAAAGCAAAGGTTCAGTATTAAAACCTTACTTTCATTGAAAGGCAAAAATCAGGATCAGTATCACCCAAAAAAATGGTCATTGACTTTTCATAGTATATGGTCAGCAGGGACCATTTTGGGGTGACTACTCCTTATTTTAAGGAATTTAGATGCACACATCATAGAGAGCTTTGCCACCATCGCGCCGAACCTGAACGATTACAGTCAGTGTTGCCAACTTGGTGACTTATTTTCCAAAATGCAACTAGCGACAAATTTATCTACTTTCTGAATAAGCCTTCGCAATTCTGCTTCAGTTCTAATGGAAATTATGCAAATTAGTGTGTGACGTCATCTGTTGACATTAGCGACTTTCGGGCAGGTTTCAGCTACTTTTCATTGAAAATAGTTGGCAACACTGTTTACAGTTATGTTTCCATGTGAGCCTGGTTCGACACGGAACGATTACAAACTGTATTCAGCTCTGTATTTTCTGCACGAATGTCTATTGTGCTGAAAGAATGCGTGCAGAGACATTATAGCTCAGTCTCTTGTGTTTTCAAGGCAGCGCATGACACGTTTGGGATTACATTATAAAGATCTCTGTTATTTACCCTGCGGGGGGGGAATTAAACCATTTTCGTACCAGCTGTCACGGATTGGCACGAGTAAGCAATCGAGCGCTCATAGGTTCAACATACTATGGATTTAGAAATTGCGCTCAATAGCAAACTGGTCCATTTCACATTCTGACATTGCCATATCATATATATATAGATACAGAATATTAAATGTATTGATAATTAATGTTGTTTACAATTATGTCGTGACAAGTCATGAAAAACATATTCAAAGTAGTTCTACAGAAGCATACTGCCATATATACATCATCAGCCCACCCCTAATCTTCCATTTGCTTAAATGCAAAATCATCTATAACTAGTATCAAGTTCAAAAGAGATCTGTCATGATTCCGCTATCATGCCATGTTTATTCTTGTTCTTGCAGCGAAGTCATGGCATAGCCTTAAGTTATGTGGAGGGAGAGATAGTTTCCCTAGGGGCCTTCTCAATCTCTCTCCATCTCTCGTCAGTGTTTCCCGCCATCTCAATTCCTTGTTATCTTCCCTTTATTGTTTAATCCTCAGCACCTGGTCCCTATCAATTATCCTATGTTCGTTCCCTTTAAAGAGTCCTCATGTTTCATTGTCTTGTGTTGGGCATTGTCTGTACATTGTCCCCATTGCTCTGGCTTTACGTGTATGCTGTTATGTTGAAGTTCCTGTACTCCATGTCTAAGTAAGTGCAGTTTAGTGTTTGTACTAGTATTTATTTTCATAGTCTAGTCAGTCTGTGTTCTTGTTTTTGTTTCTAGTTTATCCTGCCTTGTTTTCCCCTCATGGGTTTTGTTTTGCCTTTTTGTAGTGTCCTTTGTTCAATAAATACCCACTGTGCCTGCCTGCATTTGGGTTCTCCCCCCCCCCCCACGTTCATGATAGAGATCAACATGAAAGTTTTTTTTTTTTTACAGTAATGTCTGTATAAGGCTGGCCTTTTGTATCTTGTGGTTTATGTTTTACATGTTGTATAAAATGTGACGTATGCCAAAACATTTACTAACATTATCGTTTAAATTCCAACTGGCTAACGAAGATATATACTTTAAGGAAATAAATGACTAAAAAGAAACGAATTGAAAAACGGTACATTAGTGTTGTGCTTACTAGTAAATAACCATTTAAGGGAGAAACAACCACCTTCAGCATGTCTGAAACAACATTTTTACACATGTTATGGGAAGGAATTAGGATTACAGTTGTACACGGTTATGTCACATAGCATGGTACTTATGTGTGGTTTGTATTTGACAAATATAAGATATAGTCACAAAATACGAGGCCAATGCAGTTTTGCCTTTAGTCAGGATTCCTACATCAATCTAATGAGAGAATTCAAAGACACATAAAATCTGGGGGGAAATCCGGTTTATTTCATCATTTTTTTTAATAATCCTAAAATTGCCATTTAGATTGTTATTAAAAAATAAATGTGTACATGTTTTCTTTGACTAGTTTGTTCGTTTCAGAAGTGTTTTCATATTTCAAATATAATAAAAAAAAGATTTTTACTTCAACCTGTAACCATAAAATTAAAAAAAAAATTAGACTATTACAAAATAGTTTTGGAGTGGTCTCAATTTTTCCGTGGCCATATAGCGTTATAACTCCTACCACTTGTTCCGACCAACATGACAGTATGACAGATTACAAGTAACAAAGACTTACAATGCTTTACAAACATATGAGGAGCGCCTCTCCTCAACCACCACCAGTGTGCAGCATCCACTTGGATGATGCGACGGCAGCCACAGTACATTGGTACACCGGCTATAGGTAGAGAGGAGAGAGATTTAGAGCCAATTCAGAGGGTGGGGATTTTTAAGGAGGCTGTGATTGACAAGGGCCAGTGGAGGGAATCTGGCTAGGACACCAGGGTAAAACCCCTACTCTTCATGAGAAGTGCATTGGGATCTTCAATGACCACAGGGAGTCAGGACCTCCGTTTAACATCTTATCCGAAGGACGGTGCTTTTTTACAGTATAGTGTCCCTATCACTATACGGGGGCATTAGGGCCCATACAGATCACAGGATGAGCACCCACTGCTGGTCTCACAAACACCTTTTCCAGCAGCAACCTAGCTTCCCAGGAGGTCTCCCTTCCAGGTACCAACCAGGCTTAGTGGGCAGTGGGGAACCAGTCTTGGGCTACACATTTCTGTATAAGTTTAACAATAATACAACGAATGACACAGCAGCAAATGTACACGATGTGCTTAGTCTACACATGATAATGACACATAATTTACATATAACTACACGGCAGCAAATGTACACACAATATGTTAGAGTTCTTATTGGTTGTTCATGCTAGTGGGGGATAAAGTGCAGTGCTAATGAGTAGATTGTGGGAGTCGAGAGTTTAAGAGTCTGACTGCTTGGGGAATGAAGATGTCAAGTAGTCTGCTGGTGCGGGTTCTGTTGCTCCGGTATCTCTTTCCTGATGAAAGGAGTGAGAACAGACGGTGACTCGGGTGGCTAGTGTCTGTAGCAATCCTCATCGCTTTTTTCACACACCGCCTGGTGTAAATTTCCTGGAGGGAGGGAGCTCACCTCCGACGGTGTGCCTGGAAGTTCGCACCACTCTCTGCAGGGCTTTCCGGTTGAAAGCGGTGCTGTTACCGCTCTCAACATGGTTTAGTGTTAGGTTTGCTCATCTTTTGGAAAAATGCAGTTTTAGAAGTAAAAAATATCATTTTGCCAGTAGATGGCTGCAGAGCTCCACTATTTGTTATGTGCTATTAGACCAACTGAAAGATATCTTTTCACAAGTTTTTCAGCTGGATTCATATTATTCTTACATATTTTGAAATCATCACAATTATAACAATAAAAATGACTTTTGGTCAAAGTTTAGCATTTTTATTATCTAACCTGAACAAGATGTCACAAAGAGAACCGTTGCTCTCTGTGTGCGCACATGTGAGCATGCTTCTTTTGCATTGTGGATGTATTTTGCCTTGTTGGAGGTGTGTCACTTCCATTCTGTCTGTGTGATCTGAGTTGTTTCTGATTTTGAGGATTCATTTTGTCCATTTTCTAAGAGGACCATGAATGTGTCAAAATATCATTCCCCTTTATTTTTTTACTTGAATTAGAAAAGATCTAGAAACTTTGACCACTTTACAAAGTATCGAGCCATTTGGACGAAGCCAAATTTTGCGGGTCAAAATGACCCAGAAGTCCGCATAAGGGTTTAGACTGGTTTTGTGATACGGGGTAACAATTTATATCAGACCGGGGAGAGCGGGCAAGCAGTTATGATGTGAGGTGGCCATGCATGGTGGCAGCTTTAACAGATTAAGTTTAAAGCAAACAGGCGCGAATAAAAAAAACATAACCAAAGAACCATTTTAGCACAAAAGGGTTTTTCAGAAAGATGTGATTGTGAATAAAACTTTTACCATCATAAAAGAACCTTTTCAAAGATCAGATTTAAGCATTTACAGTGTAGGATATTTTGCTTCCTACATCATCACCCCGCCCCAATCTTTCTTCATATAAGTACAAATTGGCACTCTAAACGAAACCTTGTTGAGCCCAGAAAACATCCAACGGAGCTGAAAAATGGGTAAGAAAAGAACATGCTTCTGAAATTGTAAAATAGTCAATGAGTTTATTACTTTTAGGTAGAAAGATTTATTTTCTTTAACAAACTGCTTTTCCGACCTGTCTTTGAAATGATCAAATGCTTTGCAGCATGACCACTTGCTAAAATTCGGGCCAATTTACTTTGCAGAAACACTATTTTTAGAAGAGTTCAAATAGTTTTGAATCAAATGTTTGCACTTCCAAGAGCTGTGCGGCGTTTTGCGGTTTTGTGTGTAGGGTTTATAGCAAAGTAGCCATAGTTTCACAAACTATTATAAACAAATCTACAATAAGTTTACTTTTTAATGTCCATGAGTTTGTAATTGTTCTGCATTTCTTTTTTCTTTGTACAGTGGACAACAGTGGACCTCAAGATCTGAGTAATGACACAACATATTATAACCTGGATAACCTCGATACAATGACGATACAATACAGTTTTTAGAGACGCTAGGACACATTTCTCAATACTTAGGTCTCTTTTGCAAAACTCTTCACACAGTTCTCCTAACCAACTTTCAGCTTGGCAAAGCAGTACATTTCACATTCAAAATGCACTACAACTACCAAAACACTTTATTCAGGTCTCAAATCAACTCGTTCTTCCAGAACACTAGCAAAGGTTGACAGCCGACAAACACACTTTCTGACCCACAAAACAATGACCTAAAAAACACTAACGACATGTAGCATTATACAATGTTTTCTTGTGTATAACAAGGACACATCTCTGTTTATATTTCACTGCAATATGTTACTGGAATGAATCAGACATGATGCAGAATTCGTCAATATTTTATGCTGTTTATTTATTTTTTGCATTGAGTAATTCCAAAATACAAGAATTTGTATACTCACCATCCACTGATACAGATACAATAGTAATTTTTATCTACTCGGTCTTCTCCATTTGGCCACAGGTTCTCATCCACATCACATCTTATGTCATCTAGGGCAATACACCTTTTGTAATGTGCAACTCAGTCAAATGCCCTTGCAGAATACTAGTTACCTGTTGGTTTGCCGGAAAACTCTAACAACAGATGCTACTGTAGAGCGTTGCAGATTTGGCTGCACTCTCTTACTAGCTTGAGAGACCATGACTTACTACATGATCAATTACAGTAGCTCTGATCTCATCCGAGACTACAGCTCTTGATCTTCCTCTTATTCTTCTTCCACCACGCATACGTAGTCCATTTTAAATATATTTCATTAAAATATTACTGTAGAAATGTAGCAAATTGCTGTCTTATTCAGTTTTGTATTATGTTATTGTTTTGAACATAAGTTTAACAGTTTTGAAAACAGTATGTAAGCATGTGCAAATTGGCGTGTACGTACAAAAAGTTTTGGCAGTTGTTGTGTCTGAATGAGAAAAGAATTCATGAAATTTGAGAGATGTAGTCATTGAATGCATTTTGTGCCAAAGCAATGATAATTGATCCTCAGTTTAGCCCACAAAGACTTCTGTTGTGCTCACTGTGTGAAGGGTTTTGCAAAAGTGACCTAAGTATTGAGAAATGTTTCCTAGCGTCTGTAAAAAACTGTAATAAAAGGATGCTTTTCATAGTGCATGAATTTCTAATCATGAAGTATTTCTCGTTATTTTTATTTTTTTGTGCAGCGAACACCACTCTGGGACCTCAAAATCTGACCAACGTCGAGAGAAATCACCCCATAGAGCTGGAGGGCTTATCAAAAACTGAAATCTTCAGCATAAGCATATATTTTGTCGTCCTAGTCACGGCCGTGATTGGAAACGGGCTTGTCATATTTGTGACCGGCTACAAAGTGAAGTCGACAGTCAAATTCATTTGGTTTCTCAACTTGTCGATTGCAGATTTCATTTTTGTTTTGGTCTTGATTCCCCGCATTGTTTTAGCATTTCATAAGATGGTCTGGCCCTTTGGCGACGTCATGTGCAAAATCACATCCTTTATGTCAATGCAAAATATGTTTGCCAGCGTTTTCTTTCTGACAGTCATCAGTCTTGATCGATGTCTGTGCACATGGGCGGTCGTCTGGGCTCAGAATAAACGGACTCTAGTCAAAGCCAGAATCATCTGTGTGTTTGTGTGGCTTTTCTCCATCTGCTGCAGCATCCCTTTCGTCATCAATCACTCTCTAATTAAACACGATGGGGTGGAATACTGCGTATATTCAAGCCCCATCAATGTCATTATGTCTCTGTTCATATACAGGTTTATGGTGGGCTTTGTAGTTCCCTTCTTTATCATTGCATCTTCGTACATAGCTATTGGTGTGCGGGTCAAACGCCTCAAAAGAGGAAAGCACCTTCGGCCTTTTCGGGTCATTATACCTGTGATTTTGGCCTTTTTCATATGCTGGCTTCCTTTTCATGTTCAACAGTTGTGTCACATTAGTGCACTTAAGAATCATTGGAGTGACAATGTTCTAGAAGGAGTTGAGGCTGCAGGACCTTTTGTAACCTGTCTGGCTTATCTGAACAGCTGTCTGAACCCCTTTCTCTATGCATTCACGCGTGAAGAGTATAAGAAACTTAAAACAAATCTGCTGCTGGTGCTGGAAGCGGCTTTTACTGAGTAGAATCTCTGAATAGCTTCACTTGTTCACACCTCAGACTTAACAAAGACTTGATATAATATAATCAATTATACATCATATGGCCGATATAATGTATAATATGCAAGTATAATGTATTAGGTGTGCAAAATGTATAGGAAGCATGCTTATGTGTTATCGGCAGCACTTGAGTAATTTGAAAGATATATAAACAGAACACAGCACCCTTAAAAAATGTTAAACTAAGATAAAGAATAAAGTGGTTTGGTGTCACTTACATATGATTGTATATTTTCTGAACTCACACCTCTTTGTCTCATTACCTAGTAAGTACAGACATGGTAACATTTTCCAATAAAGTAATCCAACAAATACAGAAACAGACAAATACTGTACCTTTAAAATATGTTAAGTTAAAGTATATATTATTATATTTGTAATTTATATTATTTATACAAATGTTCATACACAGGTTTATGCTGGGCTTATACTTCTGATATTCCATTATTGTACAAAAAATGGCACAGCATTAAACCTAACATTCGCTTCAGCAAAAATGTATACGATGCTATAACATAACAATTAGATAGCTACTTTAATAAGCTAAATGTGGTAACACCTTATAATTTTGTACAATGTATAAGAAGCATGCTTATGTACTTCAATTGCCACACTTGAGTGGTTTAAAAAAACACCAGCATCATGCTGCAGATGTTAAACTAGGAAAGATAAAAAAGTTCATGGGTTCTTTATTTATTATTCACAAAGTTAGTAACAATTTCCAATACAGGTATACAGGACCCAACAGTTTCACGGGAATTCGTCATATTGTCACTAAATGTAACCTTTCTTTCGTGTCACTCAGCACAACTTCTTTGGTGTCACCCAGTTCGTCTTTCAATGTAACATATTTGTATAATAGGTATCTTTCATATGTAATGTATAAATATATATTAACGCAATCTGATGGTAATCCGTACCTATTTCACGAGGTGGCTCATTCGCGTGAATTCCAACAAATTATTTGTATGTTTTATTATGATTTGACTTTGCCCCAGTGACGGTAGGTTCAGTGGCGGGGTAAGGGTGGTTCTTATTGTTGTTTTTCCAGCTCGTAAAATACGTACGTTTTAGCTAAATTAGCCTTTGCGGCCTTGATTTTAGGGTTTGGGGTGGGATAGGGTGTTGATTAAATATGTACGACTTCTTTTGGTATAAGGTTATATATGTGTAAATGTATTGAACTTAGTGACACAAAACAGAGTGAAATTCGTATCCATGAACACAAATCAATAGATTCAAAATTTAGTCTCTACGCACGAATTGCCTTGAGACATTGTTGTTTGAACCGTGTCTCAATCCACTCCTTCATCGTTGAACATTCTTCCTAACTCAGTCCGTTCAACCACATCTCTCCCGACATTCGAAAAACTACTTAAAACCCATCTCTGTAAATACTTGACAGACAAATGAGAAGAAAAAAACAGGCAGTCTCTCAACAGGTAGTGGTCTAGGTTTTGTTGAAACTAGTAACTTTGTAGCACCAATTGTTTTATTGCTCCTGTATGACATATAACATATTGCTCCCTGAACTCTCTGAACTCTCTGAACTCTCTGAAAGTCGCTTTGGATAAAAACATCTGCTAATTGACTAAATGTAAATGTAAACCACTAGGCTCATCTAGCAGTAACAGTTACTAACTGATATACAAAGTGCAAATGCTTTTACTCTATTATTACCGGTGCTGAATGATCGACTGAATGTGATGTGTTTTGCGTCACTAAAGTTATCATCATCTCAACCCTAATCTTCTTTTATATAAGAGGAAAACGCCATTAATTGTTCATGCAAAGACATTAACCACTGTTGAGCATTGAAAACATCTGAGGAGAATGGAAGACTGGTTAGAAAATGGTAAAGAATTGACATCCATGGATTATCCAAGAGTCTTATGTCTTATGTTTTATAATGAAGCAAATTCGTTTCTATTTTTAAGATACTCCGTGTGAAAAGATCGGGGCTCTTCGTGAGGCCAAGCATTTTTTTTTACTTCTGCAACCTTTCTGGTATAGGGTTGTCAAACATGACTACTTCTAAAATAAAAACTCTACGATAGCAATGTGGAAATGATCATATCTGTATGACCTGTGTTTTTTCTACTTAACCTGCAAGATAAAGATAATCACATGGCCAGCTTTTGTGCAATGTGTGTGATGCAATTTAAAGGCAATATATAATTTGATAAAAACAAACATCGCAAATCGCTTTTAAAGTTGCATTATTAAGATGTTTAACAGTTTTTTTCGATGAAATATGGAACAGGTAAAATGGCTACAAATAGAAATTTGTTAACTTGACAATCACAAATTTGAGGATGCAAACGCAGTTTTCTGGATACAGAATAAAGAAATTTCTCTAATATAAAGTGCATACGGTAATTATACTGTATGTTTACAGTAAGTAGTATAAAGCCCAGTAGATGCACAATTACATGTACTCCTATTGATTTTATCCTGTGATTCTGATTAGTGTGTCATCAGTTTTGCCAATGCATGTTTAATGATGGATAAATGTGTTTGCACATGTGAGCAATTACAGTTTTCTTCAACTGAAACCACATATTCAAAACTCTTCACACAGTCTACATTACCAACATGACTGTTAGCCAAACAGTTCATCTCACCTCCAAATCTCACTCAGACCAACAAAACACTTCCTACACGTCTCAAAATAAGCTCGTTCCACCAATCACTGGCAACAAATTCTCACTCAGAAAACATGCATGTCACTCATAACACACCAACCTAAAAAACACTAGCAACAGGGAGCATTACAAAAATCCTTCACAATCACAAATTCGAGGATGTAGAGGCAAAGTTATATGGATACAGAATAAAGAAATTTCTCTCATATAAAGTTTGACTGTAATTATACTGTATGTTTACAGTAAGTAGTATAAAGCCCAGTAGATGCACAATTGCCTGTACTCCTATTGATATTATCCTGTGATTCTGATTGGTGTGTCATCAGTTTTGCCACTCAATGTTTACTGATGGATAAATTTACATCTAGACACATCAGTTACAGTTTTATCCAACTGCTTACATACACACGGTGCCTCTTATTTTCAAAACGTTACACACAAAATGCAAAATCCCTCACATCTCTTGGAAAAAGGAAGCTCTACATTCAAAATATCACAAACACATTTCAAAAGCAAACATTTGTCATCTGTTGCAAACACCTTACCATAATGTTATATTTTTGGATATTTCATAAACACACAGTTGTTCAAAACCTAAAGCTCTTCTTTCATGAGCTCCTCTGTACATTTCTGTACAAGATTGAAAGTAATTGAAAGTAAGATGTTGACAATTCACTCTAAAAACAAAAGAAAGATTGACAACAAACTTTTTAGTTACTGTTTTTATTTATTTTGGGGTGTTTGAATACAGTATTACGGTGCACAGAACGAAAAAAAAGAATCTGGAGGGACTAAAAGCATTTATGTTCAGAAAAATTGTGGCATCATTAAGGATATTGTTGTGTATTCTAATAGCATTATTGGCCAAAACCAAATTCACGATAGCTGTCTCTTGCTCTTCAGTGAACATGTGAGCAAGCCCACCATGAATCCTTCACCTTTTCACTCTCTAGAAGAATCAGGAACAGTGTGAGTGTGTGCCGTAAACTGTAACATAATATACTACTTTACACAATATATGGTCAGAATGTCTGTTGTGCAGTTTGATACCTCACCAGACCGTGACCAATGTAGTGCACTGTAGTAGAGTTTTTTACGATTGCTTACACACTAAAAATTAAACTTTTCACACAATTAGCAAAACCTTACACTTAAGGAGCAAAACACAAGGCTAGATTTCCACAACTGTAAGCACATTATCAGCTTCACACTATTTGCAAAACATTACACACAGTGATTTGCATAACACTAAACACACTTGTATACATCAGACACAGAAGTATATCATGATGACACTTCCTTGCAATTCCAAAGCCCTGAATGTCAAATTACCACACCTATGAGCCGATCTGTTAAACACAGCCATCAGGTGCACAAACACATGATTGCTAAATTGTAGACACACCAATCAGGTTTAAGCACTATAAAAATACAGCAGGTAGGTTCACCTGCCTTCAACCAAAATGGGAGTCAGAAGAAGAGTGAGGGTGAGAGGAGGAGTACACAGAGGAGGAGAAGGAGGTAGAGGTAGAGGTAGAGGTAGAGGTAGAGGTAGAGGCAGAGGCAGAGGCAGACCTGAAGCAGGAGGAGAACGTGCACAAAGAAGAAGAGGATCAAACTTATCAAATGACATTCGTGCAACACTAGTGGATCATGTTGTGAACCACGGATTGACACTGAGGGAGCAGTGTCAAATCTTAGCAGATATACAGTGGCATCTGTCATAAGGACTTTTCGACATGAAAACAGGTAAAAGAAGATCTGTCTAAAGTTACAGTAATCAGCCGCTGGTCACAAGGATCTTGCTAATTAGCCCAATGACCCCTCAAAACTCGCCCAAAACGAATGAAAACTAGCCCAATTATTTTGCAAAGTTTCAAAATTAACAACTGCCAAAAGACGTTTCTATTGCTGTATTTACTTATCTAAATGGTTTTCTAGGTATTGTATATATACTGTATATATATATTGTTCTGCTGAAGAATTTTCAGTTGCTAACATTCAACAAAATATCTTTGTGTTCAACCGAACACAGAAATGTCTAGAGGCTTGGAACAACCAGAGGGTGAGTAATCCATAACAGAATTTTAATTTTTGGGTGGAGTGTACCTTTATAAAACTATTAATACTTATAGTAAAACCACTCACTGAGTTTGAAAAACTAAAAGCACAAACACTGCTTTGCACTCAGTTTGCAATTTTGTGACATACACTTTGAAAATCCACTGCATAGCACTCTTTTTGCAGAACTGTAAACACAACTCACTGCTTTACACTCAATTTCCAAATGATCAACACACTCCTAGCAAAACTATACACATTTATGGCTATTATTTACACTATTTTGCCAACTGTCTGGCACACTGTCATATGTGAAACTGTTTTAGATAATTAGTTCACTTTGGAATCAGCCTAAGCACTATAAATAAGCTACAGGTAAGCTGTACGTGTGGAGTACAATGGAGGGAGCAGGAAGAGTGAGAAGAGTGAGAATTAGAGGAGGCCGAGGAAGAGGACGTGGAGGTGAAGAAGTAGGAGGAAGAGGACGACAAGGACAAGGAGGTGAAGTTAGAGGAAGAGGACAAGGAGGAGCAAGAGGAGGACGAGGAGGGGTAAGAGGAAGGGTAAGAAGAGTAAGAAATAGAATTACTGATGACATCAGAGCTACAATAGTGGACCATGTAATCAACCATGGAATGACCCTGAGGGAAGCTGGCCAACGGGTTCAGCCTAACTTGAGCCGCTACACTGTAGCAAGCATCATAAGGACAATTCGAAATGAGAATCGGTTAGTAAAGTCACTTTGCACTAAGATTTGTTGCACTGCCATATTCTAATGAGAAACACAACAATACCATAGATGTAAAAATACTGAAATTGTTACTTTACAGAATTGCTAGACGACCAGATGCTGGGGGCAGAGGAAGAATGTTACCGGCAGAACAAGAAACCCATATAGTCAATATGGTGATTGCAAATAATTCCATGAGGCTACGCGAAATTCAGCAGCGCATAATTGAGGATGACCCCACTTTCCAAAACATACACAAAGTGAGCATTTCTGTATTAGGTCGTGTACTTGCCCGCAACAGAATCCGAATGAAAAAAATCTACAGAGTACCTTTTGAAAGAAACAGTGAACGTGTAAAACAGCTGAGATATGACTATGTGCAGGTAAGCTATATCATTGGTACTGAATCTGGAAGTGCATACTGTAGTGCTGTGCATGGGCCTGCTGTGCTGAATTTGTTTTGTCTTGTCTAGAGAGTGATGGAGCTTGAGGCAGATGTCATGGGTCATGAGCAGTTTTTTGTGGAGGAGGCTGGTTTTAACCTCACTAAGACAAGGAGACGTGGCAGGAACATCATTGAACACTGTGCCATAATCAATGTCCCAGGACAACGTGGTGGTAACATAACTATGTGTGCAGCTATAAATATTTCCTATTAAAAACCATTTCAGTACAAAACGGTGCTTTAGAAAGATTTGGTTTTGAATAGAACCATTTTTAAAGACCCTTTCAAGAACTATATTTTTAGAAAGGCTGTGTAGCCAGAGCTGGGTAGCAGCGGATTACATGTCATATGGATTACATAATCAGATTAAAAAAATCAAGTGCATGGAATTAGAGTAAACTACATTTTAAAATACTTCTAATCAGACTAGTTACTTTTTTATGGATTACTTGATTACATACGATTCACAGAATGGCAGTGAGTTGTTTACAGATTTTCCCTACATTTATTTTATTTCTAATGTTTGTCTACATTTTTTATAATAAACATATAGTATATGCTTGTGATTCTTCTGTCTTTTTCTGACAGAGAGTGGCACCCTGCATTTGATGGCTGGATGTATAGACACTTTATGACGAGACACTCCACGAGACACAAGATTGGGTTTGTGAGAACAAAACAACATTTTTACACAATTTTTAAGCAATCCTCAATGATGAAATATATGTCAAAAATAGTATTTTCTTCAACTGAATATCACAAAATGCAAAATACAGTGGGTGCATTTTGAAAATATGTCTTAAATCAATGTCATTTTTATGAATTATAATATGGTTTAAAAGTGGCAGGGCATCTTCAATACTAATGTCACCATCAAACTCCATCATGCTTATCCCAAATCATAAAACCTTGACGAGAAATCTTGACACATTTTAATCTTGCGAGATCTTGTGGCAAGAGATCTTGTCACAGCCCTAATAAACCACATTTCATTTTAAAGAAAACTCATGGGAAACTATTCAGTGATAGTATCAGTAAATACTAGCAAGTTATATAAGTGTCAGTATTTTGTCCGTACTAAAAAGATGTGGGGTATTTTTCCTCGGGGTGTGTCAAAATAGTAAAAAATTATACTGCTTCAAATAAGGGTAACATCAAATAAGATTCAAGTCTTAGTCTAAATATAATACAAAAGTAGTCCGATTACGTCACCAAAAATGTGTAATCTAAGAGATTTTGTCATGTAATCTGGAATCAGTAACTGAGTATCTGCTAGTAGGATATTTTGCTTTTTACACCAACTCCCGCCTCTAATCTCCCCTTCATACAAGGAAGAAACATTGTTGAGCGCTGACAACATCCAACAGAGAGTAATTTGGAAAATAAACACAATGAAAATGGGTAAGAATTTACATCTATGCAATACTGTTAAGGTAGCAAATTTATTTCCTGTAGTAAAATTGTCCGTTTACAATTTTGGGTAGAAAGGCAAGATTTTTTACTTTCTCTTTCATCATCTTGACTACAGCATATATGCAATGATTAAGATTATCCAGTATGAACACTTAACAATATGCACTGTAGATATATGAAAAATTATCATATCTGTTTGTACTGTGGTCTCTCAGTATAGCTTGCAATTAAAAGCTAATCAAAAATACATTTTTGGTCAATTTTAGAGATTTTAGAAAACCAAACAGCCAAGGATTTCACCAGTTTAATGTGTTAGCATTTACCTAAAGACAAAAAAAGAGGAAATAAAGAAACAAAGAAATGGGTAAGAATGTAAATCTTTTCAAATCTTTTTCTTGTGTTTGTCTCTTTATGTATTAATTAATTTCGGGTTTAAAGACATTCTGCGTGACCTGGTCGACCCGTAACACAGGTGTGTATGGGGAGGAGCATATTAATTTAATTTTAAATTATTTTTATTTCTTCCAAAACCCCTCTGTTGTTTGATCACATCTGTCTGCACTGCTGTCTCTCAGATGGAACCTTAAAAGGAAAAACCTTTCTGGCTATTTTAGTGACTTTAAATATATGTGCAATGTGCGTAGCGTTTAAAAATATACCGTTGATATGTTATTGAACATTTGTATTGGAGTGTTGAATGTTGTTGTGTTTGTTGTCGTAAAATTTGATTCATATCAAGTCTACTTTAAGATCATATGAACAGGAAAAGACTTCACAACTCAAAATGCCGTTTTACCACATGTGGTTTATGTGGACAATGTGTTACATGAGAAACATGAACTTCGTCATTCGTAAGAATTTTGCAAGGTCACTAATTCGTATGAATTTGTACGATTTGTTTTTAGGGGTGGGGTTAGGGGATGGCCTTCAGTGTCACGTTTTTCTATACATTTAATTTATTTATTTTATTAATTAATTTCTTGCTATGTACTTTAAGCATAATTTGTTGATCAAGCTTTGTAATGATTGAAGCAGTTTTGCTTTATACTGTGCAAGAGTTTGTAACTGTGCCGCATTTCTCTCTCTTTTCTTTGTCCAGTGTGCGACATCTTAAGACCAAATCAGACCACAGGCGAGCTGAAGGGATCATTAAACACTGAAATCTTCATCAGATGCATAAGTATTATCATTTTAGTCTCCGGTGTGATTGGAAACGGGCTTGTCATCTTTGTGACCGGCTACAAAATGAAGAGGACAGTCAACTCCATTTGGTTTCTCAACTTGGCGATTACAGACTACATTTTTATTCCATTTTTGGTTTACAACATTGTTGATGTCTTTGACAGTGGGGCTAGTCTTGGCGACCTCATGTATAAATGTGGTTATTTTGTTTTAGTGCTAAACATGTTTGCGAGCGTTTTCTTTCTGACAGTGATCAGTCTGGACCGATGTCTGTGCACATGCTTGGTGGTGTGGGCTCAGAATAAACGGACTCTAGTCAAAGCCAGAATCATCTGTGTGTTTGTGTGGCTTTTAGCCATCTGCTGCAGCCTCCCTTATGTCATTGTTCGCTGTGAAACTGAAGATGCATTTAGATCCTATGAACACTATACAAATGTCCACTTGTCTTTGTTCATATACAGGTTTATGGTGGGCTTTCTTATTCCTTTTTTGATCAGTGCGTCTTCATACATAGCTATTGTTGTGCGGTTGAAACGCTTTAAAAGAGGAAACCAGCTTCGGCCTTTCCGGGTCATTATATCTGTGATTCTGGCCTTTTTCATATCCTGGTTTCCTTACTATGTTCTACAGTTGTGTTACATTAGTGCACTTAAGAATAACTGGAGTCCCAGTGTTCAGAAAGGAATTGAGACTGCAAGACCTTTTGTAATCTGCCTGTCTTATTTAAACAGTTGTCTGAACCCCATTCTTTATGTGTTCATGTGTGACGAGTTTAAGAAGAAACTTAAAAAGTCTCTGCTGTCGATGCTTGAGGCGGCTTTTACTGAGGAGACGTTGGGTTTATAAACTCTCCTTGCTCATGCCTTTTAGATTATCAGGTCAGTTCACAACCATGTCTTCTAGTCGTGCTCAGGAGCACAACAAGCTCTTATATTAGCCTCCAGATAATTGGAGATATACATTAGTAACTTGGGGATTTCCCAAACATCTCTTTTTACTCTTCAAGTCAATGTCAGGCTGGTCGTGGTATACCGAACAAAAAGAGAAAGCAATGCTTCAATGAGGAGGAAAACGGGAATCAATTTACAAATGTTTGTAGTTTCGTTATCTCTACTCAAATTTTGACATGCTCACTATTTGTTTTTCTCCTTATTTTGTTACACACAAGCTTTTTATTGTCACGGTGTAAGTGCAAATGTTACCCTTGTTATTGTCTTTTAAATCATCATAACTGAGGAAAATGTTTTTTTTTTGGTTTATCATATTGTGTCTTTGACTTTTCTGCATAGAAAGGCCATATTACAATAAATCATGATTTTTCCTTTTTTATAGCTACAAAAAGGTGCAGAATAAAGTTGTTTTAGAATCTAGGCCTACATGGGTATTCTTATATTCTTTGGCATGAGTCACAAAGAACGGGATAACCTCACAGGTGAGGATGTGATGCAACATTATGGCTTTTTAAACTGTGCTAACTTTTTATTGCTTTGTATGTTTTAAGCTTTAAAGTTTGATTTACGTCACACATAACGCACTGGAAGCATTGGGCGTGATGTCAAATAACACATCCGTGGTCGGTCCGGAGACATCAACTAATAAACCATTTAAAACTTTTGACTATTCTGGATGTATAAATCAAGAGTGAACATCACGAAGAATCACATCACACGCGCTCTCAGGAAGATGTATGTAATTGATATGTTTGCCAATATATCCTCTCATATCTTCATCTGGCGCCAAACGCGCTTCATTTGAACCTTTTCCGCTCCGCGCGCGCTGCTTCTCTCCTGCCGCATGATGAGTAGCAAACACGTGCTTATTTTAAAGGGGTCAAATGACACGGCTAAAACGAATAGTATCGTTTGTTTAATATGTGTTGTAATGTGTATTTACGATTTAAGGTTAAAACGCTGTATTTTCCTTTGCACCGCCTCTCTGAAACGCACTGCTTTTTTACAAACTCGACCTGAAAAGCGAGATGTGTTATGATTGGCCAGTAAACCAGTGCGTAGTGATTGGTTGAATACTACAAGAATGTGACGGAAATGTTACGCCTCTGAACATATTCGGAACATCATGTTCCCAATAATTTTTACTGACAGGTGATAAAATGTCATCGGTACTTCCTCTCGTACCCGAAGCTGATACGGAAAATGAAGAAGATCAAGCCGACACATCAACTCTGCCAACGCGGTTAAAAGCGCTGCACACATTTGAACATTCGGATTGTAATTTTCTGGAACAGTGTTGTAAATAAAATGTAACCATTCGTTTTTAGTTGTCTCATCTTTTTGAAAAACAAAGTGAATTTGTTTCGCAACGAAACACACATCAAATCATGTTACGAAGTGACGTACATTCGCCGGGGTGTGGTTACACAGGGCATTTCAGGCAGATCTGTGTTCGCATTCGCTTTTGGATAGGATGCATCTTTTGATCAGAAACTTAAATTTTTGCTATTTAACGTGTCTAATACATGCATGAGCAACTTGTAAAACACCAAAGACACAGAAAAACACATATTCACCCCCAATGGACCCTTTAACAACAGTAGTGCAGACACGCAGATGGACACACAACAGTAAACTAAATGCAGCAACATTAATGCATTTGTATCCGTCAGTCTGTTTACTGTTTGTCATATGTCTCCAACCTTTCAACCAGATTTTGATATTTTTCGAACCCTAACGTTTTAATCTACTTTTAGCATCAGCATTACAACGTCTACTGTCAGTGTTTAATGTTAATTGTATGCACCAAGGGTCTGAGAGTAACGCAATTTCAATTCTCTGTATGTACTGTACATGTGGAAGAATTGACAATAAAGCAGACTTGAGACTTGAGCATTACTGATCAGCTTGTAAATATTTGTGACCCTGTAAAACCCCAAGCTTCTCATAAACTAATTGATTATGATAACATCCATCAAATATTAATTTCAAGCTTTACCTTCACTAATATGTTGCCATTATTTTTTCAATACTGAAGATATTGTTATATTTTAACAAAATATTGTACAGGATGATTTTATGGACTTTTGGGTTTTCGCCAGCAGGGTCACATTTTGTAATGAACAATGTTCTAAATGTAAAATGATTTAAAGATAGAAGTAGTTCTGGTATGAATGGCATGGAAAGGCTAATTTATTAAGTAACTTGGTTTTCTGTTTATGATGAAAGCATTTTAATTGTTACATTACATTTGCGGTTTGCGGTTTGCATGTTGTTAAGTTTTTTATTTAATTACAAATATTAATTATCAGACTTCGATTAAGAGGGCATTCCCCTAAAAACACAGAGCCTACAATAGGCTTCATACACCCTGTGTAATGCAAAATATAAAATAAATGAGCTGATCAAAAATCATATCTTTTATACATAGATTTCATCCAACTGGGCTAAATTGATTAAATATGTATTTATTTAAAAAAAACATATTGACCGGACCTCCGTATGGAAGAAAATATAAACACTTTCCATAGAGTGAAAGCAAAAGCAGTAACATACCAAACAGGTACAAGATGTGCACTCAAAATATTTTATTCCGTTAATAGAGGTATATTACCACTAGGTGGCTCCCTCTTAGTGGCAATGAAACACTTATAGAGGGAAAATACACAACGCTGCCAAAATGTGTCGTTTTAATAAACGATGTTGGTTGTGTGTTTTCTGTTGTATTTTTGACTTGTCGTGAAAAACTTTCTCATTTGAAGTTTTCATTCAAATTGTTTGCTTTGGATATTCAAACTGGTTTTCTACATCATCACCCCGCCCATAATCTCTAAAGACTGCCACTAATTGTTCGTGCAGAGACAGTTGTTGTGGGCTTTGACAACATCTACCTGAAGACAGTGGCGAGGATTAAAGACCTAGAAAATGGGTAAGAATTTATAACTACATCTATTGCATATTCTGTTGTTTGCTTCTTATAATGTAGCACATTCATTTTCTTGTCAAGATATTCAGTGTGAGAAGAGATGTGATATTTACACAATAGCTGGTGAAGTTGTCAGGTTATTTTTAAAGACAGCTTTGTTTTCTTCCTCTATCCGTCTGTTCCATTATCTTGGCCCTATGCATCTTTCCATTGATGAAGATTACTTAACTTCAAATTATGCATACTTATCTCATAGAAATCATAAAATGATCACATCCGTCTGTGCTGCTGTCACTAAATATCGACTCTTAAAGATTCTGCTGTGGACTCTTGTCTTGTTGACACATTTCTGACCAGTTTTACTAGTGATCTCGATTACACATGACATTAAATACGGTACAAAGTAATAAACTGTGTTAATAAAGAATTGTTGAAAAATGTAAAATCTCCAACTGTACTTGCTTATAATGCTGCATTGTTAAGATGTTTCAGTGTTGTTTTGAATAATGCAAAATCGTCTGTAAGCAGTATTGCACATTGAGATCAGATTAACAGGAAGAGTCTTCATGATTCACAGTAATGTCTGTCAAAGGCAGGGTATCGTGTGGCTTGTGGTTTGTGTAGACATCACATGTTATATAAAGTGTGCCATGTTCTAATACATTTACTCACATTCTGTTTTCGTTTCAAATCAGCTTACTTGTGTATAGCTTTTACAAAGCTGAAGGCTAAATTGAAACATAACTTTGAAACTGTTTCGGTTGACATTACATTTTCTCAATGACCCCGTAACTGATTGGTTTATTTGTGTACTTAATTGCAAATAAATCCATAAAACTATAAAACAATAAATTAACTTTTCAAGTCTTGAGTACTGTAAAAGAGAACATTTTTAAGACTGAATATATAGGGGGTGATGAGGCAAGATGCCCACTGGGGTTCACTTCCAACCCTCTTCACCTCTCAACACACATATTAAAAGTCAGGCTATGCTGATTTTTCTCGTCCCAATATTGAAACTAAATCATTTTTATTTTACACTTACATTTATGCATTTGACAGACACTTTTATCCAAAGCGACTTATATTGCATTATCCTATACATTAATACTTAGGCAATAGCAATCCCCTGGGATCGAACACACAATCTTGTTAACTCAATGCTCTTACCACTGAGCAACAGGAAAGCTTATTATTCATGTAATTGTTTCATCACAATACCATTATAAAAGGATGCTTTTCATTGTGCATGAATTTCTAATCATGAAGTATTTCTCGTTCTTCTTTTTTTGTGTGTGCAGCGAACACCACTCTGGGACCTCAAAATCTGACCAACGTTGAAAGAAATCACTCCACAGAGTTGTCGGGTTTATCAAACACAGAAATCTTCAGCATAAGCATATATTTTGTCATCCTAGTCATGGGCGTGATCGGAAACGGGCTTGTCATCTTTGTGACCGGCTACAAAATGGAGACGACAGTCAACTCCATTTGGTTTCTCAACTTGGCGATTGCAGACTTCATTTTCATTTTGTTCTTGATTCTCTATATTATTGTTACATTTTACAAGTTGGTCTGGCACTTTGGCGACGTCATGTGCAAAATCACATCCTTGGTCTCGATACTAAATATGTTTGCGAGTATTTTTCTGCTGACAGCCATCAGTCTGGATCGATGTCTGTGCACATGGGTGATCGTGTGGGCTCAGAATAAACGGACTCTAGTCAAAGCCAGAATCATCTGTGTGTTTGTGTGGCTTTTGTCCATCTGCTGCAGCATCCCTTTCGTCATCAATCGCTCTGTAATGAAACACGATGGAGTGGAATACTGCGTCTATTCAAGCCACATCAATGTCATTATGTCTCTGTTCATATACAGGTTTATGGTGGGCTTTGTAGTTCCCTTCTTCATCATTGCATCTTCATACATAGCTATTGGTGTGCGGGCCAAACGCCTCAAAAGAGGAAAGCACCTTCGGCCTTTTCGGGTCATTATACCTGTGATTTTGGCCTTTTTCATATGCTGGCTTCCTTTTCATGTTCAACAGTTGTGTCACACTAGTGCACTTAAAAATCATTGGAGGGACAGTGTTCGAGATGGTGTTGAGGCTTCAGGAGCTTTTGTAACCTGTCTGGTGTATCTGAACAGCTCTCTGAACCCCATTCTCTACGTGTTCATGTGTGACGAGTTCAAGAAGAAACTTAAAAAGTCTCTGCTACTGGTGCTGGAGGGGGCTTTTACTGAGGATCACCTGAGTTTCAGATCAGCACGCTTTTCTCGCCTCTCAGGGTCACTACAAGGTACTAAGCAGACACCTGACACAACCATCTGATCTTCTGGTAGTGGACAGGAGAACAACACAAGTGTCTATGACTGGAGATATAAACTTGTAAAAATGGAGATAAAGGTTTCCCAAACACTGGGTCAGATGGCACTTCCTGTTAGCTTTTACTAGCGTGGACCGGTGTCTGTCGACATGGGTTATGGTTTGGGCCTGGACCAAACAAACACTTTTCAGAGCAAAACTGGGCTGCTTTCTTATGTGCTTGTGTAACGATGTAAAGAATGCAAAATGTTTTACTGTTATGTAAATCCTGCATGAATGAGGTTGCGCTGTGTCCGCTGCTCTGGGGGCGCTATAGCCCAGCAAGTGCAAAGTGAATCTGCAGTAATGGAGAAATGCTGCAGGTGGAGCTACAATGTTCAAACTTACCCAAGTGTCTTCCTTAAATGCTCTGTGGGCAGGTCATCTTAAATAAAATATCACATGATCTCAGTTCAAAGTTGCAGTGTATTCATAAAGGATGAGACAGACCAGAGAATGAAAAAATTAAAATGATAAAACATTTATTGCTTCCAGACAACAAACTACAGTAAATGCTCAACTGATTTCCCAAATGGTTTAGGAGCAAATAAAAGGCTAGTAGTGTATCGATTTGTAGTGGGTTTTTTCACCCCCTTCATCATCATCTTCGCATCGTACGTGACAAATTGGATTAAGATCTCAACGACTTTCTAAAAACTAAAAATCTTATTATTCTGGCTGCAATTCTGGCGTTGTCTTATGATGGCTTCCCTTCTATAGCTACACATTTGTTTACATCTGGATACATGAAATCGATCTAACAAAGCCATCAGCCATGCTCAAAAGCTTTAAGGAAGTGTTAGATGATATGGGGCTCACCACTCTCGCCTATCTGAAAATCTGTCTGAAGGTGTTCTTGTACCTGTTCTTGTGTGATGAATTCAAGAAGAAACTAAAGCAGTCTTTAATGGTGTTTGAGAGTGCATTTGCAGAGGAACACCTGGCTCTCCTACAACATTCCCATCCTAACCTAAATCCCAATCCAAGGGTGGGACAGGAACAGATTAGACCGGGTCTTCAGTATTTGAGGTCAACGTTTTAGCCTGCACTGAATAATTTTATAATGAGATTAGGATTTTAGAAGATAGTTGAAGATATTCTGCTTTGTCATGCTGCATCCCATAGGGAAACAAATCATATATATATATATATAATATAAAAAAAAATCTTGACATCATTGTGACTAAAAGACCAGATAGAAATGTTCTATCTCCTGCATCTCAGATACTTTTACAATTTTTCCAGCAGTTTCTGAAGAGATTCTCAACAAATTTACAATAATCCAGATTGTTTTAACTCCACAGACAACATCATTAAGCCTCCATACTCTTGATGTATTTTATCAATTGTCTTAAATGAAACACAAATATATCAAATCTTCAGGACTAACAACATCTGAGCAATACCATTTTCCACTGGGAAGAGATCCATCTCAAAATAATAAGCAAATGCATGCACAGTCATCCGTGATGCATGTTACGCATGTTTTTATATACAAACAAACGCCTTATGATTTGAATCTGTGAATTTGAGGTTTTTATGAACATGAGACGATTTGTACAAATAGTGACAGAATTTTTTAATACAAATGACGTATTTTGTGTTCGTATATAATCATTTTGCGCATACCAAAGACAAGTTGTGCATTTGTGGATCAGGCAACACATGCATTCATCCTGTTCTGTGCATCTGAATTTTGATACTTTCGTTTCGTTGCTTTCAGCATTACACGACTCACACTTCAAAGAAGTATCAATAAATAAGATGACGCCTACGCGTTATTTTCCTTTAATAAATGTCTTTCATTTCGTGTCTGTGAAATTCGGAACCGGATGAATATTAATCACGTTGTACACACGGATATACATTTTGGGAAAGCAAATGTTCTCTTTTGTATTAATAGATCATAATTTGTCTAATAAAAAATGTGCATTTGTGGGTCATGCGACACACGTGCATCCATCATGTTCTGTGCATTTTGGTTTGAGACTACTGCATAAAATGGGGTAAGATAAATAATGAATAATTTAAGACTTAATTCAAGATTATTTGTCTTACCCCATTAGCAGATTTTTTGCTTGTTTTAGCACAAATTAATGAAATTTCAAATTTGTTTACTAAAAGCAATATTTATTTTCTTAGGTCTGTTTGCTCATCAAGAAAATGCTTCTTGACTCAAGAATGTTTGGATATTTTTACTGGAAAAGAAGAAGAAAAAAGACTAAGGAAGAATGTTATTTTATGCAGTGTATTGTTCCGCGATTTTGCGTTGGATAATCCACACACAAATAACTTCCGATCCACACACAACCGTGGCTGGAAAAAGCAACTACCACTAGTCGGTAACTTGGTTGCGTAAATACTTTAGACAAGTTGGTTTTATTTTTGACAGCGCGGTTGACGTTCGAAAACGTTATGTTATAATCTACAATATTTACATAAGTATTTTTTAATGTATACGCATGGCTTCTCAATACATCGCTTACGTTCAAACAGGGCTCGAGACTACACATAATTTGAATCTTTCCCGTCTAGCTTTAATAACGTGAGAAATTCCCGGAATGTGTTTCAAAAATCTAATCTTGGATCAAAAAATAAAAAAATGAATTCCCAGACTTGCACAAAATGAAATCAGTTCACAAGACAGTCAATTCCAGGCATTAATTTTACAATCAGCGCTGCACCGGCCTTGTCTGTCTTTCGCTTAGCCCCGTTGAGCATCGGCATGTTATACACTGTCTGCATCGCGTCGATCTAAACCGGCAGGGCCGGCCCGAGGCATAAGCGAACTAAGCGGCTCCATCCATCCATCCATCCATCCATTTTCTACCGCTTATCCGAACTACCTCGGGTCACGGGGAGCCTGCGCCTTTCTCAGGAGTCATCGGGCATCAAGGCAGGATACACCCTGGATGGAGTGCCAACCCATCGCAGGGAACACACACTCACTCATTCACTCACACACTCACACCCTACGGACAATTTTTCCAGAGATGCCAATCAACCTACCATGCATGTCTTTGGACCAGGGGAGGAAAACGGAGTACCCGGAGGAAACCCCCGAGGCACGGGGAGAACATGCAAACTCCACACACACAGGTCAGAAGCGGGAATCGAACCCCCAACCCTGGAGGTGTGAACGTGCTAACCACTAAGCCACCGTGCCCCCCTAGTTATATAAATGAATTAATAAATGAATTAATGAATATGAACTTATAAATGAAATGAATAATTCAAGATAAGAAAATTCTGATTTGCCGACAACTGCTGCTGTGACTGCTAGCGGTTGAATAATGCGCAATTGCGCTTAGACACATTTCGCGTGCATTGACAATTCGCGCCTGCGCGCAAGTGCGTGTCACTGTAATTAATAAATGACAAAGCATGTCACTAAAAAGGATGTATCCCTCTGGTGCCGAAAAGAGAAAAAAGAAAAGGACAGAGGAGTAGAAAAAAGAGCAGGATAAAGGTATGTTTGCATGATTAGTGACAAATTGTGCTCACGTCACTTTAGGTAGCTGCGAGCCATGACTCGTGATCTTATAAGCCATCGCCAGAGCTAACGTTAAATCCCCGCCATCAACAGTTGAATGTCTCGCATTATTAATATACATTTCTCCAGGTGTATTTCACGTATTGATTATAGATATCAGTTTAAGTTGGAGAAAACAGCCGAAGGGGAACTTAACCTTCTAAGTTAAAGGGATGCCCGCTAGCATATGTGTGTTGAAGTGAATGTTAAAATACTAAGACTAAGTGGACTTGCATAAATTAGTATTGATAACAAAGTTGGCCAAGCAATACCATACAATGATGTCATCATCAGTGACTTTGCCTCCAGAAAAGCTAGCAAGGAACGATTTTAAGGTCATTGTTGTACAATTGTCATTGTTGAACCCTTGTTGTTCTTATGTTTGCTTTCATTATTTAAGTATCTATTTTTTTGTAACATTCTATTTTTGATTATATGAATGTTTGTCTATTTTGGTTTTATTTAAAAGATTGCACATTTCATTTGCATTTGAACATTTGCTAATTATTTATTTCTTGTTTTGTGACAGTTTGTATTCAGAAGTTTAAGAGTAAAGTCTTTTATTTAAGTATCTATTGAGTATTTTATTTATTTATTTTGAATTAATATATAACTTCACTCTATTCATTTATAATGTAACATTATAGCATGACATTTGTGTCAATAATCTTAAATCAGGTGACTCCGCTTTCTGGGAGTGGGCCCCCCAAATCAAATTCTGCTTAGGGCCCCCAAGAGGCTCGGGCCGGCACTGTAAACCGGACAAGATCGCGCAAACCAGACAAGCTATTCGGCAACACTCAGCAACAAATGTTGACGCTGCTGATAGTCCTGCCAACACTCACATAAGCTTGGGACACAATTAACGATGTTTACGTTTTTCTCTTTTCTACCACTTTTTCTACGATTATATATGAACACTAAATACAACATTTGCGTTCAAATGGCTGAGCACGCGTCCTATGGTGGCGCAGACCTATCTTCACTTTTCTTTCACCTTTGCCCCAGAAGCTGTCCCAAGCATGAGGGTGCCTCCGATAGCGGCACATGCCCTGGCTGCCTCCCCTCCTGACTATCCATCTGCCTTTGCCCAAGGAGCCGAACCAAGCGTGAGGCTCCGCACATTGCTCCGGTGGCAATCTTCCCGACTTTTCATCTTTCCCCCTGGAGCTGACCTAAGTGAGAGGCTCCCTCTGTTAGCGGCACCTGCCTGACTTTCCATCTGACTTTGCCCAAGGAGATGATCCCAAGCGTCAGGCTGCCTCCGCACACGGCTCTGGCGGCCACTTTCCTTCCTCCTCTCTCTCTTTCTCAGGACTGCTCTCCCTTCAAGCTGGTGTCCGCCTCTCCAATGCCGATCCAACCAAATGCCCCGCTTTGCCCCTTAGCACCACAAAAACAAAATAGGGGGAACCCTCCCCTTGCAGTCATAGCAAGCTCTCAGACATCGATACTCATCAAAGGCATTTAAAGAGCCAAGCCCAGAACCCAGTCAACCAACTGAACCCCAAAGGCTACCACTCAATTCACACCACACGCATGCTCGACGAGATGCTCACACTAGCATCTGGCTTTCCAGCAGACCATTTCTCCAGCCAGTCCTTCCGCATATGGGTGGCAACCAGAGCCGGCCAAAAGGCCTCTCCCAACCCCAGATCCAAACTCTGGGTAGCTGGTCGTCGGAGTCTTTTAAAAGCTACATTGTTCAGATCGCTCCCTCATTAAAGAAGCCCATCTGACCCTCACCACACAAATCATGTAGCGCCAGCCCGCACCCATATTCCACAACTCCCCTCACAGGAGCCTGCTCCCCCTTCGTCTCTCCACTGCAGCGGAATAAACAGTATCGCCGCAGCGACTGTCCCCACTGGGGCCAGTGCTTCCACAGCACACCAAATACGCATACTATCCGCCCCACTTTATTATCTGCCCAGCGAACTCGTGAAACACATTATTTAGATAACTAGAACTCATATAACTTACTTACTAACATACTCTACTTTTTGTGCTTTTCTTGAAATGTAATAGCCATATATGAAAATGCAGACGAAGGGTATAGAAGGAGAACACCAACCAAGAATATGTGTGATTATTAGGAAATAATTCAACAAATGTCTTACCATCTGCCATTATTCGTATGAAGCATTTTTCGCCAAAAATTTAAATCTTCACAAGCGAGTGTAATTTTTTTTTAAAGTATTTTATTTCGAGATGTGGCGTCTTTTTCATCACTCGATTCTGATGTGAAATTCAAATGTGCATTTAACAAGGGTGATGGAAACCCGGCAAGTGTCTTTTATCTGTCTGCTTGTGTTTTTGTTTTGCTTTTTGTAAGACACGGATAAAACTTGTCATCCATAAAACTTGACATTCAGAAAAATGAAATGTAGACTGTTTAATTAAAATAGACATCAACAAAGATAACATTTACACGTATAGCATTACAATGTAAAGCGTGTGCATAACAAAACAATGAGAAAAACATTAAGTGAATAAATCTCAATTACAGAGTCAACTTAAGGTCAATGGTACATTACTCAAATACATTTCTCTGTTTTTTTTGGATCAGCCTGACACTGACTAAAACAAGAATGGCAATATGGGAGAGTTGGGGTAAACCACCAGGTCGAAATTACAAATGTATGTCTCCAATCATGTACAGATGCACAGATTTCTTGAATACCACCAAGCTGAAGTCGGTCTGCTTAAAGCATGTTGACTCTGAAAGGTGTGAGCAGGTCGAATTTAACGTGAACTCAAATGATCCTCAGTAAAAGCCCCCTCGAGCACCAACAACAGAGACCTTTTAATTTTCTTCTTAAACTCGTCACTCATGAACACATAGAGAATGGGGTTCAGACAGCTGTTCAGATAAGACAAGCCGGTTACGACAAGTTCCGCAACAAAAATTTTAGCACCATCCAAACTCCATTTATTCTTAACAGCAGTAATTACATACAAGTGTAGAACATGATAAGGAAACGAACATATGAAAAATGCCAAAATCACAGATATGATACGGAAAGATTTAAGGTGTTTCACCCGTACACCAATAGCTATGTATGAAGATATAATGATGAAGAAGGGAATTAGAAAGCCCATCGTAAACACGTATATGATCAGAGATGTGAAGACATTCATGGACAATACAGGGCCACAGAATTTATGTCCATTAAGTACCTGAACAGAATAAAAAATGGCAAACTGGATGCTGCAGCACATGGATAAAAGCCAGACAAACACACAGATGATTCTGGCTTTGACTAGAGTCCGTTTATTCTGAGCCCACACCACCAACCATGTGCACAGACATCGATCCAGACTGATGACTGTCAGAAAGAAAGCACTCGCAAACATATTTTGCATTGATATGAAGGTTGTGAATTTGCACATGAAGTCGCCCAATGTCCAAACATACTTGTGGAACTTTAAAATGATGTTGAAAATCAAGGACAACATCAAAATGAAGTCAGCAATCGCCAAGTTGAGAAACCAAATGGAGTTGACTGTTGTCTTCATTTTGTAGCTGGTTACAAAGACGACAAGGCCGTTTCCGATCACACCCGTGACAAAGATGACAAAATAAAAGCATATGGTGACGATTTCAGTGTTTGTTAAACCCATTGCCACTGTGGAGTGATTTCTGTTGGTCAGATTTTGAGGTCCCAGAGTTGTGTCTGGTGCACAAAGGAAAGAGAGATGTCTCATGAATACAAAATGTACTTTAAAAAGCAAACCTGTTTTAATCTTTTTAGTTTAGAGTCTTTAAACACTTATAGTGTTGTAAAACAGAGATAAATTCGGAAAGAATTACGTATAGGTACTATAAACTCTTACCCATTTTCTTCTTTTTGTCTATGGGATGTTGTCAAAACACACAACGTCTCAGTATGAGCGTTTGGATTCAGTTTGTCTCTGTATAAAGGAGATATTATGGGTGGGGTGATGATGTTGGAAGGCTGGGCGGTTCTAAAATCTTCTTCTGCCTAGCCATCATGGAAGATGTGAAACAAGCCCAGAGACCACTGTGATGTTTTTTTGTAAACCAGGACCACTGTGATTAAATATTGTCATATTGTTACAAAATGTAACCAACTTGTCACTCACAGCACAACTTTATTCGTGTCAGCCAGCATGTCTTTCAACTTAACATATTTAAATATATATATATATAACTATATATCAACGCATTCTGATGAGAATTCATACCTATTTCACGAGATGGCTCATTCACGTGAATTCCTACGATCTTTTTATTATGATTTGACTTTGCCCCTTGATGTTAGTTTCAGGGGCGGGGTAAGGATGGACCTTTATCATTGCTTTTACAGCTCGTAAAAATTGTGCGTTTTAGATAAATTAGCCTTAGTGGCTATTTAAGGGTTGGGGTGCAATAAATATGTACAACTTCCTTTGGTGAAAGTTGTAATTATGTATATATACACGGTCTGTGTATTGAAAATCGTGCTTTGTGACACGAAAAAGGATGAAATTGTGTCCAGGAATCAATAGATTCTAAATTTTGTGCCTAAGACACGAACTGCCATGAGACGTTGTTGTTTAAACAGTAGCAGTAACAGATACTAACTGATATAAGAAGTGCAAAAGCTTTTACTCTATCAATACCGATAAATAAAACGCACATGGCTCCTATAGTGCTGAATGATGAACTGAATGTGACATGTTTTGCTTCAATAAAGTTCACTAAAAAGCAAATTTATCATCATCTCACCCCTAATCTTCTTTTATATAAGAGGAAAACACCATTAATTGTTCATGCATGACATTAAACTCTCTTGAGCTTTCAAAACATCTGAGAAGAATGGAAGAAGAAATTAAGCAAAGGTTAAGAATCTACATCTATGCATTATGCAATGTCTGCCTTTTATAATGAAGCAAATTAATTTCTGTTTTTAAGACACCAAGCATTTTACATTTTGGGCAACCGTGTTTTTTTCTTGACTTCTGCAACTTTACTGGTTTAGGGTTGTTCAACATGACCACTTCTAAAATAAGAACTCTAACATGATCATATCTGTGTGAACTGTGGTTTTTCAATGTAAACTGCAAGATAAAGATAAAAATTCTCACACGGCCAGCTTATGTGTAATGTGTGAAATGCAATTTAAATGCAATATAAAATTGTTTAAATCAAACATCGCTAATAAAGTTGGATTATTAAGATGTTTTAAAGTTGTTTAAATTAGCTACTAGCAGTATCACGTCTGAGGTCAGATCAACAGAAAGAGTTTTCATAACTCACAGTTACGTGTATCAGGCAAGGCTTTATGAAATGCTGTATGTGGACACAAGACGTTCACTGATATTGTCTTTTAAATCCAAATCGTCAATTCATTGTTCCAAAGGTTTGCTTAACTGTAATGAGGCATTTCTCTTTCCTCTTTTTGGGGTAACTTTTTGCTTATTAAGACAGATTCTGGACACTTAGAATAACCATAAAATATATGATTAAAAAGAAGCTCATTCAATTTGTCAGTTTGCAGACAGCTCAGCAGGAAGGTTGAGTCAGAGCTTTGATGCTAGAGAGAAAACCAATCAACAGGCATCTTATTGATTTTTATAACTGATTAAATTTAAAGCAATATAGATGGATATTAAAATAAATATTTCCTATTTTTTATTGGATTACATGTTTCATATTATTCAAAGAATGGCAGTGAGTTGTTAACAGTTCAGTGATTTCAGTGATAGCTTTCCTGTAGCTCAGTGGTAAGAGCATTTTGTTTACAACACAAGGTCGTGGGTTCGATCCCAGGGGATTGCACATACATAAGAATAAATGTATAGGTTACTGTAATGTAAGTCGCTTTGGACAAAAGCGTCTGCCAAATGCATAAATGTAAATGTGATTTTCCCTACATTTTTTTATTTCTAATGTTTGTCTACATTTTAGATGCAAAATAGAGTGCCACTCTGCATTTGGTGACTAGATGTATACATAAGCGGGTATGACGGGACACTTAGCCTATACTCCTTAAGATGAGACACAAGATTGGATTCATGAGAACAAAACAAGATTATTACTTAATGTTGAAATATATGAAAAAAATGTATTTTGTTCAAGTTAATGTCATAAACTGTAAAATAGGTGCATTTTGAAAAAAAATCCCTAAATTAATGTAATTTTACGACTATTTTTATCAATTATAATATGGTTTAAAAGTGGCAGGTCATATTCCACACAAATTTCAACATCAAACTCCATCATTTTAATATCACGGGACCTTTACGAGAAATCTTGTCACATTTTAATCTTGCGAGATCTTGTGAAAAGAGATCTTGTCACATCCCTAATAAACACTGTTTCATGTTTAAGAAAACACATGGGAAAACTTTTCAGTGTTAGTATCAGAACACACTAACAAGTTAACTGAGTGTCAGTTTTTTGTCCGTAATGTACTTTAACAAGACGCTTTTTATTTTGACGTAGGCCTACAAATGAATTTGACTATTTGTATTTTGGCAGAGACATGAAAATATACATTGGCCTATATCCATAGAAAACCATGTGTTGGGTGTGCAGCATTTAACCATCGCTCAACGTGCTTTTTTCTTGTTTTTTGTGCGGGTAATAAAACTTTAAAAACCACATCACTGCTGATGTTAATATTATTGATAAATTTATGAAATTATTACTTTTTCTATCGCAACTTGTTCTGCGTTTTCAGGCGACAATGAGTTTTAACAAATATTTATTTAACTTATTTTTAAAGAGAGAACCTGATTTCTGTATAAATTCTTATTTATTTAGCATATATTTCAATACAATTTTATTTTAAAACATTACTTTACTTTGATCAAGTCTTATGAAACTTAAACCTATTCTTTCTAACTGCAACAATATTTCTTCATCTAAAATCTAACGGAAATAAATAACAAACGCAACACGATGCTGTGTCTAATGGGGTTCTACTTCTGACAATAAGGATATTCAGAATTTTTTATTGTTAATTGTTAATAAACTAAATTTAATTTTAAAGCATACGTGGCCATTATCTTTTTATCATTTCATTTCATTTTATGGGACCCATATATTAAACTTCATTCTTGTTGGGTTTTCTCTAACAAACTTGATGGCGCAACCTTGAAGCCCAGGGCTCCCTCGGGCTCATGGTAGTCACGGGCCCCCATGGGCACTGGCCCAATTGGCCCGGTCAGTGATGCATCCCTGTTAGGGATCTACCTCTTAAACATAAATCCGTGTAATTATGAAAAAAACAACTGTTTACGTTATACACAAACAGGGCGATCGCCCCTCTTGCAAAAAACACATGAAGCGTCACATGTCCTGACCATGTCCTTGACCTTGTGCTAAAACAAATGCCTTTCCAGCCTGATGAGTGATTGAAAAATGAGAACAAAAGGCAAAAGGGGGTTCGAAACCCAGTTGATCTGGTGCAAACCGCGTTCCAATATAACAACATGATCAGCGAATGACATCAAAGTACCGCGAGAGCGATTAGAAAGCACCGCTTGCTCTTTCCGGCGTGATGACCTCAACTCTGTCCCAAAATGCACTCCCAAGTACCGTTGTGGACTCATGCCTATAGTGCCCTATAGGTCTGCACTTCCTGACGTAACCAAGTATGGCCTCAGAGGATGTCCACAAGACCGGAGTGCGCCCTACGGGCATGGCTTTTATTAGTTGTGATTTAGGAAGTTTCATTTGTTGAAACTGTTTGGCTCTAATTTGCAATGCAAAAGTCAAAAATGCTATCGATGCCATTGCTCCAGTAAAGGTCAAGGTGATAACTGGCAGGCGTAAAGCACCCTGGAGAAACACACCAGCAGTACAAAGCATGAAAAGAACATGCAGAAAAGCAGAGCGTATGTGGCGAAAAACCAAACTTGAAGTTCACTATAACATCTATAAAGACAGTCTGCATGCCTTCAATGTTGACTTAGGCAAAGCTAGACAAACTTTTTTCTCTAACATTATAAACTGCAAAATAAATAACACTCGCACCCTTTTTGCTACTGTAGAGAGACTAACAAATCCCCCTAGTCAAGTTCCTAGGGAAATGCTGTCTGATGACAAATGCAATGAATTGCTACTTTTTTCCTTCAAAAGATCAGTAATATCAGAATGGAAATCGCCAAAGCTCCATGCGGCAGTCAGGTCAGTCTGACTTCAGTACATCAGAAATTAGTTACTTTGTCTGAATTTCAGACAATTGATCTCGAAACCCTGGAGGAAACGGTACAGCATCTTAAGGCATCAACTTGCAGCCTTGACACACTTCCCACATCTTTTTTCAAAAGAGTGTTTAACTGTTTGGAAGCAGATCTCCTAAAAATAGTTAATGCCTCACTGCTCTCAGGAACATTCCCAGAGTCCCTAAAAAATGCCGTTGTCAAACCTCTTCTAAAAAAGGGCAATCTAGACAAAACCTTACTATTCAACTACAGACCAATATCAAATCTTCCTTTTATAGGCAAGATCATTGAAAAGGTTGTCTTCAATCAGCTGACCAAATTCTTGAACTTAAATGGCTACCTGGACAATTATCAGTCTGGTTTCCGTCAGCATCATAGCACAGAGACAGTGCTCATAAAGATAATTAATGATATTCCATTAAATTCTGATTCAGGCAAAATATCAGTTCTGGTTCTACTAGATCTCAGTGCTGCTTTTGACACGGTAGATCATACTCCTACATAGGCTGGAAAACTGGGTAGGGCTTTCTGGATTGGTACTTAAATGGTTTGGGTCATACCTTTAAGAACAACAGTAGCTACTTTTAAATCCAGATTAAAAACACACTTGTTTAGCTGTGCATTCACAACTTGAGCACTGTGCTGGTTTACATCAACTGCTCTTCTATTTCTAATTTATTTTATTTTGCTCTTATTCTTTTCATATATACACTCACATTTTTTAATCAATTTCATTGCTGTTTTATTGTTTCTTAAAAATCTAAAGTTTTTGTGATCTTAAATCATTTCCATTTTAAAGTTACATTTTATTTCTTTCTGTCAATCATTTTATGTAAAGCACTTTGAATTGCACTTGTGTATGAAATGTGCTATATGAATAAACTTGCCTTGCCTTGCCTTGCCTAATTTGTCTTATTTTGTATTGATATCAGGCAACAGAGGAATGTTATAAGCAGGGTAAATAATTGTGGCATAATGTAACCGAGTGCAGCTCACTTCAAACTACTGTCAGTAAGTTTAGCATTTGATACTAAACATTCAAATTTAGCATTAATGTGACAAGTAGTCCGTCTTTGCTCTTGGTTGGGGATGGAATTGCCTGAGCTGGAGCTGGGATGGTCTCAGTCAGTCTGCGGGATCTTGCTGGTGGACGGCACAGGATGTTCAGCTGAAGCTGGCGTAATCCTTTCCTGTAGCTCAGCGGTAAGAGCAAGGTTATGGGTTCGAACCCAGGGGATTGCAAATGTGAAAATTTAAAGGATAATGTAAATCACTTTGGATAAAAGCTTTTGCAAAGTGCATAAAATATAGTAAGGGATTGGTGGTGAGTCTAGTTAGCAACTCACGATCACTTTGCCTACATAAAGTTTCCAATTAAAATGTTCACAATTGATTTAAAAGAAAATATTATTCACATTCAATTCTCACTCTTATTGTCGTCCATACTTCAGAAAAACACGCAGATGCACTCGTCGCTTTCTTTAGCTAAAATCATATGGTCCTAGAAATGCTTCCACAGAAATGCGGTTCTGAACGTGCAGCCTCCGGGTTTGCATGCAGATGCTACACAGACTTTTAGTTTCAAGAGTTAAGATGAATATTCATGAGCTGCATGAGCATGCGTGCGTACTGTGAAGCAAAGATGCCAGACTTCAGTTTCTGTACGCAGCACGTCCAATGGATTGTTTCGAGAAGGTAATTACTAATTAGATTTAACAAACCAAGATAGGCGTAAACAACAGTGTTAAATAAATCATTTACACTTTCTAGTTTTAGTAATTAGTCATTTTGCTGTCTTACAGAAGTTTCGTTTGTAACCTGACGTAGGATACGGAAGAGCAAACATAGAAACGTTTTCAGTAACTTCCCCACGTAAATCTTTGATCCTGGAGAAATCATCATCATTATGACGCTTACCTTGAAATATGTGTTGATGGCCTAATAAACTTTTTGAAACTATAAAATTTGTCTGTGTCAGGGGTCAATTCTTTATTGACCTGTTACCGCATTTGAACTTTACATGGACCCTGAGACAGGCTAAGTGAGCACATGTTGCGTTGTGGATATATGTGGCAATCATTGAATCATTTGTCATGTCATTTAAATGTATTGTTCAAGTTTTTAAACAAATCTGAAGTGTGTAAGGCATGTGTTAACTTATACTGTTGCTACTGTTCATGTAACATCGTCTAAATCGTTTAGATGTGTTTTTCTTTTTATACACAAATGTGAACTAATTCATTTCACATCCAAAAGGTATATTACATAAAATCTTGCATTGTGAGGTTCGATAAACATCAGTGACATGCAATAAAACATTTCAGTTACAAAAGTTCTTTAAAAGGACCAGACATATAGTGGCGTCAACTCACGTAAACCAAATGAAGCTCCTGCAGACAGGCATGAACGAGCCATTTTTAAAGAGGGTGTTTATTAAAACAGCCTTTCAGCACCCTGAAATAAAATCAGACTCCATGTTTGTTACAGATCTGGGAATTCCAGTCTCAATTTTTTATTCTTTAATCAGGAATATGTAAAAGGTTATCAGACATGTCCTCTTCTGTAGTTTAAATAACTTTCAGAATAAAAGACCAACAGTGGACAATTCTTTAACCTATAATATGAAATGAATGCATTTCTTGCGAATTAGTTTACTTTGCCCTGAGTATGCTCATCTTGAAAAAAAATATCACCAGAGCTCACAATTCTATGTAAACTTATTATTAATGCTTTTAAACATCTTAAAGAGACAAAATGCAATGGTACTGCTGTATTTCAAAACTTTAGTTTGTCTCTGTTTTCAATCCACATTCCTAGTATACATGGGGGGGAAGTGGGCTAAATAAACTTGGTTTGTTCACTTTAATGTGTTACTTTAATAAGTGGGGTAAGTGCACAAAAACCTTTGATGTGCATCTTATAATAAAATGTTGCGCCAAACTGCAGTTCAAACGTCAGAATTTATTTACCTTCTCGTAAAACCATAGACATGCATAAACTAAAAAGCTTGAAATTTTCAGTTTAAGGCGCATGCACCGAAGCTCATAAATATTCATGTCACTCCGCCCCTTGAAACCGAAAATCTCGGAAACCAAAAATCTCGTAACGACTGTTACATTGTAGATCTTATTAGCGTTGGTCCCCGCCTCCACTCTTCCTATTGCAGACAGCACATGCTCTATATTCCACCTTTACCTCTACCTTGTTACAGCCATCTGTCCTTAATTTAACATTTACATTTATGCATTTTGCAGACGCTTTTATCCAAAGCGACATTTCATTATCCTATACATTTATACATAGGTATCTGGAATCACCCTCAGATCGAACCCACAACCTTGCGTTGTAAACGCAATGCTCTTACTGAGCTACAGGTAATCTAATCACATTTAATAAAACACTTTTTAAAAGACATTTCCATAGAGTGAAAGCAAAAAGCAGTAACTGATGTACCAGGTACAAGAAGTGCACTCAAAATGTTCAACTCCATTAATAGAGATAGATTACCACTAGGTGGCTCCCTATCAGTGGCAAAGAAACACTCATTGAGGGAAAATACAAATGCTAACAAAATGTGAGGTTTTGATATACAATGTTGGTTATGGGTTTGCTGTTATATTTTTGAATAGTCATGAAAAACTTTCTATTTGGAAATCTCTAATCTCTAATTGTTTGCTTTTTGATATTCAAAATAGTTTTCCTCTATATTCCCTGCTTACATCATCACCCCACCCATAACTCTCAGATATACCAGACTGACTCTAATTGTTCGTGCAGAGACGTTGTTGAAGGTTTTGACAACATCTACCTGAAGACAGTGGCGAGGATTAAAGACCTAGAAAATGGGTAAGAATTTATAACTACATCTACTGCATATTCTGTTGTTTGCTTCTTATAAAGTAGCACATTCATTTTCTTGTCAAGATATTCAGTGTGAGAAGAGATGTGATATTTACACAATAGCTGGTGAAGTTGTCAGGTTATTTTTAAAGGCAGCTTTGTTTTCTTCCTCTATCCGTCTGTTCCATTATCTTGGCCCTATGCATCTTTCCATTGATCAAGTTAGTTAAATTCAAATTATGCATACTTATCTCATAGAAATCATAAAATGATCACATCCGTCTGTGCTGCTGTCACTAAATATCGACTCTTAAAGATTCTGCTGTGGACTCTTGTCTTGTTGACACATTTCTGACCAGTTTTACTAGTGATCTCGATCACACATGAAATTCAATGTGTACGGAACCAAGTTAAATGGATTAACTGTGTTAATAAAGAATGTAAGAAGAATAAAAAATGTATTAGCTAATAATGCTGCATTGTTAAGATGTTTTAGTGTTGGTTTGCATAAATGCAAAATCAGCAGTATACAGTATTGTACATTGAGATCGGATTATCAGGAAGAGCCTGTCAAAGGCAGGGCATCATGTGGTTTGTGGTTTATGTGGACATCACATGTTATATACACTGTGCCATGTTCTAATACATTTACTCACATTCAGTTTTTGTTTCAAATCAGCTTACTTGTGTATTGGTTTTATAAAAAATAAAATTTTATATATAAAAAATGAATTAGTATGAAACTGTTTTTCGGTTAACTAACTGATTTAATTATGAACATTTTCTCAATGACCCCTTGACTGTTTGGTTTATTTTTTTATTTTTGTACAAGTAAATCCTTAAAACTATAAACAATAAATCCACTATTGATGTCTTGAGTAATGTAACAGAGCATTTTTAACAAATAATATAAAGGGGATTATGAGGGAAGATGCCCACTGGGGTTCACTTTTACACTTTTTCACCTCTCAACACACATATTAAAAGTCAAGCTAGGCTGGTTTTTACCCGTCCCAATATTGAAACTTAATCACTTTTATGACAATTTTTTTGACAATAAATAATACAAGTATGCTTTTCATTGTGCATGAATTTGTAGCCATGAAGCATTTCTCGTTCTCCTTTTTTTTGCAGCGAACAGCACTCTGGGACCTCAAAATCTGACCAACGTTGTAAAAAATCACCCCACAGAGTTGTCGGGCCTATCAAACACGGAAATCTTCAGCATATGCATATATTTTGTCATCTTAGTCATGGGCGTGATCGGAAATGGGCTTGTCATCTTTGTGACCGGCTACAAAATGAAGACGACAGTCAACTCCATTTGGTTTCTCAACTTGGCGATAGCAGACTTCATTTTCATTTTGTTTTTGATTCTCTCTATCGTTGTTACCTTTTACAAAATGGTTTGGCCCTTTGGCGACATCATGTGCAAAATAATGTCCTTGGTCTCGATACTAAATATGTTTGCGAGCATTTTTTTGCTGACAGTCATCAGTCTTGATCGATGTCTGTGCACATGGGTGATCGTGTGGGCTCAGAATAAACGGACTCTAGTCAAAGCCAGAATCATCTGTGTGTTTGTCTGGCTTTTCTCCATCTGCTGCAGCATCCCTTTTGTCATCAAACGCTCTGTAAAGAAACACGATGGAGTGGAATACTGCGCATATTCAAGCCCAATCGATGTCACTATGTCTCTGTTCATATACAGGTTTATGGTGGGCTTTGTAGTTCCCTTCTTCATCATTGCATCTTCATACATGGCTATTGGTGTGCGGGTCAAACGCCTCAAAAGAGGAAAGCAGCTTCGGCCTTTTCGGGTCATTATACCTGTGATTTTGGCCTTTTTCATATGCTGGCTTCCTTTTCATGTTCAACAGCTGTGTCACACTAGTGCACTTAAGAATAATTGGAGGGACAGTGTTCTAGAAGGAGTTGAGGCTGCAGGACCTTTTGTAACCTGTCTGGTGTATCTGAACAGCTGTCTGAACCCCATTCTCTATGTGTTCATGTGTGACGAGTTCAAGAAGAAACTTAAAAAGTCTCTGCTGCTGGTGCTCGAGGGAGCTTTTACTGAGGATCACGTGAGTTTCAGATCAACACGCTTTTCACGCCTCTCAGAGTCACAACAAGGTACTAAGCAGACACACGACACAACCCTCTGCTCCTCTGGTAGTGGACAGGAGAACAACACAAGTGTCTAGATTCTTGATGACTGGAGATATACACTTGTAAAAATGTAGATAAAGGTTTCCCAAACACTGGGTCAGACGAACAGATCGTCCCGCTCCAAACTTCTGCCATTGGTTGAAGTCAGGGCATCTAAACAAGCAGAGCAAGAATCACCAAACTCTGAATGTTTTTCTCATTGCTTTGTTAAACACAACATTTAGATTACAATTCTGTTCGTGCAAATGTTTTCTTTGTTTTTGTCTTTAAAGTCACGTTAATTGAGAAAAACGTCTATTTTGCTGTGTAGTTGTTGCATTTATGTTTTTTAAAACATATGTTTTGTTACATATTTGTCTTCTCTCAATACAAAAAACTTTTTATACTGAACAATGTCTTTTTCTCATTGTAGATGAAACAAACGCACTGCCTCAGCCTTCACTCTCACTCAGCAAATAAATCAGGTTATAGGCATGCAAGCATGCAGGTTGTGAATATCTTCAAAAGTTGCATGAATTAAGTTTATTTACTTTTTCTGCTAGCAGTGCATGAATTGATTTTATGCAGAAGTAAACTGAAAATCATACACTTGAAAATGAAAATATTACAACAGATGTACATTGTAATGTATGAAACATGCTCAGTAATACAACACAAAAGGAATAATATAAAAGTCCCGTACATTTTTAATATAGTCTAATATCAAGAGGAATAAGAAGTCAACCTGTTTTCCTTTGTCTATACGCTTACAAATTGTACAGAGGTGTTAGTAGTTCTCTTTATAATTTGTGTCTTCTTTATCTTCCAATGAAGCCATTTTTTGGAGCAGAAGCGTAATCAATATATGGGCCTTAACACAGAACAGTACTGCCGACTGAATCATTGGCAGATGCTCCATGTTTTGCAAACATAGATGCCGAGAAGCTTTTTTACACCTCCTGTGTATCAAATATTACTGTAATGTGTCCTACACTGAATACACTGAATTGTTCCATAACAGAGGTGGAGTGTTACCCACCGTAATTTCAGAAAACAGTTCATTTCTCTTTCCTCTTATCTTATTTAAAGACGGTGTGCTGCATTTGACAGTAAAGTAACATACAGATCAGCACTTGTTTGTTAACTCTGAGATAAGAACATCATAAAACCGGTAAGGTTATTGACCATTTTATTGATTTCATCGCTGTTTTGCATTTCTTTCCAATTTTATTTATTTTTTCGTCTTGAAAACAGTTTAAGCTTTAATTAGTTGTAATATTTGAATAAAACTGATCAAATTTGTCCTTTTCTAGATTTCAGCTGTCGCATTCGAGCTGAACCCTTAAAGGTATGTAAAAAATATTTCTATCCTTAATTTTAAATGCTGTTACATACAGGATATATTTTAAAACATGGAATGTTTTTTCATTCCACATAGAGATTCTGGTTTATACGATTATGATTAATCTTTTGTGTATTTCATCTTTGAAGAAAGCGTTTTTTCCAGTGTTTTGAACAAATAGAATGACTAAGCATGACATGTAAAAAAAGGACAGCGATTTTGAAACAGGCTGTAACAATGCTTCATTTCTCCGTATTGCTAACGACGTCTGGATAAACAATGAGCACGCAAACTGTAATTTCTGAACATATAATAACTTTTTTTTCTGTACTTTACAAACAGAAGCTTCATCCAATACATCATCATCAACAACCACCAATGTACTCGTCCTAAAGAATCTCCTAATGAACATCACACTATTCCTTCACTACGTGACTTCTGTGTTTGCCGTTGTTGGAAACGGAGAAGTCATCAACGTAACGGGCCTGAGAATGAAGACACCATTTGGTTTCTAAACCTGGCTGTTTCATCCCATCCTGGCCTTTCAGTGATTTCATGTGTAAATTGGGCAGTTTGGTGACAGTGCTAAATATAAATATTCCCAATCCCAATCTAAATTCCAATCCAAGGTTAAGACAGGAACAGATGAGACTGGGCCTTCAGTATTTGAGGTTAAAACCTTTTAGCATGCACTGTATCATTTTATAATGAGATTAGGTTTTTAGAAGATATTTGAAGATATTTAGCTGTGTCGTGCTGCATCCCATAGGGAAACAATTCATAGATCTCTCAAATATAAATGATTTCTTCACATCAATGACACTACATGAAGACCAAATAGAAATGTTTGCATCTCCTGCATCTCAGATATTTTTCCAATGTTTCCATCAGTATCAGAAGAGATTCTCAACAAATTTTCCTCTCAACAAATTTACCTCCATACTCTTGAAGTATTTTATAAATTGTTTCATTATCTGTTAGTTTTTATTCAGGAGAAACATCTGAGATTCTTTATTCTTAAACAAAACACAAATATATCAAATCTCCAGAAGTATAACAACATCTGAGCAATAGCATTTTCCAGGGGGGTGTTAAAATATGCAAACAACTTGCTTCAGCGACAAATAGTAGTAGTATATATGGAGGACATTGTGTCAAAATGATTGAAAGGTATGATTTATGGCGACCTTGACCTTTGTGGGGGGGTTGACTTTCCCCGGACCACCCAAGTTGTGAAGGACCGCCCACGCCGCGTTGATCTTTTGTCCTCCCACGGAATGGGTGGAGTCCTAACATTTGGCTCCATTTTCCGGGGGTCATGTTTGGGGGTCATGTATCTCTAACTAACCAGAAAACAATTTATGCTACTAAATTACACTAACATTCTAAACATATCTGCGAGTAAAATTATATATAAAAATACGCTTTATCCATCATTATCTGTTTTGTTTAAATCTCATACTATTCTCACAAGTGACTTCAGAGGATCCCTTCACTGAATGCATAGTTAATTGTATGGGGCATCCATGAACATGGCTTGGCCAAATAAATGTTTGTATGAATGCACATGTGTTGACCAAGAGCTGGATTGTACCGTGTCATGTTGGGTTGTACAGTTTGATTCCTTGTTTCCCTAGTATTGTATACATCGTATGAGATTAAGTTGAACCCTGTTCTCCTGTTTCTTGCCCCCTCGTGGAAAGTCTTTTGTTTCAAGTTTTGTATTTTAGATTTTCCTGTTTGTTTGTTATTAAATATGGTTTTAGTTTTTTTGCACACCGCTGCCTTCATCTGGGTTCTCTTCCCTGAACTGACCGTGACATTATATCATGGGAAAGTAGAAAAAATTGATAGGTTTGTACAGTTTTTTGTAGTGCTTATTGTTATGTCATGCTTTGCTCCCTAATGAAAATGTATCAGGGTTTTACTACACTTTTTTTAAAAACATTTTAACACAAAATAAAGTTTTGTTTGAGGACAAACCTCTCATTGTGCATTTCAGGTCTCTTGCCAAGGATACGATGTGAAATATGTACGGAAGTCTGCACAGGGACTTTAATTTTGACATAGAACTGTGCGGCTTGGACATGGCGTGCCTCAAAAGTAGATCTCAGATTGTTCTTGAGTGTCTATCAGTAGTATTGCATACGTTGTATCTTCGAAGATTATTTAGTATGATCAAATTTGTAAAAGACAGATACAGCTGTGCGATTATTTCCGGAAAAACACGAGCTGCTAGAGGTGGGACTAGTGGGGAGGGTGGATGGATCTACGGCACGAGCACACAACACATCAGCACATTAATCCCTTCGTGTTTTATACATTATGATGAAACAGGGATCCAGAAAGAGAACAACAAATTCCAAAACAAGTTGGAGTGCTGGGGGCAACACTGGGGGAGTCTATCAAGTACAGAAATACTACGTCAAACTCGTTTTTAACAAGTTGGCCATGTAATGCATAAGAAGTCAGCACGTTTAAAAGTGAAAAGAAGTCAGAATGCATGACATACAGTGTTGGGTAAGTTACTCTGAAAAAGTAATTAATTACTAGTTACTCATTACATATTCAATAGTGTAATTAGATTACTGTCCAAATTACTCTCCCCAAAAAGTATTTAGTTACTCATTACTAATAACTTTCTATATCCTACATCAACCTTGATTAGTTAAGTGATTCAAGAATATACATGAAACGGCTTATTGAATTCATTCAAATAATATTATTAACTGACCAAAGTATTACAAATGTGGGAATTATACATTAAAGCACAGATTTTAAAGTAAGACTTTGAATTTTTAAGTCAATTACGCTATTGCACACGCATATATTTAACAAAGTATTTAGTTTAATTACATCAAAAGTAACTGTATTTAAATTAAAGAAAACATATGAGTAATCCGTTACTTTACTTTTTCAAGGGAAAAGTAATTAAATTACTGTAACTTATTACTTAGTAACTAGTTACACCCAACACTGATGACGTAACTTGATTAAGCATTAGTCTACATTTCAACTGCAAGACAGTAAATGAAGGTCAGCTTCTTTATTTTCAAACATATTCTACAGCAGCGATAACATCGACATGTCTATAGATTTCAGCAATATTTAGTTTTGAAAGGATATTCATTTTAATATATTTATGTTAACTTACCTTTTCACTTCTCAGCTGTAATTAGTTTAGAATAGCTATTTTATTTCGTACAAAACAGTCGTGCAATATAAACTTTTGACCTGGTCATTGTTTTGAGTTTATGTTCAATCGTCATGTGTCGTTGTCTATTAACAGTTGTATTTGTTAATATTTATCAATGAACTAATATGAATAAACAACTATTTGTATTACGTTTCATAAAGAATTAATAAATGCTGAAAAGAGATTTATTGTTAGTTCATGTCAGAATGCATCATGTAATGTTTTTAATGAATTGTAATGTATTGAAGTGAATGAATTGAACCATACTTTAAGGTCTTAGCTAGTATTTATGTATATTAATTTAAATTTAAACAGTTTATTCTCTCGTTTCACCTCAACAGACAACAAACAATAAGACAGGTACACGTTTAGGACTGTATCATAGATTGATATCTGACACTCATATGTAGGTCTGTGTGGTCACATGTTATTTTTAAGTAAGGGGGAAGACATGCTCAAAAGGCAAGGCAGGAACATGTGCAAGTTGTAAGAATAAAAAATATTTTATATTTACAAACAGATTATGCTATCTTTCACAATTTTGTATTTAATTACTTCTTGTATTTTCTTTTTGTATGGTATCAATTTAGTATTGGTATCGGAGTACTTATTTTAGGTATTGTATCGAAGTCAAAAATTTGGTATCTTGACAACACTAGTATGCATGAGCTATTTTTGTAAAACTTTGGCTATATTGGCATATTAAAAATATATATTTTAAATTGAAATTCTATTGAAAAGTTACTATGTTCTTACAATGCAGAATGCATTTTTCATGTGTTCAGATTTAAAATCGTCAATTGTTTCCTGAAACAGGCCTAGTCATACCATACCAGTTTTTAACTATATGATTCAGACATAATGTGTCTCCAACAATTCAATCAGAACATTGGAAATACCAACAAAAGTCATGAAACTCCTCTAAAACTAGACACAAAGCTTTTTGTGTTACCTAGTTTTTTCTATAAGCATGATTTGTTGTCACTCACTGTTTTGTGAAAATGTCTTTACAATATTGTATTGCCTTGATCCTAAATCTTTTTTAAATTACACTCGACAAAAGTTGTTCTGAAGTGATATGTAGAAATGTTACCGCCCTTACATGCCACACGTGCTGCACTCGCTGTTGAGTAAACCTCAGTGAATCTAAATAAGTTGTAACTCATTTGGTAGACTTTTGGAGTTATAATTACACGTTACCTATTTCTGGCACTATCATTCATTTTCCCCATTAACAGAATCTAATAAGTATGCAAAAGACACATATTAAGGAAATTTAATATTGATTAGTCTTCTTTTTAGTTACATGTAAGTACTGACTTATGAAAGCTAAAACACAGTAATCCATGACTGATCTCAGTGATGGCATCAGCACAGTTATTGCTCAATGAATGATGTAAGACACATCATGGCTGCTCTACTAAGGCCAGAATCACAAGCACTACTCTTCAAAATGATGGAAAAAAATAAAACTCAAGAATATTACAAACTTGTTCAAGATATCTGAACATCTAACACTAGCAATCCTTTATCTTTCATGAAAACACACGAAATAACATTTAAAATATAAAATAAGTTTACGCTTACAATGCTGTCATGCATTACATTTACATTTAGGCATTTAGCAGACGCTTTTATCCAAAGCGCCTTACATTGCTTTATCCTATACATTTTACATAGGTATTTGCAATCCTCTGGGATCGAACCCACAACCTTGCAATGCACTTACCACTGAGCTACAGGAAAGCATTAAGTACAAATAATTAACATTAACTTGTGTAAATGTAAGTTAGTACATTTTTTTATGAAGTTTTATAAAAGATGTGTAATTACAAAGGTAAATTCCTCTGGTTTCAAGTAAGACTCCTACCATCTCTCTCAGCATCGTTGGTAAATGTGCAGAGAAGCCTATACAAATTATCTGCAATATCCATCAAAGGTTGTTGAGCTTTATTCACATATTAGAAGGGAAAAAAACATTAACATTCCTGAAAATTCCTGTTTCCATCACAAGGACAAAGAAATGACCTCTCAATAGGAGATGTTACAAATCTGCGGAAAGAGAATGTGTGTATATTGTCTTGCAAGGTCTGGTCAGTACTACAGAGAAATGAGCACCAAACAAACAGATTTGTAACATCTCCAATTGAGAGGTTATTTTCTTTGTCCTGGTGATTGAAACATGAATTTCCATTTTTGGGATTGACACAAAATTGTTGGGGCAGGGAACCTTGGTGAAATGTTGGCCCTGGGGGATTGCACATTCTTTGAGGTCTTATTTTTAGGACTTCCTGTGTGAAACATCCGTGTTTTTTGGATAGCCATTATGGTTTTAACTTTTTTGTAGTGTCATAGAACTGATTTGGTTCTATCGTCCATACCAAGTATAAAGTCAAATGAGTCATAGTTAGCATTACCTTCGAAAATATTCATTTCGATATTAATTAATTTAAAAGGCTACTTTTTTAAACTCGTCTCAGGTCATTTGGCTGCAATGCACAAAATGTGGCATATATCCCCTGAGGACACTGCTGACAAAAAGTTATCGAAATAAATTTGGTTTGTTCATTCATACAGCAGGTATTACCCAAAATTATTTTGAGTGTGGTCAATGATGGCAAATAGGCCAGTCTCCTGACATTGTGCTCAAAGGGAAGACATCTTTAATGGCTGGACAAATTATAGACAGAAACAAAATTGGAGCTAAATATTTTGTAGACCATGAATCAAGAATTAAGTAGAAACAAAAACTGTGTTTCTAGAATAAAATATTTTTCAGTAATTTTATTTTTTTCTAAAGGATTCTACCAGTCCAGCACAAAGTCTCCTTTTACAATTGAGTTGAAATTTTAGTTGATATGATTGGTATATACTGTTATGGTAATGTTTATTTTTTACTACCAACAACTTACAACCAAAAACCGATTGGATAATTTCAAAGAAACTTTCAAATATAATTTAAAATTTATATTCTACTTACTTGGCAATATAATTAAACATCTTTTATTAAACTTAATAAAACTATAACTTTTTTTACATATATGAAGCTAAGCGGTAAATTTAAATGAACATACTAATTAAACAGATAAATTCGTGTATACTTATTTAAAAAAAAAATGTACTAATTTATATGTACACAAGTTAATGTGAATTACAGTATTTGTACTAAATGCATGACAGCATTGTAAGATTAAGATTAATTGTTATTTTGAAAGATAAAGGATTGCTAGTGTTTAATGTTCATTTATCTTGAACAAGTTTGTAATATTCTTGAGTTTTGTGGTTTCCATCATTTTGAAGAGTAGTGCTTGTACTTGTGGCCTTGGTAGAGCAGCCATGATGTGTCTTACATCATTCATTGAGCAATAACTGTGCTGATGCCATCACTGAGATCCGTCTTGGATTACTGTATTTTAGCTTTCATAAGTCAGTACTTACATGTAACTAAAAAGAAGACTAATCAATATTAAATTTCCTTAATATGTGTCTTTTGCATACTTATTAGATTCTGTTAATGGGGAAAATGAATGATAGTGCTAGAAATAGGTAACGTGTAATTATAACTCCAAAAGTCTACCAAATGAGTTACGACTTATTTAGATTCACTGAGGTTTACTCAACAGCGAGTGCAGCACGTGTGGCATGTAAGGGCGGTAACATTTCTACATATCACTTCAGAACAACTTTTGTCGAGTGTTATAAAAAAAAACATTTAGGATCAAGGCAATACAATATTGTAAAGACATTTACAAAAAGAATGACAACAACTCATGCTAATAGAAAAAACTAGGTAACACACAAATCTTTGTGTCTAATTCTAGAGGAATTTTATGACTTTTGTTGATATTTCCAATGTTAAGATTGAGTTGTTGGAGACACATCATGTCTGAATCATACAGTTAAACACTGGTATGGTATGACTAGGCCTGTTTCAGCAAACAACTGACGATTTTAAATCTTAAAACATGAAAAATGCATTCTGCATTGTAAGAACGTAGTTACTTTTCAATAGAATTTAAATGTAAAATATATATTTTTGATTTGCCAAGATAATAGCCAAAGTTTTACAAAAATAGCTCATGTGTCAAGGTTCTGCCACTAGACCAAGAAAGACATTACATAAAGAGGAAGAACCATGGCAGATCCTCATGTTTTATGTGAAGAGAGTCAATTATGCCCCTTATTGCCTTCCATACTCTCCGGTATCATCTTTGTCCCCGCCCCCTGGTTTCCTCATTATTGCTATTGATTCATGCCCTACACCTGTTCCCTCTTGATTTGATCCCTTATTTAATGCCCCTGTGTTTTATGTCCTGTGCTGGTTCATTTCGTTTCATGTGGTGAGTTCCTGTTTGAGTTCAGTGTAGTTTAGTCCAGTTATTTGTACACAATTTCAATGTTTCTCTTTAGTTTAGTTTAGTTTAATTCAATTCAAGTTCATTTATATAGCGCTTTTCACAATGTGCATCGTTCCAAAGCAGATTTACAGGAGCAAAAAAGAAAAACACAGCACAGTGCATGGTGTTTATAGAACAACAGTCTTGTCCAGTGTAGTTTAGTCTGTGTTCCTGTCACTCCGCCATGTTATACCTTGTCCTTTGTAAATTGTCCTTTGTAAATTACCCCCTCGAATGGTCCTCTTAGTTTTTTCTGAACCTCTTCTTTCTTTTCCTTTTTACGCCCCCCTGACTCATTTTGACGAAAACGATAACGCTCTCGTGCTGCATCCGACATTGTTTATACTTCCTTAAAGTGAGCAGCTACGTACATACAACGCACACGTACATATAGAAATTAATACAATGTTATAAATTTTTTCATGTGTTATGAAATTGTAGATAAAGGAAGACACATCAGAATTTTATTTTGCTGGGTGAGAAGCTGGAAAACCCCACTAAAATTCAGGTCATGCTAAAGGCCCCGTCCGGTCGCACACCTGGCACAGCCCTTACGACGGCTCTGACTATTATTCTAAACTGTTGCGAGTTGGAAAATCAGCGTCGCCATGGAAACTAAGGAGATTAACAGAGCTATTGGCTGGCTTCGTCTCGAAATGACCAGAGAACCAACTAAAATGAGGGAATTAAGTATTTGATCCCCTGCTGATTTTGTAAGTTTGCATGCTTACAAAGAAATGAATGGTCTATAATTTTTATGGTGGGTTTATTTTAACTGATATAGACAAAATATTTAAAAGAAATCAGGGATTATTTTATATATAAAGGATATAAATTGAAGCGCATTCCAGTCAGTGAAATAAGTATTTGATCCCCGGGCAAACATAACTTTGTACATTGTGGAGAAACCCATGTTGGCAAGCACAGAGGTAAAACATTTGTGACAGTTGGTTAACAGGTTTGCTCATGTAAACCTGTTAACCAACAGTCACAATTGTTACAGGATAGATTTTAATGCACTCCTCTGTCAATCTTTAAACATTTTTGGCTGTCGCTCAGCAAATTGAACTTTTCGCCTCCACAGATTTTCCTTTTTTTTAAGGTATTTTTATGTTCATTGTCAAACTTCAGACAGACCGTCTTGGGCAGGAGGATCGTGTGGGTGCTTCAGGATTTCAATCTATTGTGGCATTGCGTGTTACCAATGGTTTGCTCTCTGCTGTAGTCCCAATTCTTTTGAAATCATGAACGGGCTTCTTCCGTGTAATTCTGGGCTGATCTTTAACCTTTCTCATGATCATCTTTACTCCACTGGGGAAATCTTGCAGGGAGTTCCAGAACAAGGCCATTTGATAGTTATTTAGAATTTCTTCATTTCCAAATAATCTTATCAACAGTTGTCTCCTTCTCACCATGCTTCTCTCTGTAGCCTATTCAAAGTTTGTGCAGTTCTACAATCTTATCGCTGACATCCTTTAAAACTTATTTGGTCTGGACCACGGTGGTGGAGAGGTTGAAATGACCGACATAGATTCCGTTGGCAGGCATCTTTTACGTACATAACAAGGTGATTTAGGAGTACTTTCTTAAAGTGACAGGACTGATCTGTGACCCATATCTATGGAGCCAGAATTCTTGCTAGCTGGTAGGGGATCAAATACTTATTTCATTGACTGAAATGCAAATCAATTTAGAATCTTTATGTAAAAAAAAAACTGTTTTTTTTATATTCTGTCTCTATCAGTTAAAATAACCTAACATAAAAAATACAGACCCTTCATTTCTTTGTAAGTTGAAAACTTAAACCACCCCTGCAGGTGACCACATTTGAAGACGCTATCTTTCTCTGTAAGAGCATACATCACAATGGGGTGTAAGTTGAACCCCTGGGGTGTAAGAGCCTCCCAAAATATTATCAATTGCAGATGCCAAGCCACACCCCTAGCAACCAAACATATTAGCCTAGTAACCGTTTTGCAATATGTATATCTCTGCATAAGAACATTGTAGAGAAATGCGGGTTGGTTAGATTCATCCGTGGCTTAATGTGTTATCACCCTAGTGCCCAGTTAAGCGGTTTGCAACAAAAGCATCACTCACATTTTCTTCAGAAATTGTACCTATCTAGTTTTTGAACTACTACAGTACTACTACTGACTCCTGGCTCCAATTAGCTCTTGGAGAAGTCATTAGCCTAGGGTTTCACATACTTTTTCCACCTTGCACTATGAATGTTTACATGTTTTGTTCAATAAAAACATGAAAACATATAATGTTTGTGCGGTATTAGTTTAAGCAGACTGTGTTTCTCTATTGTTGTGACTTAGATGAAGATCAGAACACATTTTATGACCAATTTATGAAGAAATCCAAGTAAGCCCAAAGGGTTCACATACTTTTTCTTTCAACTGTATATTACTTACCATGAATAGTAAAAATATGAAACGCAAGCAAAACTTGTTTTATAGTTCAGTAAAGCGGATTTATTTCAAGAGAAAAACAAAGACTACAAAGTTGTTTACATGTATTTAGTTTGAATCTAAATTTCCAAGTATTTTTTGCAACTGTCATTTAAGGCTTCATGTCAGAACATGCCGTTTCCTCACTAACAAACACATCAACATTCATCAGATACCCTGTTTTGCTAGAACTAGCGCTCATACATTTCCTTTAGAATTTTTATGCTGTCACTGTATCTTAGTTGATTCTTATTGGAGGCTTCCTTCCACCTAAAACACATAAGAATCAAATAATAAATATATAACAACAAATACACAAGTATATATATAATATGTTAATTTTACAGTAAATAATGAACGTTTCATACTTCTGTCTGATTTTCTTCCAACGCTTGATGTGACTGAAGATAAGAGGGGAGGCCCCTGCTGCAGTATCTATCGACTGCAAATAAATAACACCATTAGTGATACAAAATAAAAAGGCAAAGATATGCAAATACATGTTTTATGGAAGACCAATCATAATTCGATATGCAAACTGTGTTTATTCCATTCTGTTCAAGTAAAGGATTGTTGTAACCAAGTTTCTTAAAAAGCAATTTTTTTTGTGTGTTCTCCCTTTTGACATTTTACACCTGATTTCTAGTTAGACCTGTTTCTAGTCAAAATCAGAAAGCTATTGGAGAAAGAGCACCTTTATATTATGAATTATACTGAATGAGCACCTTTATATTACAAATTATATTGATACGAATTTCACCTATATCCACTTCTGTGTATAATCATAATGAGCTAATATACTTTCACTATGTAGTAAATATTCTTGCAGCAAATATCCTTTTAATATGATAGAAAGTAACACACAAATGCCCAGTTTCAATGTTTTAAGAGCTCATTCAAATCCAGTATTGTTTAAGAGGCCTACTAGCGTTGCCTCATTTTCAGCAATGCAATATGACCTAGAGGTAAGACCCGAGCAATTGCATTGAGAAAAACTTTGTTGTCTCGAGCATTAAGTTTTAACTCCTTGACACCTGAAAACCTTTTTTGTGAGATTAATTTCAGCATTGAAGACAAAGACTGTCCTCATCAAACAAAATTGAGATTATTTTCTCCTATCATCACTTTGTTGCCTGCCTCTATCTTTATGTGCTGTGTGCTTGGCTCACAACAGGGATGAATATCTTTTGAGGATCAGACAAAGTTATTTTCCTGACAGAGAAAGACCTAGCAAGAAAAAAGTGCAAGAACTAATTATCTGTACTGGATCTTTACCTTGGTTCATTTAGGCCAAGTCATAGTTCATGTCATAGTATTGTGTACTATAGTGATCTAACAAGTCAAACTATTTTTTTAAATTTCCTGCAAAGCACAGAGTTTACAACACTAAAAACTGATGCGTGAAACATGACAGAGCTTACCGGGCTCTCTGCAGCCTTTTCTACAGGTGGAATTCTGAGATTTACAGGTTCACCAGATTTTGGACAGACAGGTGGAGGAAGCCTGTAGACATTCTGACTTTTTCCATTTAGCATGTCATTCATCTGATAAAACAGGAATAAAAAGACACATTAGATTTTTTTTCTTAAAATCAAAGAAAGCCATTAGGGGTTTGAACTACATGATCTACAAATGCGCACAGTGTTGTGCAGTTGAACATTTTACAATATTTTCATGTGCATGCTATTGAATACCTCTTCCTCCCCAGAGCTGTGAGGGGGGCTGGGGGCAGTTCTCTCTCGCATGGAGGGGTTGTTCCTCATCCATGCACGACAGATGGGGTAAAGTGGTGTGGCATTACTAAACTGTGCCAGGTCCACACTGCGGTCAAATAACTTGATTATATAAGCATCTGACGGGGAAAAACAGAAATGCAAAAATGTGTTAAAAGTATTAAGCACCTAAGATCAACACCTTTTCTTATGCACTGACGAATTTAAACAGCATTTGAAAGTTTCATCTTAAAGATGTTTTATTATCTTACTCTGTTTAAGCTGGTTGGTTTCAGCCAGACCATCATCCATTTCCTTGCGCTTTTTCCTTCGGTGTTGTGGGAATCTTGATGATGGCCTGTGAGAAGCAAAAGTGCTTTAAAAGCATGTGACACATCGTGTAACAATTCAACAACTTTTGTGGCTTGAAAAATAATGTACCTATCATATACACTTAATAACCCTTGCCAAACTCATTTATTATCCTGTTTATTAATGTGATCATTAAATAAAAGTGACAATAATTACACAACCATTTAAAGGGGTCATATGGCGCAAATACGTATCTAAGTGTGTTATAAGTTTCCCATGCATGTATTAGACACATAAAATTGCCAAAAAGGAAAGTGTCGAGAACAAAAGATGTTGAAGACCTGTTTGAAACGTCTCGTGTAGCCAAACCCCCACTAATCAACGTAAATTCGTGGTATGATTTGGCTAAGACCGCCCAAATGTTTATGCGCAAGTAAGGTGCGTCAGTACAATGCTTTCGAACCTGATGTTCCAAATATGGTAAGAGGCGTTACATCTTGGAGTATTCAACCAATCACTATGCACAGATTACTGACCAATCATAGCACACCTCGCTTTTCAAAGCATTAGCTCTCAAAGAGGAGATACAAACATGCATGTTATGTGGAAAATACAGTGATTTTTTTACCCTTAAATCGTGTATACACATTGCATTACATCTAAAACAAACGATACTATTCGTTTTAGCCGTGCCATACGACCCCTTTGAATCTATGACAAGGTCAGTAAAGATTTTGTTTACCTTTTCCCAGCGGAGGTAGGTGATAAATCCCTGTCAAAAAGTAAAGAAAAAAAAACAATTTCATTACACATGATTGTTAAATTTAAGTTACGTTACATTTGTAATACATTTTAATTTTTTTTAAACTTATCAAAAGCATACTTGCTCAAAGTGTCTGCCACCATTTTCCCAGAATCCTCCTCATTCTGCTCTCTGAGGAACAATCAGATGAACAGGCTGGGGGTTTTACACATGTCATGTTCTCTTAAACAAAAGCTTCCTTATTCATGAAAGCCGAAATTTGTTAATTACCAATAATTATTCAGACAGCTGACAAATGAAGGATGTACTGTAACAGAGTATTAGTGTAATTGGAAACATGTCCTGAATGGTTGTTCTCTATTAAGCTCATCATTAACAATATAACAGCTGTTAAACAAAACACTGTTAAACTTTGGGATTCGCTAATTTTGTAGACCTGCTGCTATGTTTGTGTACCTTCCAATATTCAGTTTCATTATAGAATGAAACTTTCATCATGGACACATAACCAGGACACATTATGTAATCTGTTACATTGCTCAATCACTAATGTCAACTAAAAACTAACAATTGACCGCAAAAACAGATCCTAAAAATCATTTACATGGAACTATGTGTTGGTATACTTGATAACAAAGTAAATCTTCAGAAGACTTTGTGAACTAGATCAAAACATTTAAATACACATCACAGAGTTTTCATTGCACTAAATGCACCGACCTCTCACTGTCACTCCTTTCGACCAGACCTTGCAACACTGCATCAAGGCGGTTTCGAGCCCCAGGATCTGCAGAAGAACTCTTTAACATTTATACTCGCATATACAGACACACATTGATGTGTAGTTACTACATCAATAATACAATCACATCTCAAAAACACTGTGTGTGCAAACAATATGCGTTGTGGACTCTCACCTGCTTTCTCTGTCTTGATCTTACAGTGAAGCATTGTAACGTCAAACCAATCTTCTGGATTCTTCTAAAGGACTTTCTTCCTTTACTGTCATTCACCTGATGATTTAGTAATATGGAGTTAATACAGAATTCTTGTTTGATTTAATGAAAAGTCTGCTATTTTATATCACTTTCTTTCATTTGCAATACATGACAGAAAGTGAGAACACAAAAGGAAATCTTATGAAGACCATATCATACATTTAGTACAGATTGTACTGTTTTTATAAATACAACAACTATGATATTTATAATAATTTATCTCTATTTTTATATTATTCATATTATTCATATTCATATTATATTATTATATATCTTGTAAACACATACAATGTAAATCAGCTGAAAAACTTTGAAACAGAATAAACACACTTTTAAATATGATAAACAAATGCTCAAAACGACTATTATTGTGCTAATCAGCTTCAACGACATAAACAGCTGACGTTGGCTAGTTAGAAAACCACGAAAATCATAATTAAACGACGTTAAAACGCGACACCACATTACTAAATACAACAATAATAAAATAGTAAAATGATCGTAGTTTATATTTTTTAAATTCCACTAGTTTTACCCTAAAGCCGTTGCTTGATAAACTGACGAGGCGATTCTGTCTTTCTCTTCGACATTCCTCTTCCGCGCGCAAGGACATTCCTGGCTCGTCATTGGACACGACAGATACGAGTGTATCACTTTCATTGGTTTGTAGCGCTGTCGATCAGAAAATACCGACGGCTGTTGGTTGTTGAACGTCGTTCGAAAACAATGTAAACAAAATGGGGTTCGGACTACATTTCCAAGAGTTCAACGCAGGCACACGATTTGAAAAGTAAGCAGAGATACTTTTCTTTATCGTTATGAAAAATATACATCAAAATTGTGTCGCAATTGTAGATCTATTAGGATATGTTTGCGTTCGTTTTTTTTCAAGTAGCACGTGGTACATTAAACGGTGCCTTAATATGAGTTCAACGCCAGTTTGCCTTAGTAACGTAAACACGCGATAGTTAAGATGCAGTTAAAGTAAACAGTACTGTAATATTCATATGTGATATGTCGTCATCCTTATACAGATATAGCCTACAAAAGCTTGGATGTAACAAACCTTTTAAGCCATTATTATTTTAAGGAGCTCTTCGAAACAAAGAGAATTGTCATGATATACTGTAATCCCTTTATCTTCTATAGTAACATAATGACATTTATGGCACCAATACTGTACTTCAGATCATAATATAGATTTCGTAATGTTTTGTGTCTTTTTTGAAGGACTCGTTGATCGAGCATTATGCTGACCTGTCATTCTGTGGTTTGAACAGAACAGCTTCATATGATCAGCATGAGGTCAAGGTGGGTTGCACTGCAAATTCTGTCTCGTAAATCAATCTGTTTGATGTAACGTTAATCCCTTTTTTCTTTGTAAAGTGGTGCAGCTGTTTTCACAAGACAGAATCCTTTTCCTCGTGACCCCCCATTGCCCAAGAGCCACTACAGCCCAACTAGATCCAGAAAAATCCCAAAGCAGCAAAAAAGGCTGGTAAGAGATATGACTTGGCATTACATTTGACAATATGTATTTCTTTAATAAGACTATCATTCACTATATGTACGTGAATTATTTAGTATGCATGCTTTATATGTTCAATAAATGCAAAGAGAACCTGGATGACCTGTTTCATTTGATTAGTAATATTTACTTGTCACATTATCATAGTTTATCATAAAACTATACTTTTTATTCTTTAAGAGTTAACTTATAATACAAAAAACAGTCGGTCTTATAGTGTGTGTATATAGTGGCGTGTTCATTTTGTTAGTAGTAATCAACACTGTATCTCAAATGATCAGCTAGAATGTGATAAAACTGGTGACAAAGTGCTCAAACCCCAAAATGTAAGTTGTGAGAATAATGATCTGCACTTTACAGGCATTGAGTCCTGTGCGGTTTACTCAGAAATCCATTTCTCCAGAACGTCACACATTTCCTGGGAAAAAAGAGGATCCGGTCTTTCATGAAGGATCACACAGTGTCCTCCTCTGCCCTCCAACATCTAGTGAATGCTTCTCAGAGTCTTGGCCTTCTTCTGACCTGAGCCATACTACAGCCAACACTACATCCTCTCCCTGCTCAGAAGCACAGATGTATACCACGAAAAGCATGGTAGCTAGAGAAACAACTGTGGCGAAAGAGCCCTCTGTGCTTGCAAAGTAAGAACATTTCATGATTTTCGTGGTACGACTTTTGGATCTTCTGTGACCGTTAATACACTTCTTTAAAATATTGTGCAACTTATTAATGCATATCAAATAGCGTGCCATACAATCTATTTGGTCTCTTATATAGATAGAAAATTGTAAATGAGCAAAGACTTTTAACAGGATTGCAAATAATCTAATATACCATTACAAAATGTATTATTGCAACACTGCATCAAGGCGGTTTCGAGCCCCAGGATCTGCAGAAGAAGACTTTAACATTTATACTCGCATATACAGACACACATTGATGTGTAGTTACTACATCAATAATACAATCGTTTTGGTTTAAAATACTGTGCATTAAAAGTTTAGTGCAGACCCTGTCCATAAATCGTTTGAACATATACAGTATATCAAAAGCATATATCACTACTTAACCTTAAAGATTATGCTAGGTGTGTCAGCAAAAGTTTATACACTTTAGCTAAAAGTGTGTTTTTCTGGCTGACAAAAATGATTTTTAGATTTGCAGTCTATTAAAGTTGTTGTCAATCATAAAATGGTTTTCGCAAACCGCTTGTGCTAAATATTGCACAATTGTAAGCAGCAAGTCATCCACTTAAAATAGAATTAAAATGTAATGTTGCCACAGAGTATAATTCTAAGAACAGTGAGTCGGGATGTTCTAATTTAATATTTTTATTTTTTTTGTTACGTGACATTCTTCATGAACAAAAGTCTTTCTTACTGTAGGTATATTGAGCGTTTCCGTTATGGATTGCCACAGAGTCGAGAGGATCGTCTGCGTGAGGCTGCAGAGGAAGAAGATGGCGGATTTTGGTGGATGTCCACATCGCCTCCATCCAGTTCAACACCGACTCAAGCATCAGATAAACATGCTAGAGGTTTTCTGACTTGGTTATTAAATACAAGCTCTGTCTGTCTGTCAAAATTGAAACGCACCTGTAACACCAAATTTAAGCACTATATCCTAATATATGTTTTGCATGAAACGTGTGCTTTTGTCATTATTCTTGTCAATTAAATCCTCCTGTTTTTAAATTATGTTTTCAAAAACAATATATATTTTTTGCGTGTGTTGCAGAGTCCACTGACCTCAATGTTGCTCTGAGCAACCACAGGCCCATTTCAAAATCTCATGTCACAGACATGGATGACCTCAGCATGCTGGTAAGTTATGTGTAACGTGAAAGATTTTTGCTTGAAAGGTTGTACAGGTCATTTATTGTTAAGGTGTACTTTAGGTGTCACATGTCCTATAACTTAAGCTCTCTAGAATTCAAGACACAAGAGTTTTAATGCTGTAACAGAATGTGCCGTCTAGCGGCGTCTCTTCATTATTTACAGTGTTGCCATGTTACACACATTATGTGAATGCTTTGTTCAACATCCTGTTTCCATGTTCGGCTCTGTTTTCGAATGCAAGCGCAGCTGCACCGCTCGAGAATGCCTTAACTTGAAAGGAAGAAGAACTCATTCCCACATAAGACCACACTGTTAGGTCTGCTAAGTGTCAAACTTCATGTATTTATAAATTCTGGGGGTATGCAACCCTTGGCCCAGTTCCTCAGTATTGACATGCCGGAGGTTACGATTGAACACACCTGATAGAGAGTCCGGTGAAAACTATCCTCAGGCATGAGGTGGTCCTTAAATGTCATTACTAGGTCGTAAAGCTCTGTGGTATTTGACATTTATGGTGACAGTTATTACTAGTGACAGTGTTGTTGTAGTTGATAATCTGATGGATCACAAAATGTTTTTCAGACGTTGTCAGAGGTGTCCCACTGTGACACAGAAGAACCTGATATCTTGCAGCTACAGGAGCGGGCCAACCGTTTGCTTCAGAAGAGGTGAGACCACACCCTTAATTTCGGACCGGTGGGAGGAAATGTCATTTCACAATGATAAACGACAGTGTCAGTACTGAATGTTCAGGGTGACGTGCCAAGCTTGTGCTGTAGTTTTTTTAGTAACGGGGTGGTCTTTTTTTTTGTAACGGGGTGCTGCATGTACATTTGACTAGTAATATATGACCTCTAAGGAAAAGTATACCCAAAATGTACAATTCTTGCATTATTTACTCACTTTAATGTCATACCTGTATGACATTTTTTTTTATGGAAAACAGAAATATATTTTTTTGAAGAAGTTTGGTAACCGAACAACATTGACCCCCATTGACTTCCATTGTATGGACACAAAACATTTCTCAAAATATCTTATTTTGTGTTTCACCTTTTATTTTTTTGTTTTTTTTAGTTACTGATTGCAGTTTTAAGTAGCTGTTGTTGTGTTTTCAGTGAGCATTCCCTCGGCAGCGGTTCAATGCCTATCAGCTCTGAGGGTTTGGGTTTCTCCGATTTCTCTTCCCCTGTCAGCGTAGATGAGCCAATCCGAAAACCATCTGTGCCCACATTACTTGCCTCAACAAACTGTGAGTAACAGTGTAAGACAAAAACACCTCAGCACGTGTAGTGGAAATTTTTTACACTTGCTGCAAAATTGTTATCAGTGCATCTTTTTGATGCAAATTGCAAAAGCACTTCTATATTAAAGATGCACCCGAAGCTCTAACCACAGTTCCTGATAAAATACAGAATAAGCGATTTTGAAAGGTCACCTCCATTTGAACTAAGTTTGAAATAACATTTATAAAAAAGAATTACTTTATTTGCAATGCATTCAATTTTGATTAGGCATGCTGTATATTTATATTAATACAATTAAAGCATATTAGAGTATCACACACTTTTTCTGTTTTGTTTCTTTAAGTTATTTTAGACCCTAGTTTTTCTGAAGGACCGTCTTTTCGCACACCTGCTGTTGGTTCTGTGGGGTCTGGGGTCCGACGTGAAGATGACATTTTGTTTCAGTGGCGTCTGAGGAGGAAGATGGAACAGGCTAGGCAATCATGTCACGAGGCCTCTTCCCAGAGTTCTTTTCTCCATGTTCAAATGACACAAACTGTGGGAACAAACCAGGTGAACAAAAACCGATATGCAAATCAGGGTTGGGTTAATGTTGACTATTCTGATCGTTTGCTGGACCTGTTTTTCAAGCCTACGCCAAAGTCAGCATGTCACTGTATATTATGTATAATTTGAAGAATATTTCTGTTTCAATGTTAGTGACATCATATCATATCAAATTATAGAGACAAACACGATTGCCAGACCCACTTTAATCAAATAAAAGTTGTAGTTGAACATTGAACATCAAATTTATTGTCTTTTTGTAGGCACATCACAGCCATTTAAGCAACATGCCTCTCCAGAAATCGCATCTTGCATTTACACCAGTTACCCTCGATAGCCTCGATCCTCCGACCCCGGATCCGGCGCTACCTATTTCAAGCCCAAGTGTCTCCAGACTTCAACCTGATACCACCATCCATCCTCAGGAGGAACCTAACCCCAAAATCAAACCAGATACCCTTCACCATAGCGGGAGAAGGGAGAAAACTAAGATAGGAGCCACTTCTGTCCCACCAAGACATCACAGACAAATCGGAACACAGGTCAACATCGCAGAGTCTAAAGAGGAGCACCACAGAAGGAAAAAATCCTCATCCCCACAGACTTCTGAGAGCACAGAGGGGAGTTGGCCAGATACTCAAGGGAAAAATGCCTCGACTGTAAAGGGGAAGACTGAGAGTGAGAGGCGTGAGAAGACTGCACCGCCAAGTCGGAAGAAAAAATCTGAACGGTATTTCTAATGTGTAACCAAGTGTAACAATGAATGTAAAAATGCAGGGTGATGTCACACAGTTACAGCCAATCAAACTGTTTATTTTTTTCTCGCTTTTATTGCTTGTTACTGTCTTGCATCACACTTGGTTGGGATATCTTTGTACATTTCTGTTGTGAAAAAAAATATTTAACAACATAATAATAATTTATATGATAGGTAAGGTTGTTTGTGGTATTATTGTATCAAACTTGTCTGAATGTCTTTGTGTACATAGTGTTGAGCGGAGCGGCAGTCCAGTTAGGGCCCATCAGGCTAAAGGTGATGAAGGGGTCAGTCGCAAAGCTAGGGAGGTGATTGGAAAGAGCAGCTTTCAGGAAGAGGGTCAAAGGTCGAAACAAAGAGGACGATCTGGAGGCCTGGAGCCATCCTCACCGATACATAATGCTCTGGGACAGGTTTGTGTGTTAGTTTAAAGTCTAAAATGCCCCTTAGAAGTACTTAGATGTTTCTATATAGAATCCATTTCTTGTATAAAATACCTGACATGAATCATAGTTTTTAATACGCTTCATTCTTGACATTAACAGGTTGTCTCTGAAGTGCTTTTTTTTGGCGTTGATTCCCCGACCCAGTGCGAGAATCCAAGTTCGTCGGTTTCCTCAGCATTTACCCCACCACCACCCCAACAATCCCCTGTCACCCCTCCGACTGATGTGCAGCGACCATTTGAGGTCATAGATCAACTTATGCAGGATGCAGAAGGTAGGAAAGGTCTCAGCAGTGGCGTTTCTGCAAGTGTTTGGTCACGTTAGGCTATGTTCAAATTTGACTTATTTTTTGAAGGTGCTATTATCTGTTTTACATTATAATCCTCTGGAGTAAACTGTGTTTTCAAAAAAGTCCTGAGTGCTTTTTCTGCAGCTCAGAGTTGAAAAAAAGCTTAGAGCTGGGAAAAATCGCCCTACGTCAAGCACCTTTTTCACAGCAAACCAATGACAAGGGAGTAGCGAGAGCTGTCGTTTCCATAACAACATGCGAGGAATGTGATGGTCGAGCAGGATCATGCTGCAAAAAAAATGGCGGCCGAAACGTTGGTTGGAGGATAGTTTTGTATAAATTTTAAGTTAAGTTAAGTTTAATTTTCACTTTCAATGCATTACTAGTGAGAAATTAGTATTTTCATTTTTAAATATGTGATTGGTTGATGCAAAGACGCTCTTCGTTTATAATTCAAGTACTCTTCCATTACGCTGCCTATGATGCCTCTGAATCTGTTTCTCTGAGCTGCCTTTGTGTACAAAGCTGCCTCCGAAGTCATTTGTAACCACGACGCTGGAAGCTTCTTCCTTTTTTTGTCAACTTTTTCTTCTCAAAAAGAAGTCACATGTGAACACAGCCCAAGTGTCTAAGCTGAACTTGCAATAAAAAGCAGGACTGACTTTTTGAAAGTTCACCCTGTATGCGTTGTTAATATGTTTGGCAGTGTGTATGTAGTTATTTTGAGTATGCAACAAAAGTTATAATATATTCCAAATGAGACACAATTTATACACAAAAAAATTGAATCCAAAAGGGCTGTTTTTTATTTCTCTATTTACCTAAAACAATCGTATTTGCTTGTCAATCATTACATTTTTAGTTACTGATTTTAGGAACCGGATTATTCTGATGTCACATTTCTGTACACAGACTCGGATGGAACAGAGTTTGAAGATGATCCCTTATTGCAAGTCCTTAGACGGCAAAGAAAATGGATGAAGGAACAACTCTGGTGAGAAAATCAACATCTTATTAACTCTGCATATTCTACACTACCTAAGCCACATTACCCAAAACGGATGTGCAATTGAACTAAATGTATTATTTTTCCTTTTTTTCAGTGAGGTTGACATGATGTTTGAGCGGTTTCTTCCACTGACTCCTCCATCAGGCACATGATTTATATATGAAAGGAGTTTTAAAAATATGTGATCATGTTATTTATTTGTGTTTTTATGTGGATTCAAATGTATTTATAAATAAAGACCTTTGCAAATGAACAAGAGTATCACATATTTATTTATATTCACACTGTACATCATATAAAGATCAAAACAAATTGAACACTTGCTAATCATTTTAATAATTTAAGAATATTTACAATCCCAGCGTGGCTTTGGAAGAATTGCTTAGTTGAAGAGTCTGTGCCATTTTTAGAAAAATATATTAAGGCTGTCTCTGGTCATAGGTTCAGATGCGACTAAGATGTACACTTTGAACACCAAATGCATTAATGTGAACTGCAAATTCAATGTAGGCATTCATGTTATTACACACTTGTCCGTGTATAAGCGTTTTGAATCAGAAGACCTTGTTGACATGAGAACTAATTTGTCTTGCTCATGGGATGTGTGCTAAGCCATCAGCAAGTGCAAAGAAACTGTTATCTTGTTGGCTGTCGGGAAGAGGGAGAAACTGGACATTGCTTTTGGTCTCTTTTCTATGTATACGAGAGAAGATATGAGTTTTAGGGGCCTTTCATAAACGTGCATTATGTTCCACAGTGATTCAACAGTGTGGAGTTATCTTCTCGTTGCAGAGGTGCTGAGATGATAAGCATTCCTTCAGGTGACATGGCTGATTCCAATGCCATGATATCCACACCACTCGGGATCCGATATCGCCGGTTAAACTGCCGCGTCACCAGTCCCGAACCATCCTAGAAACAATTAGCTTTGATAATCTCAACATTTCCTAAATGTCTGGTACAAAGTGTTTTATGGCAGATCTGGTTAACTTCTGAAAACCACATGATGACTATCCAGGGAATAAAAATACTACAAACATGATCTGAGTCAACATTATTAAAGTAAGGAGACAGTACCTTTCTTTGTTCATGTTTTCCCTCGACCACAACATAATCTCCAACAACTTTGACTAAGAGCTCCTCAGGACTGAAGTGTTTCACATCAACCTGTACAGTAAACCCATTTTGATCACAGGTAACCTGAAAAGAAAGTGTATTGATAGAGTGTAATAACTCAATTACACGCCAACAAAATGTATAACTTAGTAGCTTGAATATAAACATTTTCTTTATTTGATAAAAAAACGACATCCCTTAAGCGATGAAACACCCAAAAATAGAAAGTCTGTCATTATTTACACACCTTTGGGTTGTTCCAAATCTGTATAAATGTGTTTGTTGTGATGGACACAGAGACATATATTTGTAAGAATGCTTTTACAGTTCTTGGACCCCATTGACTACCATAGAAGAAAAATTACTTTATAATTTATTTGTTCATTTGAACACCAAATTATATATTTATAAGAATGTAGGACGGTTCTTGGGCATTTTAGTCAACTATTGTCATTTTTCCTAGCCAACGGGGTCCAAGAAATGTTTGGTTACAAGCATCCGTCCAAATATCTTTCTCCGTGTACAACCAAACAATGAAATTTATACAGATTTGGAACAACAAGTGATATAAATAATTATTCAATAAATAATTTCCATTTTTGGGTGAACTATAATGGAAGTTCTCATAAACTTATATTATTGGTTTATTAATATTAATATTATTCCCTGCTCATTAGAAGCCATCATATAAATTGAAATGGATTTGTTGATTTTAATAGAAATTGTATTGGTTTTAATGAAGTTGATTCTATTGGTGGGATGTTATTTACCAGCAAATTCCAAACTACAAACTAGGTTTCAACAACCATCTTCGTTAAAACTATAGTAGGAGAATGCAAATTGAAATGAATCTACCACTTACTATGATACAACTGAATTTTCTCTATAGGGTTTTAATGAAATCACTATTTTTTTAATGGTTTGTCCTTATTTTATATCACGAGTGTTATTCGTTTTACTCTGGTTATTTTGGTCAGAGAGACATTATTTCACCTGTGCCGCTCCGGTGTGCTCTGAAACCGGAATTAAAAGTTCGGTCGGGGTCCAGGCGTACGGTCCAATCGTCCCGTTCAGCCGGGGAAATAACGGCGGCAGAACTCTGTCCCACGGGATCCCGCTCAACGGGACGGAAGGAGGCAAATCAAAATCCATTATTTTTAGATAAACGTGAGGGATGAGCACCCAAAAAACGACTTTCAAAAGTGATCGATGCTAGCGCCGCAGATGTAGGTTATCCAGGGATGTTCCGGCCCGTTGCGCACCTCCAGGATAAATAACGCAGGGAAAGTGTTGCTCTCTAGTTTTAATAGCTTGTGAAAACGCCGCCCCTCCAAATGAACCCAACAAATGCCATATGACTCAATGACTGGCAGAGATCTTTCTCGCACTTCATACTCAATCTTGGATCACGGTGCCAGAAGTGCTATTAAAGCTGCATTTGTTGTTATGGAAAGTCAATTAGGATACGGGTGGATTCGGTCGTCTCCTTACCCATGATGGATGCCTTGTATAGGCTATTTGTGATATTATAATAACTCACGAGGAACACGGGGAATTTAGTGTTTGGATTAGGAAATAGTATCGCTTTCATCACTTTAGCTGTTTTGTGCTACGCAAAGGGTGTGCGGTTGAATGTGCGTCCATCCAATGTCGAAGGGTCGTGTGTGTGATGCAATGGTGAGGCTGTCCAGATATAAATAAGTTGGATGACTGCAAACCGCTATGGACCTGTTTTCACATGACACAGCACGCGCTGATACTTAAGACAAGTCAAGGTGATAATTACTGCGTCATTCAAAATGTCAGTTATGGTAAACGCTGTAAAATAAAAGCTATAGAGCTACAGAAGTGTAATGTTTGTTTTTATGATATTGGTGGCTAATGCATTAAGATGCCGCATTTAGTGCCTCGGTCCGCTGCTGAAATACGTCAACGAGTCCGCCATATTGGGCCGGGAAAGACTGCCATATAAACGTATACAGTTCAGGGGGGTATCATTAGTAACCAAGAAAAATGAGCCAATTTGTCAAACTTGTGAGTGTTCATAACCCCTAATTACACCAAATAAATCTCACTTTTCAGATTCTATACAAAGTGTAAACCATTGAAATCAGTAGAGAAAAGAAAACATTAATGTACCTTTTTATCATTAGTTACAACAATGCTTGTATTTTATATAAAGTCGTTATATTTTAATGTATCTTACATAACTCGACACCTAAAATGGCAAGTGTTTTCCAGTATGAATAGTCACAGTCACTGCAAGTCACTGGCATTTTTTATCTTTGTGCTAATGAAAAATGTGGACGGCAGGCATTAATTGTATAATGCCATATTCTTATTGATCCGTTTGTCAAGTACACTGCTTAAAGTACTTGTGTATTGCAGTAAACATATCTTTATAAAACTTAACAAATATATAAAGGTAATTTAAAGTGATTTACAGTTAACATGATACAACATAGGAAAGTTAAATTCCGTCAAGGCTGTAAACCTTAAATGTCTAAGATATAAGGAATGAACGGAATTATAATGACTATATTATGCTAAAATTAAACACGTCCTATCGCTGACATCCAACAACAGGACAAAGCTTCATCATCTGTCAAATTTGACTGATGACTCAGGAGATACAGCCTTTCTGGATGCCCTTTGGATGTAAAGCAGACCAATGGCCAATGTGTTGGCAAGCTATTGAAGCTGGGGATAAAATGTCCTTCTGCTGTCGGCATGGGCTTGAAAGAGAAGTAGAACTGTCTGTCCATGGCTTGACTACAGGTGACTAAAAACAGCAACCAGGAAGATCAACGAGGGGCTTAGTGTTTGCTCAAAAAGGGGGTTGAGTTTCATAATGGGCGCCTATATGGGGGTACAAACAAGACAGAGGCTTCACGCATTCATATTACAGAGTCTGGTATGCAAGTCGGTTTAATATTATTGTAAGCCGTGTTGATTAACAGGCGACAGAACAGAGAAGCTCGTCCCTCAAGTGGATTTTGCTGGCAATCTCTAGGAATTCGCTTAGTTTATGTGATGCTTTTGTTGTCTTTCCAAGATCTAAAAATGGCAAATCGGTAGTTGACATATTGGCATGGACAAACAGATGATTTTCGATTTGTGCACAAACTGTATTTCTGGAAAAAAACTTTGCATGTCGCATCAACTTTTACAATACAGTTTCAAGACTTTATTTTGTACAGACCTGCCTGGTCTGAAAGTGTTAATATACATCTTTAATGCATTCACAGAAGTCTTAAAGAACTTACTGTGTTACTCAAATATAATGTGATAAACATACCAGTTAAAACCAGACAACAGATGGATCGAGTATTAAGCAGCAGTGCAGGAAAAAAACTCTTGCGCTTTAGCATTATGCGTTTGTGTCCATATTATCTCACCCAACCAACAAATGATTTCATCAGTTCACAAAATACCACAAATCCCAGACAGATCCAGTATATCTTGCATGTGACGACAGTGGTAAAATTAGCCAGGGTGCATCTTGTCAATGGGAGGAGAAATTTTTAAAGTATTAAAAAGAGGTATGGTGAAGCAAAGCCGTCATATCAGGCTGTGCCGAGTGGAATGGTAAAGGAGAGGTAATCTCCAACCTCCCCCCACCGAGCTCTGAAATGTTGGAATATTGTGATCCACGTTGTCAACACCGCCACCCACACTAAAAGCCCCAGCGCTGACTTCTTCAAATCTGTTGAGGGTTGAAGATAAAGTATAGATTACATTCAAGGCATCATACAATGCAAAAATACACCATAAAGTACTGCCTATAATGTGAAACACCGTTTTACTTCGCTACTGTGTATAACATCTCTTGGACTCAAAGCATTCTCTTAATGCATCATGTGTCATGCATATAAACAGCACAGTTTATACAAACTCAACTCAGAAATTCCAGCCTGCATCACCCACTTTGTCTCTGCAATGTGAATATCCCTTAAGGCCTTTTGAACATTATGTGGAACTGTACACTGCCAACTATGTTTAATAATAGTTGCTATTAAAATAGTAAGTGGCAGGAGAAAGTTAAATAAACATCATAAACAGTAGAATGCAACGTTGCCATATGATCCGTTTACCGTTCAGTCTTTTAAATAACATTTTGTAACTTCCATTTTGTGACGTTCAATAGAATACAAACTATTTGTTGGCAAGGTGAAGTGACACAAGACCTAACTTATGAGCTACTTTGCAAAAATATTCTAGTCAAATACTCACAGGATTTGATCTGTGGTTGTTCGGTGTAGACAGGTTTTAAAAAAGCCTCTTTGAAAAACCACACCACATTGACAAGCCAGAGGAAAGGAAGGAATGCAAAACCACCTGAGGAAAAATATTTACACAGACAGCATTGTTAAAACCCATGTATATGAAAATGTATAAATACAGTACTGCGCAAATTAGGCACATCAGATGCTTCACTAAAATATTATTAATTTTATTTATGCATGCATATTAATAAAACACAGAAATCTACTTTTGCAATTGGAATACATAAAGAGACAATTCACCCTTATGTATATAAAACCTGTAAGATTTGTCTGTGGAGTACAAAATTTACATTTACATTTAGTCATTTAGCAGATGCTTTTATCCAAAGCGACTCAAAAAGAGTTAGGGAGCAACAAGCGATATGTCATACAGGAGCCATAATACATCAGGTGCCAATACAAAGTTGGTGGTTTCAACTAAAGCTAGACCACTACCTGTTGAGTGAAAGGGTTAGTTTTTTTTATTTTATTTTATTTGTCTATTAGATATTCACAGAAGAGTTGGGTTTTAAGTAGTTTTTTGAATGTTGTAAGAGATGTGGTTGACCGGACAGAGTTAGGAAGAATGTTCCACCAGGAAGAAGTTGTATAAAATAAAATAAGATATTTTGAGAAATGTGATTTTCTGTGGATACAATGGGAGCTAATGGGAACTACTATTGTTTGGTTACGAACTTTCTTAAAAATATCTTCTATTGTGTTCCGCAGAAGAAAGAAAAATACAGGTTTGGAATGACAAAAGAGTGAGTAAATGATGAAATAATTTTCATTTTTGGTGAACAATCCCTTTAAATTCATAAAAACATCCTACCAAACTGATTCTAACAGTTGATGGCAAGCAGAATTTGGAAATCGATACACAAAAGTCATCATCAAAAATATCAAAACTACTTTTGGGGATGCATCTAACATGCCTTTTGTTTAGTGATTTTACAAGTCTTTTTAACATGCATACCTAGATAGTATCTTCTGCAAAGGCTTAGTTTCTCTTCATTGGGAATTCGTTCAAGATTCATAGTGGATTTAGTCTATGTCGTTGTAGTGGTCCTCCTGTGCAAAAAAAGAGAACTTGATCAAAATATAGATACTGATATCACACTAAATTGATAAATACGTTGAAGCATTGCTGCCATCTGGCTACACAAAACAGTACTGCCAAAATATCGTGATTTACATGAACGTTAAATGGAAATTGGGATAATTGTACAATATCATGGACTATAAACCCTTTCAAAGCTTCGCTAATATATCAAATCAATACATCAAGAATAACACCGAGACAATGTTTGGAAAATGATCAAAGCGGTCAGAGCAACAACAACAAAAAATCCACTTAATCTGAAACGCAGTCATAACAACACTACGACATAGAGCAAGAGGTTATTAATCACATACCTCGCGCAGTATTTTAAACCTTAAACTAATACATCGTTTAATATAAAGGGATTAATACCTTAAATGCCGAGCACAGATCAGAAAACGGGTGTTTTAACACAACAAAGGCGAGGGTGAAACAACTTTTATGGTTCCGCTTCCTGATGAAACCTGTGATATGACGTCACTTTGTGGCATTGCATGATGGGTAGTGTGGTTTTTGATGATCAGGAAGGCGAGCGAGTGGGACGTTGTACTTAGATGCATCGTATTTTTTCGCATTGCAGTACATGAAAATGGGATCTTATTTACATTACAGTTATGAATGAAAATGCAAATTGAATTGAGCATAAAAAATACTTTTTTAAATTATTTTATATTATAATAAATTATATGGATCAGTGAGATTTATTTTACTAATTTATCTCACAATAGATAAATTAGATTAATAGTAGAAACGAATATATGACATAGAAGCAGACCATTTAATATAAATCAAATATATATGGTTAATGCGGTTAATGCAAATAATAAAAAAGCTTTACATAACTTTGTGTTATGTTTTGTACATTTATCCAATACATTATTAAAGTATTAACATATTTAAAATAGCCAAGTTTGACATTTTACACCAAAGAGTAATATATCATCTTTTACGATGCTAAAGCTACAATTTTCGGCATTACTTTCCATTGTCTTCAACAAATATAACGCTATTTAATTGAAAATACAACGAGTGCAAAGGACTCAGAAATGCAACATTTGTCAACACAAAAATCTGCATGGAACAGCAAAATAAGAAAACATTTAACTTAGTGCATGTTTAACTTAATAAACAAAATGATGCCTTAACATTTATTCATACAAATCATTTTTTTTTTTACAAAAAACAAACACAAATGAAATAAAACCTGACCTGTGACCTGAAATTAACACTCATTACATTTATAATGAAATATTTAGCAGTCTTGTTAAAGCGCTACAATTATTCCTTCCTAGCCTACATCACCCATAATGCACCGCACGTCGTCCCCCCTCCCTAACTGGCGCTTTCCCTCTTCTCTCACTCTGAGTTTCTATCTATCGGTGTTGTTGTTGAAGCTATGATGGCGGCAGCGGGATGCGGATCAGCAACCGCGGCTGCCGTTGTGGGCGCAGGCGGCGTGGGCGCGGCGCGGGGTCGCTTCCCCGGCCGCCCATGGTCGTCGCGGAGCCGTTTGCGTTCGGAGAAGCGATGGCAGCTCGGCCGCACCAGGACAGACCATGACGAGATCTCCTCCAGCGGAGGCCCGAGGCCCACTTGCCTGGTGTTTGCGCTGAACGAGGACCAGTCCCACTTGCGCCTGCTCGGGATCGAGGCGAGCTACAAGAGCCTGGGAGAGGCTGGATACAGCTCCAGTGGAAGCGAGGAGGTGGGTGCATGCGTCAAGTTGTGGTCGTTGTACACGACGCGATCGTGGCCTTGTTTTGCGTGGCCGTGTTGGATAGGAAGAAACAGTAATGTAAGTTTAGTGCGTCTGCAATCGCCAGCTGCGTTCAACAAAATGGACATGCGAGCAACAGCGCACCGGCCCGTGTTAACTGGGTATCGGGGATGTTTAAAGGGGTGCACGGGAGACACTGTGGCCGCAGTGGTGGTCTTAAGATCGCGGTTGTGTTCATTCACACCTCTTCGGTTTAAACGCAATATTTCCGCGTATGCATTAAAGCGTTGCATTATAATGCGGAGGGGGAGGGGGTAATTACTGTAGCATTGTAGCTTACAATGGCATCAGGGTCATGGAGTTTGCATTATGCTTTCTTAAGTCACACGACCGTAGGTGGTACATTATTTAGGTCAGTGGAGTGGGTTTTGTTTTGAATACGGATCTTTTGCTCATTTTTGAACATGCATGCTGTTTGCTGGATTTGATTCTTGTGACAGATTGCTTATGAGACCATGCCGTGTGCTTGGGTCACCTGCAGTAGATGACAATGATGTGAGTTAGCCATGTATGAAAATCAGGGGCCATATCCAGACTTAAACGTGTTTTTTATGTGCTCTGGTACTGAGTTTTTTTTTTTAAGTTTGCATGCTTTGTCAGTCTTCATTGTAAGTGTGTATGGTGGTGAACCTGTTGTTAGCTACCAATCATGGATATTGTTAACATATCGAAGTTGTGCTTTAAGGCTTGAAAAGTCACAGCAATAGACATTTTCTAAACAAGTTATGGAAATTTGGCTCAAAATATTGCACTGAATGGAAATCGCTTTTTGTAGGTCTTAATAAAATGTTGTGATGTATAAAACTATCTGAGAAGATTCAAAATCATTGGACAAGTTCGTGGGAACGCTCAGTGTTTTGCATTTACGCTGCTAGGCGTCAGATATCACTGAGCTGGAAATGTGCTATGGCAACTTGCTTTCTGTGTGCAGAAGCGTGCAACTCGAATGGGAAACTATTTTGTATTAATACTTTGAATATCAAGGTCAAAGCTTTGTGAACTTTGAATGCTTGAGGACAAGCTCTGACATATTTCTTGTACTTTGAAATAAAATCGGGGTCATCAGCTGTGGAGTTAACAGTTCTTTAAACAGCTTCGGCGAATGTCTATAAAGTGTTTGCAGAGTTTTTTATTTTGTAAAGTTTAAAGGTTTCCTTATTGATAACATGAGATTTTTATAGTGCTTGATGTTGGTTGGTTTTTGAATGTGTAAAGTTAGTTTTGAACGTTTGTTTTCTTTTGGTGAACTCTTACACTCTAAGGGGCGTTTCGCCGAGAGGGATTACTTTAAACCAGGACTAGGCCTTAGTTAAACTAGAATATTTAAGTAATTAAAAAAAACATTAGTGTGCATCTTGAGACAAAACGAATGCACTAATATAATATACTATATGCCAGTGCACCTTGTTTTCGATCAAGACACTTCTAACATTTAATTTGGTCTTGGATTGGGTTTAAGGCCAGTCTGGAAACCACCCCTAAATCATTTAGTCATTTAGCAGACGCTTTTATCCAAAGCGACTTTTCTTGTCATCATTTTTCTTGTCATAATACTAAAAAAGTAATCCGTTATTTTCAGGTTCATCAGAGTGTGTGATAGTGCAGTTGTTTCAGTTGTGTTGTTTCACACAACAGAGTAGTGAAGTTTGTTCCAGTCTGGTTGTTTCACACAGTTCGGTATAATTTTGGAAGAAGAATGACGGCGTTTGTCTCACTTAATTCAGTATCTCTCTTCAGATCTTTGTCATTACTGCATTCTGTTTACATGTGTTATAGGAGATCTCAAAAGATGGTCATCTGACGTCCCCTTCAGTGATGTGTCTTTATGCTGAATACTTTTAGGAATAATCTTCCAATGCATGCTTCTGTAATTACATTGTGTGCTCATCTTTCTAAAAAATTCAGCCTTAAAGGGAGAACATTTTTATCACTTAAAATTTCATTGCCCTGTTTTTTTACTCAAAACATTTTTATTTACATTTCAGCCATTTAAGTTAACAAAGTTAACCAAAAAGATATTTACAGGAATTCTACATTTAAGTCTGTAATGCTATTTAATTTCTGTAAAATATTATGCCACGTTGTTTATGCCTAGATTCATTTATGTTTACACAAAATGATGCTTCATCCAAAGAATAAATACTACATTCACTTAAAACTTGTTTTATTAGAATGTGTTCACAAACCTCACTGCTTTTTATTTTCAGGGACCTGAATTCAAAGGTTTTAAAGTTGAAAAGGAAGACGTCAGCGCCCCAGTCGGCCCTGTACGAAATCCTCGCAAACGTAAGTGTGGCTTTAGATGCACTTAAGAGATTCTTCAAAAGTTTTATTTAATTGTGTTTGTTTGGAATGGTTTGATCCTATATGTGATTTAATCTACGTTATTAGGAGCTGGTCACTTTTTGATTAAAAAGTGTTACTGTATTTCATGTATAGAATTTATTTAATCACTTCACTAAATTGTTTTGGACCACTTGATAATTCATGTGCACTGTGTTGAATGATAATCGAAATTGAATGCAAGTTTTTAATTTTTAATTTGCATCCAGGTGATCGTGCTTCATCGAAGTCAAAGAGGATACGTCAAAGGCCACCTCCTGCAGAGACTGTATTGAAAAACACAGGTCCACAAGATTCTCAAAATGATTCTGCTACGCAACTTCACAGTGAAGAGCCTCTGAAGGACCCTGTGGTAGATGTTGCCGTCGGTGGTGCTGAAGAATCCAAAACATCCTCCAAAACAAGAAGAAAAAGAGGGTCGGCAAAACAAGAACCTCAGTCAACTCCGAGGATCACCATCAAGCTGGTGTCTAAAAAGACTAAAGTCCCGTCTTCACAACAGAAATCTGGTAAAAAACGGAAGGGAATCAAATTCAAATCTGAAGTCACAGAGGATCAATGTGCGCAAATCTCAAGTGCTCATGTGAAATTAAAGACCGCCGTACCAGCTGTTGAAAACAGTGCAGGTGAGCTGAAAAAGGACACTTGTACCAGAAGACGAGGAAGATCTGCAGACAAGAAACCAGAATGTGCTCCACAAACAGATCCTGAGGCGGCTGACCAAAAACCGAAGTTGAGAAAATCAACGCGAAAGCCTCAGAATTTACTGCCAGGTGAAAGTACAGAAACAAAAGCTGAGGAAAACCCAGCACTAGAGGGCGCTGAAGTAAATAAGCTTGTGATTCGGAGACAACGAAGAAAGTCCTCCAATTCTGCAAAGGAGTCCGTGAACCCGAGTTTGGCCGAATCGTTGTTGGAAGTCTCAACTGTTGAAGAATCCAGGTCACCCTCAAAAAAGAAAAAGAAGAAGAAGAAGAAAAAGAAAAACCACAAGGATTCTGAAAGAAATCAGGAATCAGCCATAGCTCTTGCTGATGAGAAGCTCTTGTTAAACAGTGGACTTGTCGGGATTCCAGGTTTGAAGCTGACCAGGATACGAAACCCTAAAGCCAGATCTCGCAAGAAACGCTGCAAGTTTGTTTGGACTCTTACACTGGTTAAAAGCAAAAGCAAAGACACCCAAGACAATCCATGTAAAACGCAAGAAAGCCCCATCAAAGAAGCAGAACCTCCTTCTAAACCTGTTGAGGGCGAAAACCTTTCTACAGAAGCAGAATCCTCACCTTCCAAGACCTCCGAGACGGACACACATGTGCAGCAAACCTTGGAGGAACCTTTGAACACCACAATTTCTGAAAACCCAGAGAGCTTAACAACATTTGAGGAAGTTGAGAGAACCTCAAAAGAGGAAAACGTGGAGGACCTTGAAAGGTTTGAAACAACTACACAAGCACATCCAGAAGAATCCACTCAGACGGACCCCGACGAAATGACGAGTAAAGATATTGTTCCTCCGCTTCAAATAAAGGTTGTCTCCTCGCCCGGCAAAAAACAAAGTTTGAAGCAATCCTTCTTGATTCAACAAGTCGCGACGTCACCTGTAGTAAAGGAACTCTCTGCAGAAGTTGAAGAGAATCCAGAGAAGATGGAGAACGTGTTGAAAATAAGAGCCGTCCCTGCCCTTAAAAGGAGGAACAGGCTACGCCAAAACACAGCCCGGAAGAAGCGTGGAAAACACAAACACTGGACCATTTACAGACGGAGGTGTAAAACAAATCAGTCGAAAGACAACGGCGCTTCTGAAATCGCAGCTGAAGTTGAGACTCAGGTGGACGAAACGCTAGTATCGCCGGTATCGCCGACGAAAGTGCCAGCGCTTTTAGAACCAAAACCAAAAATGCCATCTCATGAAGTTGAGCATAAAAGAGGGAAACGTTCAATTCCATCAAGGTCAGAACCACAGATACCTGAAGCAGCTGAGCCACAGACAGTTGAACAAACTGTTGAATCAACACCAACCGATCTTTCACTCAATGTGGTGGAAACCCAGCACGAGATAAAAGTGGAGGAGACATCGACTGAGATGGAAGAGGTTTTAGGGCCTACGGAAAAAGATCAGCCACAGGTTCCTCGTCCTGTGAGACGGCGGATTAAACATGTCCGACGTAAACGGAGGGCTCTGATCGGCCGCAGGTTAAAAAATCCAAGAATGAGACCGAAGGACTTGGTTAGTGAAGTTACTGAAGGTTGTCCTCCAACAGTTGGCACAGATGTCGGAGAGCCCAAACCACTATTTTTAACAAAGTTCAAGAGGAAACGAATTAAGTCCATCGGGGGTAAAAGAAAAAGAGTCAAGCTCATTTCAAAGCAACTGGAGAACACCATCGAAGAGCAGATTTCCGAGCAGGTAGACAAGGTTGAGTCTGTGAACGAGAAAGCAGAGGACCAAGAGGTTCAGCCTAGCAAAACGAAGTTTTTGAAGAACATCCGACATTTCATAATGCCAGTTGTGAGTGCCCGATCTTCTCGGGTCATCAAGACGCCAAAGAGGTTCATGGATGATGTTGGAATGTCGGAACTGCCCCGCAGGAACTCCCAAAAGAAGCTGGGACTACAACCGAGAACAAAGCGACATGATTCTAGTGAAAGAGGTGAGCCTGAATCCCTTCTCTCTCAGGATGAAGACGATGAAGAGGATGATCTGGGTGAAAGTCACACCGATCTCGATTTGTCTTCAACTGTGGAATCGACACCTAAACCGGCCGACGCTGAGAATTTTAGTGTGGAAACGCCGTCTGGTAAAAGGCGCTCGCTTCTCAGAGATCCCGGTTTCAAATGGGGCGTTTCGGAACCTGCCGTCGAGGATGTGTTCAATTTCAATGAAGACCTCGACAAAGAGCTGGAGACCTTGTTATCTGCCAAAGATTTTCCAATGGATGTATTTCTCGATCCTCTTCAAAAGAAGAAAAAACCCACAAAGTTTAAAGCGCAATCATCAAGATTAAAGATATACAAGAAGCTCAAACTCAAACAGGGTCTTGCGAATCGTAAAAAGACTCCGGCAACAGAGACGAAAAAGGTTGTTTCATCACCTGCCAAGGCACAGAAGATTGCGTTGGAAGAGGGGGCCAGTTTAATTCAATCTCTCAAAAATATGAAGAAAGAAAAAGCTAAACTTAAAATCGAGGATCTCAACACCCCTGGGGTTGTTCGCAAAGTCTCCATCTGTGTCCGTGCTCTTAGTTCCAAGTTGCTAGCGCAACACAAGACAAGGGACATCCAAGAGGATGAACTGCCAGATGAATTCTCCATTCATACAGACATCTCGCTTCCCAATAAATGTAAAGGTGGGCTAACATCATATTTACATAAACATTTGTACATTAGAGAACAAAATGAAATTGATTAACGTGGTCGTCATTGGTGTTATGTCCTTAACTCTGTTTACGTTTTTATATCTCAGATTTTGAGAAAATGCATCTCGCAGAATCAAAGAGTCTGGATTCAGAGGAAGCTTCTGAAAATGTTGCTGATGCTGAAGAGAAAGTCGCCTCTCATCGGCCTCGCCTTACAGGAGCAAACAAGCGGATGTTCAACCTTCTTAAGAAAGCAAAGGTCCAACTCATCAAAATAGATCAACAGAAACATCTGAAATCATCCGGGGTAAATCCTTTAAACAACAAATCATAAAAATGCAATTTTTAAAGACAAGGATTTTTCCTTTCTGATGCTGATATGTATGTACAAAATATATCATGACAACCTTTCTAATATCACATATATTTTATTAACAACATTAACTCGCATTTGATTTTTAAGTATAAAACGCTACACATACACATTTAAACCAAACTCGAGTCATTCCAACGTCAATGCTTTATATATCAAATATACATTTATAAATCGTATATGAACTTAATTTTGGTTTGATTTATCAGCCTTTTTCTTGCTATAGCATATATGCTGATGATTTTTAAATCAAGTAGATTTCTAAATTACATTTGTGTACTAAATGCCAGTTGCAGTTGTATTTAACAAAACCTTATACCTTGTATAGGCTTCAACCAATGTTGCTCAGTTTATGATTTTTATTTAGATTTAATTGAAGTGCCATGAACAGTTATTTGAAATCTTTTATCACATCTTGTTTTGTTTAGCTCCTTCCGGAAGGTAGAATCACCGCAACAAAGAGGCAGAGACGAAAACCAAAGGAGCGTCATGAGAATGCCTGTCCCAACAAGATTGATGTCTCTCTGGAGCAGGTGCGTCACATGCTTTTAAACATTGAACAAACTGTGAGAAACATTTCAGTAGATTTTTGTTTGATTCGTCAATGTTAGAATAAATGAAAATAAACATAAGCAAATCATTTTTCTCACAATAGATGTTTTAGCTATTTCATTGTAATGCGTACAGGTATACCTCATAAGTTAGCATCATAAATGAACAGTGTCAGTATCAATGAAGAGACATTCTCATGAGTTTTTGTTTAATTCTTTCCCGAAGGAGCCTGTCAGAGGAGGACCTCGCATCAAACATGTTTGCAGGGCAGCGGCTGTGGTTTTAGGGCAGCCTCGTGCCATGATCCCAGATGACATCCCGCGACTGAGCGCTCTACCCCTGCATGAGAGATCAGACATATCTCCTTCACCTGCAGAGAAAGGTACAGGCGCATACTATGCAAAAGTGCTAAAAATGCGTAAAGGGATACTTCACCCAAAAATTTACTCGCCTTCGAGTTGTTCCAAATCTGTATCAATGTACCAGGCAGATTTTGCCCACCATTGACTATCATAGTTGGAAAAAGTACAACGGTAGTAAAAAGTGTTGCAGAACTGTTAGCTGTACTACATTTTTCAAAATGTCTTATTTTATGTTCAACATAACAAAAAAAAAACGATAAAGTAATTTTTCCTACTATGGGAGTTAATGGGTGGCAAGATCTGTTTGGTTGTAAGCATTCTTCTGTGTTCATCAGAACAAAAAAAATTATACAGATTTGAAACAACTCGAAGGCGAGTAAATGATGACAGAATTGTGTCGGTGAAGTATCCCTTTAAACTCAAGTTAAACATATAATACAAACTTGATTCTTGAGTATCAGTACAATAGGCAACTGTGACTGGCTTAGTTAATTTCTTGTTTGCATACCTTCGAGATTATACAAACACTTCTTACTTATTGTCATTGTTACAGGAAATGAAATGTTGTTTAATTTTCTTTTCGGTTCTTTTGGACAAGTTGTGTGGCGATGTTATCTAGATCTTTATTAGTCATGCGTTGAGGTTGTGATGTTTTTTTTAATGCAGGTGTCGAGTCTCACTCTGATCCAGAAAGCCCCGTCATACAAGAGCACAGAACGTCAAAGTCCCGCAAAAGTAGAGCTCATTTGTTAGCCAACCGAAACCGAAGGTGTGGCGAGTGTAAGGGATGCCTCCACGAGGAGGACTGTGGCAGGTGCATGAACTGCCTGGACAAACCCAAGTTCGGCGGCCCCAACACAAAGCGCCAGTGTTGCGTGTAAGTATTTGTTGTTTATCACATTGCTCTGAAATGTTTGATTCTGATTGGTCAATTCTTGCAACGGAGAGGTTTGTTATTCTTCCAAATGAACCACAAAAACTGATAACACGCCATTTATCCGGGTACAGTGAATCATTGAGTGCTAATACTTGCATGTTTAAAGTATCACTTTGCTGTTTCTTCTCATGCCAGGTTTGAATTTCTTACAGATACAAATAAGCAATTTAAAATACCATGTACATTCAATGTTTTCTTAGTTCAAAGCTCTTAAAAGCCTACTGAAAATTGAATAACTCTCTTTTTTTTTTATTGAAGATACAAGCGATGCGATGCAGTTGAAGAACGGAAGGCTAAGAGACTGAGTGGGAAGCTTCAAAAAGGTACGACATGTATGTGAATAAAAAATTCTGGACGTTATTGTGATGAGCAAGTGGTTGATGAGTGCCTCACTGTTCATAGGGAATGTGAAGAAGCGGCGCTCATCAATCAGCGCGGGTCACTCGAGTAATGAAGACGGCGAGGGCGCAGATGGAATCGGACGGATGTTCCCTACTCCTCCGGGTGACAGTCCATCTGTGCGAAAACAGCCACGCCGGCACGTTAAACCACGTTTCTACTGCGACCTGCTGGATTATGACTCCGACTTGGAATGGATTGGTGGTTCGAACTCCACCTCTCCCGGACGCAGGAGAACTATTGGTCTTCGCAACGCAGGTTAAACATTAACCGTCAATGAATCATAATTTACTAATTTATATTAAATCATATTAAAAATACAAACACTTCAATTGTTTTTATTTACAATCTTTTTTCAACTAAAGAGTCCTTGGTTTTTCCCCCACTTGCCACCAGGGGGCGCTACACAATTTGATTTACATTTATGAATTTGGCAGACGCTTTTATCCAAATGACTTAAATTGCATTATCCTATACATTTTCTTTGTATGTGCAATCCCCTGGGATCGAACCCACAACCTTGCTTTGTTAACACAATGCTCTTACCACTGAGCTACAGCTACATTTGATTATAAGAAAATGCTTTTATTTAAAGTTAATTTTAACCTTAAATAATAGATAATTTTATTATTATTATTTATATGATTTATTTTATTTTATCATATTTTAGTTTTATTATATCAAACTGTTCATGCAAAAATATATAATAAATGTATGTTATGTAATGTAGTAAAGAATAATAGTTAAAAATATATTATTTATTAGAATATTATTTTAGTAGAAATTTCATTATCAATTATAATGTTATGTTATTAATTAGTTATTAGCTTGATGGGGGCTTCTTCAAACATCACCTTACTAATAAAAAAGTGAACAACTTTCAATGGGGGGACTTTATTTTGTTATAAAAGATTTTTGGGCCAATCTCATATTAATCTTGAGTGTCAATACAGTAGTGTACTATTTGTTTGTAATGCATCACAGATTTTGTGTCACCTCTTTTTAAACTGCTCATTCCTAGTTTTCTGTATACCTTTTCTACATTTATGTATTTATTTTATCCATTTGTTTATGTTTTCATCAAAGCTTTAATTCTATTTGTTTGTAACGCACCACAGATTTTGTGTCATTGGACGACTTCATTGGCGACGCCTTTGACGAAGGAGTGCGACATCGCAGACCTGGCTTCAACAGGGTTCCGCCCATCAGGCGTAAAGTTGAGAAGGTATTGAGATTGTTCAAGCATCAGGTGAAATCAAAGCCGTCCCCATTCAACCAACATCTCACTGAAAACAACTATTGTTCCTACGTTTACAGAGTCCTCATGAACAGACACCGCCCAGCGTTCTGGCAGCCCTCGCAAACGGTTTTGCAGAAAGAGAGATGGAGCCAGAGGAACCCACGCACAAGATTTGTGTGGATTTCAAGGTAATGTCCTCGTTTCTACCCCACACGTTTTTAAAGTGTTTAGATTAGAGAGACATGGTTGAGGAAAGCAAATCAAGGGCTGTTTTCTGTCGTCTAGATATACTTCCAGATTTTAGCACTGATGTGTTTTGCCACACGATGGCAGCACACAATTCTGAATGAAAAATCATCAAACAACTTCCTTTTTATTGAAGAAACACACCATCTGGTTACAAGTCTTTGTTTGTGTTCATCCAGATGTTCTCCTCACTGTCTGTCCAACATTGGTGTTTTTATTATGATAAAAGAAGGCATAGTTTCACTTGAGGGACTGTAGTCTTGTTGCTCTGGTAACTGTGCAACCGTTATGATGTTTCTTTGAAGTAGTTTCTAATCATATGGAGAAATTCGTGTTTTGTATTCCACTAATTCTGAAACTTTTTAATGGCTGGCTGAAGGCTTGGATGTTAAAGGAGCCAAGCATCAAACTTTACCTTCTTTTCAAAGCACATATGCCAGACAGATCCTCATTTCTCTTTCGTTTTTAACAGGAGGACTGTAGTCTTCAAAGCGTTTGGGTGACGGGAGGTTTAAGCGTCCTGACATCTGTTCCTCTCGTGCCCCAGTACGTCTGCCTGCTGTGTGCCAGTAAAGGCCAACATGAGGTTTGTCCTCTGCCCTTCATTACACCAACAACTCCTCTTTCAACACGTATATACAACATCAAAAATTAATCCCGATTAATTGATTAAAGGTGTTTGGGTTTGTGTAATATTTATATTTATAGATGTATGTGTATGGATTTATACATGGGCTATTTTTGTATAATATCAAAGGTACATATTTCTTGTAATTGTACAGTTAATTTTCATATTGTAATTTCAGATAGTTTCGAAATCTCTCCCCAAATTTTTCGTAAATCGAAATTCAATCAATCAATAAGGATTATATTTACATTTTAAGATTTTGTTTAAATATACTTTTTAAATATATTTTTTGCTATTTAAGAAAAAAAGATTCCATACGTAAATCAATATCAGTTACAATTTTTACAATATTTCAATTACAATTTATGAGATTTGTTGTATTTTGTATCCAGTCTTTCTTTTTAAAAGGCATAAAATTGATTATAGCGATTTTAAAGTTGAGGATTCATTAATTTATATATACATTGAACCAAACACTATCACATCTTAGTTGATCATTTATTATACTTTATTTTGACAAAACATCCCATGTTTCGGACGTGACACACACACACATCTCAGTATGATGGTAATGTTTTGTTAGTGATCACAAAGTTTATTTGCACAGCTGAATCAGACTTTCAACATTTTATTACTTCATTGCAGAAAAAAGATGTTTGGAAGTGACATTCCTTAAACTTACACACACATTTTCAGACTTCTGATCACATTTACTTCAAAATGATGAGACGGATCTACTCACGGTGTAGTTTGTTAGAGAGAGGGACACAGTAATGATTCTTGATAAAAAAAGAAATTAGGGGTGTGGCTAAAATCAGTCTTAGCCAATGGACTAAAACATACACTGTTAGGTAGTGACATGAAAATCCTGAACAGATTTTTTTACATGAAGTTTATTAGAATTAAATCAAATAATACTTCTTTGGAACATAAAAATATATATTTAAAAACAACAATTGAAAAAAATGCTAAACAATTTTAAATATAATTTTCAAAAGTTGAACTGGGTTCGGGACACCAATCTCTCAATTGAAAGTAACCAATTAATTGTGATTTTGCGTATATTAAGCTTACTGATCTTTTAAATGTTATTGTGGGTTTTGAAATATGATAGAAGGATCTAAACAATAACTTAAATTTTTTTTATATATAGTTTTAATGTGGGACAGCAGTTTGCATGAATTCTGAAGTATGGCACATATACACTTTTTAAATATAAACACAGAAATTTATTTAAGAACCGATTAATCGTGATTATTCGATTAAAATTTGACTTGCCTAAATCCAGGAAAAAACTTTGCTGTAGTTTTTTACTGATGTTTTCCCACAGTTGATGTCACTTCTTTTCAGTGGGTTGTTTTTCTGGACATTCTAATGTTTCAAACTGATATTCAGTGATTTGTGCTGCCGTTGTACAGATGCTGCACTGTCAGGTATGCTGTGAAACGTTTCACCGGTTCTGCTTGGAACCTTCTGAGCGGCCCCTGGAGGAGAACAAGGAGAACTGGTGCTGCCGTCGCTGCAAGTTCTGCAGGGTCTGCGGACGCAAGAACAAAGAGTCCAAGGTAGTTTGCCAGTGTCTCTGTGTTCTTGTATTGAGTTATATAGAGTGGTTTTGATATGGACATTTTGTGATGTACAGTTCACGCCTCAGCATTGATGTGAGTAATCAGTTTTCTTTTCTTAACTTTAACGCAGCCTCTACTGGAGTGTGAAAAGTGTCAGAATTGTTACCACCCTGCCTGTCTCGGCCCCAACTACCCCAAACCCAACAAACGTAAGAAGCCGTGGGTAAGTTGAGTCGCATGGGTACTTTCCTCGACACACAGAGCTTTAAAGGAAACCTCAGTTATTTGCTGAGTCTACCTTCATGCCGTCTGTTTTTTTTTTGTCGAAGCAAGCTGAAATTTTTACACTCTGCAGCTTGAGGAGGAAATGCCATTTCGGTTTATGGCCATGTGGAATAATAATAATAATAATCCCAAAGCAATCAGAATATAAATTAATGACCACAAATAAAACTACAGACTTTCAAAATGTGTTTGCTTTCACATGTTCTGGAAATTATGAAAAGACGTCTAGAGATTGTTTTGACAGATTAAACTTTTCAAACCAAAATACACATCATAAGTCAAGTTTTTGTGGCTGTTTCTTTTACTAATTTAAAGGCACTCTTTGTTTTTTTCAGGTGTGTATGACCTGTATCAGGTGTAAAAGTTGTGGAGTGACTCCAGGGAAGAGCTGGGACACGGAGTGGAATCACGACAAGGGTCTGTGTCCCGACTGTACGCGGTTATTCGATCAAGGTGATGCTTCTTACTAATCTAATGGCCAAGTTCTTGTATAGAGTTGTTATTGATTTAATTCTTTCACAAGCCACTCGGGACCTTATGATGTCCATCAGATATTTATTACTTATCCAGTCAGAGTAGCTCAGGACTTCCAGCACACATCCCAATAATGATGCAACAAATAGAAACAAAGGTTTTGTTTATGGCTGGTTTATTAAAGCCTTCACCTTTGACACTTTACCTTCATCTAACCATTTATCTTATGCTTGTTGCTCAACGGGATGAAAAGATAAGGTTACACGAAATAATGACAGATGGCACAAACTACACGCATATACGAAATACAGGAAATGACACAGGATGCATGCATCACTCATCAACATAATGAAACTTGGCCGTCTGAGTGCTTGTAGAATATAGATATCCTCTTTTGCAAATAAATATACATTAAAAGGAAGTTTTCAAAAGCTGTATTAAAAAAAAAGCACCAATTATTAGAAATATATATATATATATATATATATATTTATTTAGCTTGCCGATGGCCAAAAGCAAGACAGAATTTTTTTTTTTTGTAGTGGTTTAAAAATGTCCCCAAACCTAGACAGAAGTGTTGTTGTCTCATTTTTGCCTGTCGCCGACCTTTAGGTGTTAAAACTAAAAAAGTCAAAGCATATCTTTGATCGATGTATTTTTTATAGGAAACTACTGCACCATGTGCTTCAAGTGTTATGAAGATAATGACTATGACAGTCAGATGATGCAGTGTTCCACTTGTAACCACTGGGTCCACGCTAAATGTGAAGGTCTGACAGGTGAGTGAACAAACCTGGAAACATCTGTGTTTATACAGATTGACCTAATGAGCAATGAACAATACTTCTACAGCATTTATTTAAGCTTTATGTTTTTATTACCGTAGAATGAGCCATTTCTATCTACATGCACTGCGTGTCCCTTAAAAAAATTAGCTTTGTCCTACTTTTTTTTTAGAAAAACGTGCTTCCGACTTGTATTCTAGTAAAAATATTTTTGTGAACTCGTTTAGTAAATGTATTGAAGTACTAATTTTTTTATGTACCCAAGTATGAAAGGAAAATAATGAAATGTAGTGGTGTTAAAGTGTGTAATATGCTTAATAATGCAGTATAGTAGAAAGCTTCCAAATATTACAAATATGTGAGAGTAAAAATACTCCACTGCCCACATCTGCATTTCTAAGAACTTATATTTACATGAAAAGCTCGAATCGTACACACAAACAGTCAAAAGTTTAGGATCACTTGAAAAACATGTTTCTCATGATATTAAATATCTATCAATTTGAAAGTGTGTGTTTCAATGTTTGAAATCACTTTCGTTGACAAAAATCTAATTGTGCTAACATTTTTTTTTTTTTATGGAATATTTAGACCAAATATTAAATAAAAAGCAATCAATAAGAACTGAAATTCTTTCAGTACCTCAAGAAGCTGTATGAAAAAATGCAAAGTGTACGATTCTAGTCAAAATGTGGCTACTTAAAAAAAATCTTTAAAGTTGATTTATTTTGCAAGGTTTTAGTTCTGGGTTTTAAAAACCCAAGGTTTTTAATTCCCACAGCTACATGTTTTGTTATTTTATGGTTTCAATGGGTTTAATGTTAGTCTAACTAAACCATGGAAAAACTAAACGGTGATTCTAAACGGTTGACCGGTAATGTATTTCACTTGTTTTATTTGATTTGATTAAGTGCTGCTGAAGAAGTTGAGAAATGTGATTCCCGTGAAGATGTTGAGTCAGCGTTAGGAAATATTTCTTACATCTGCTGATTAAGGATATGCTGAATTTTCACACAGATGACTTGTATGAAATCTTATCCAGTCTGCCTGAGAGTGTGGTTTACTGCTGTCAGCCGTGCGTACATGCCCAGCCCGACGGAGCGGTCGGCGAAGTCGGCTGGAAGGAGGTGCTCCACCAGGAGCTCAGGGCCGGGTTGGAGAAAGTGCTGTCTTGCCTACTGAGCTCCACCCTCACAAAACACCTGGTCACCTGCAAGGGGGTCCGTGTCTTTTTTAGAAGATCCTTAAGTTTATTTTGTTTTTAGTCTAATAATATCACTTTAAATGCTGTTTATATATGCTAGTGCCTACTGACGGTCTCAACCGAAGGTGCACAACAAATCTGTAGTGCTTCATTCATTACCACACAAGTTAAACATAAAACTTTGTGTACAGAACCTTTTTAATCTTTGATTCTTTTGTCTTGTAGTGTGCAGCGCTGGGTTCTCCAGACACTGAGGCTGTGTGTGACTTTCATGCCGTTGGAATGAAGTTTGAGGAAGGCTTGTACACATCCCTGGTTAGCATCTCAAGTGGTCAATTCAGTATAAAATATTTTGCCTGCTTTAGTTCAGATTTCAATCTTCGAGAAAGAAGTTAATCTGGGGAAACAGAAATCTGGGTCACTGTAATTTACTTTACAGTAAATGCTGTAATTTGACTGTGATGGGTCTCGCAGATAGTCTGGCTGCATTTTGCGGTTCAGGTTTGGCTTTTCAAACAACTTATTATCTAGAAGTTAACCATTACTTGAAAAGATGCTGTAATGGATCATTTGGTAAAGGGTTTTGAAACAAAATCAGTGAATATTCTGTGCCAAGGTTGCCAGCTCAACATAAGCAGCTTTACTTCCTAATTTTAAGTTGAGAAATTCATACGTTTTAACTGACCTAAGTTTTTAATCTTTAACTGACTCATTTGTAATGTAGAAATACAGAAGAATAGACGTTTTTAAAGAAATTTGGTTTTCATGGTTTGCTGAGCAGAAGTCATTTCATGAGGATGTGGTGAAAGTAATCTGCCGTAACCTTGAGGAAGAGAAAGGCCTCCCAGAGGATCAAAGACCCACTGCCCTGGTCCGCTCCTACTATCTGACGGTAAGAATCTTGCATATTTTATTATTGCGTAATGTTAAATTGCCATTTTTAGGAAATGATTATGTTTTAAGTTGGTATTCAGGGTTTTTACTGGCTCACATTGAGACGGAGGTGGTGCCATCCCGACCTTGTACACACAAACGTGGGCCTACCGTACCTTTAAGTGGATTAACCAAAATGACTTTGACATTAAAAGTTCTAATAAAATTAGATGAAAATAACAATTAAGTTCTATAAAATATTACTTTTATTTAACAAAACTTTTTCTTTTTTTAATCAAATAAAGTTTTTATATCATTTTTCAACAAACCTTTAAGCCAACTGAGTTTCGAGTTGCATTCTCTGTGGTTCACTTTAAATGATTTAATGATTTCTAATATTCGCCAGTGACTGAAAAGTTCAATCATTTAAATGAATCTTTTTAAATGAGTAATTCGTCGCAATATGCGTTCATACTGGCGAACTCGCTGTGTACAGTATACGCCGATACGCAGTATACGCCAATTCAACGATCCAACTGCACAGCTAAAGATATTACCATGATGTACGTCATGTTAATTTAAGAAAGTAAACGTACTCGGATGCAAAACGAACCACCGTGAAACACAGCTAGCTTTTGTTCTGCAACTCTTTTTTTTTAGCGCCTCCGTGTGCTGAACAAAACAGCGCCTCCGCTGTGGTGTAATGCAGCAACTGCGGTTACAAATGATAGTTTTAAATGCATGCAACATTTCTTGTATATACACCCAACATATAAAAAAACTGGTATTTGACTGTTGTGTGCAGATTTTGCAACAGCTGTTAAAATGCTTAATAGATCTCCTGTTCCTCTGAAAGCTGTACATATTATATTGGTGTGGATATGATAAATTATAACTGTTGTCTTATAACCTCATCACATTGCATTTTTCTATTTCTGTTCTATTTCGAATAACGTGTGAATGCTCTTTTTTTTTTAACCTATTATCTGATTGCACTGCAAAAAGGTTAAGTCAGCAGCAATGCATTGTGGGAAACCGTATTCTGTATTGTGTGCTCTTGGTAAATACTAGACATAGTTTAAACTGTAGAAACAAAAGAAGTATGTAAAAGTGATTCCCAAGTTATGTTCTTCAGAATGAAATCATTGCTTTCCTGTGGCTCAGTGGTAAGAGCATTGCGTTCCCAACGCAAGGTTGTGGGTTCGATCCCAGAGGATTGCAAATACCTATGTAAAATGTATAGGATAAAGCAATGTAAGTCGCTTTGGATAAAAGCGTCTGCATAATGCCTAAATGTAAATGCTTTACTTATTTCCATGATGCAGTGGTTTTAAAATGTACTTTTCAATCTTTTTTAGCTGTTAGAGGACGTTTATAGTTGGTTCAACAGTCAAGACCCTAAAGTGTGGGATCCACGCTCCAAACACCTGCCAGCGTAAGCTTGCCTCCTTTTATGCGATTTTCCTGTTTGTGCTGCTTGGAAATTCAACATTTATGCTCCTGTAAATGAATCATCACGCGTCGCCTTTGTTTTAGTGGTATGCTTTCACACGCCGTGATGCCTCCAAACTATGAACACGTTTATGCACAATGGCGTGAGAAAGACGCTGCGGATGACGCACCGCCGCTTACTGAAAGCCACGTTGAAATGAAAACGGGAGAAGAGGTTGATCTTTCCACACCTTTGGCCCATAACACCAGCAGGAGTTGCTATATGGACATGAGGGAGATACGACTGAGGATGAAAGGTAATTCAACATTAGAAGTATATATATAGTCAATAGTCATAGTTATAAGCCGGACATATGTCAAGCTGTGCACGAGTCACGCTAAATTGGTATTGTGGTGTTTTTTGACAGGGAAGAAAGGTCGACTGGGGAAAACAGACCTGGACACTGGTTGGTCGAAAGAAGATGAAAGGCAGTGCTCTCTGTGCCAAAAATATGGTGATGCAAAGGCCAGTGTAAGTACATTAAGAACTTATTTATATGACATTTAAATAATTCCTCATTGGGATGTTTTGAAGAAAGTATTACCTAATGTAAGAACTCTCTGCAAGTCACTTTGGATAAAGGCGTCTGCTAAATGACTTAATGTCAAAGTAATAGTTACATACTCTGAATAAAAATGACAGCATGCTTGAATCATGTCTGATGTCATGTTTTTCTGTCTTCCCAGGATGCAGGGAGATTGCTTTATTTGGGGCAGAACGAGTGGGCTCATGTGAACTGTGCCATGTGGTCTGCGGAGGTGTTTGAAGAAGACAACGGCTCGCTTCTGCATGTCCACAGTGCTGTGGCGCGAGGTCGTCTAATGGTATGTTTTCAGTCTCATGATTACTGCGATTTGACACTTATTGAATTTTCATGAATAATTAGGAAAGAGTGTAACAATCACGATTTTATACACACGATATTTGGTTCACTGTTGTAATACTGTATATATAATAAAAACATGAAATTGTATTTACAGATTTATTTCCGAAACGTGAAACATTTTGGGTTGAATTCAAGGTTTAAGTTAATCTTCTGTATTTAAATGCAAAAAAAAATGATTGGTTTGAAAAGAAGAATGAACTTTAACATAAAATTAACAAAAGGATTAGGGTTAGAGAACGATTACTCCTAAGAAAAAACTTTTTTTAGTTGGCAGTAGCTCCGTGATGCATATTTTTGAAGTTTGGTATCAATATGTTATTCCTTGAAATATCGTTAGACCCCTATTAATAATATTTACAAACTTGTTTAAAGAACATGGATTAACGCACTTAAATTATGACATTTTGACTTGTATTTTTATGATAAAGTGGTATTTAATGTGAATAAACTAAACATGCACTGATTCAAAATTTCTAGTAATATCTTTCCATAAAATTTATATTTCTTAACTTTCTGAATGTTATTAATCCATATAATGACTATTCATATTGAAGATCAAACTGGTTTATAATCAGGGGTGCACATACGATTTTCTATCTGGTTCTCAAGATAGCACCTGGAGATTCGGTTTGGTGCTCACATTGCACACGGTGTGACAAATTATATTTACCTATTAAAAATAAAACTAAAAAAGTAGCGATGGTGAACAATAAACAAAACAATGACGTGGGATAATACTATATTTATATTATTTTAAGGGACACTTAAAATACAATGATAATGTATTTCTTCTTGTTTTTCTTTATATATTAGTAAATGTAAATTTTCAACACCAATTTTGAAACCTAAAACGACAACCTTTTTGGTTTTTGCCAGGTTGCTGGGAAGGCTGATTAATGGCTTATATATTTGTATCTCTAGTATAAACCTCTGATTCAGAGATTTATGTATTGAGTTAACATTACTGTGGTGTTTTGATTTAGCAAACATTCAATCTTTTCCTGTTGTAGCGTTGTGAGCGGTGTAACCGAACTGGGGCGACGGTGGGTTGTTGCCTTGGTTCATGCCAGAGCAACTACCACTTCATGTGTGCCCGCTACCGAAACTGTGTCTTCCAGGATGATAAAAGAGTCTTCTGTCACAAGCACCGTGACCTCATAAGTGGAAAAGTATGTAATTGCTAGTTATTTATAGTTTAGCTGTAGGTGCATTTTTTACAGTTGGCTCTGTTTATGTGCACATGGTATGTTTGTTTTAAAGAACACTTTGTTTTTCTTCTTTCCAGATCATCTCTGGTCAAGGGTTTGAGGTGCTCCGGAGAGTTTATGTGGATTTTGAAGGGATAAGTCTTCGCAGGAAGTTCTTGACTGGATTAGAACCGGAATCAATCAATTTAATGATAGGTTGGCTTTTAAAAGTTATATAGAAAGAATCTGGCCTGTTAATTGCTTAAAATCATATATAAATAACATAAAAAACACAAATAGCATTAACATCATCTTTCTGTTTTTTTCAGGTTCTTTGTTAGTTGAAAAGCTGGGAAAGCTTAGCGAATTATCGGCTTGTCATGGTAAACTTTTCCCTGTGGGTTACCAGTAAGTAACTTTTGATATTATGAGACTTTTCGTTCCATGTATTAGGTCAGCATGACTTTCTGTACAGAATACTTGTCCTTCAATACTGTTTGAAAACATCTTAGGTTGCTTGATAAAATGCCAAGGGAACATTCCTTCATTCAGCGTGACTACCATGTAAATGACCCTAAACTTTCAAACAAATTAATTTTTCCTTTCGTTCCATAGAAAAGTGCTGTAGTTCACTAAAATTGAATGCGTGACTGTTTCACCTTGTTGTCATGGTAAAAGTTTATTATCGGGGCAGATTGCATCAGAGCTGGGACTACAGTGTTGCGGAAATGAACTGTTCCGCTTATCTTTTTCTTATCCACAGCATTAAAGTGCCTCCTGTTGATTTCACATAGAGTCAGAAATAATTTATTTAAAAGCAAAAGTCTGTGGATGATTTGTACCATATTTAATATCCCTTGTTTAAAGAAATAATTACATGATTTATCATGCAGCCCTCTCAAATATAATGGATGTAAACACTTTCAGTTTTGGCCTCTGCACATTACTAAAGACTTTGTTTTTTTCTTAGATGCTCTCGCCTTTATTGGAGTACTGTAAACCCCCTTCGCCGCTGCAAATATACATTTCGTGTTAGGGATGCCCGACCACCTGTTCAGGAAAAGCCAGTGGAAGACCTGTCCGATCAGGGAGAAAATTGTACTATTGCCCACAGCCCATGTCCCCAGTCAGGTGCGTACCGTATAACAATAGTGTTGGATTGAAAATATTTGGAAATTTTATTCAAATTATTTTTCCAATTCACATCAGAAGCACGTTTTGTGGAATTGGCCCTTACAAATTCTACTGGAGCAAATGCCATCTTTGCCAAACCGGACCTTGGCGCTCGCCCCAAAATCCCTTCATACCCTCAGAACAGAAGACCCGCCGGAGGGCTTTCCCGACCACTGCCTTCTCCAGGTAATACAGATAAACAACACTGCTAGACGCTGACAGTGTCTTTTTATCATTTGAAGTATCTACTCATATATTTTTTTTACCAGGAGCTGCCCCATCCAAGCCTCACCACATCTTGACAATTAGTGATCTGGATGACACTCGAAGGCCACGACGGCACAGCCCACACTCCCAGAACAGCGGTACCCGTCACATGACCTCCCCAACTCTCGGATCCCCAGCAGGCCCAATGACATCTAGAGCGGGTGGATCCCACCTGCCTAAAACCTCCCAACCTACCTCCCCAGTTTACCCTATTGGTGCTACTGAAAACCTGCTGACCTCTTCATCAGCTCGTCCTGTTGGTCGAAGTGCTTCCTCAGTCTGGGGTTCTGGAATAATGATGCCCCATTCTACCTCAGGACTGTTTTCCCAGTCCACATGGCAAGGTGGCATTGGCGGCAACCCTTGCACCAACCGAGTACTCAGTTCTCCCTCCCATCTCACCACAAGACCACGGCCTTTTGACTTTAATCCATTGGACTCTGTAGAACTTCCACACAATTTCATAGCATCCCCACAAGAGCATCCAGCAGAAAATGGTGCCTTACCTTTAGGAGACTCTTTGGGTACGCCAAAAGCTAACCATCTTATAAGCGATGAAGATTTCCCTTATTCTTCCTTCCACTTAGAGGCAGATCTGACCGTGGCACCTGAGCTAAAAACAGAGCTTGAAATTGAAGAAACAGTGCTGAGTGATGGAGTAGCTATGAACTGCAGTGCGCAAATTGTAGTTGGTGAAGAAAGCCAGGAGGACTTTTGGGACCCGGGTGAGAAGCAATCCAAAATGTCCACTCCAAGATTGTCTTGTAGTGTTGACCCTTGTAGGCAAGACTGGGATAATAGTTCTTCGGATGAGGATATGGAGAATTACTTTGATTTCACTCGCACTGTGGTCACCTGCAAGCCTCCAAGAGATGCCTCCCAAACGCCTACATCTCCATCTTTGAGGCAGATTTCCCAACTTGATGGTATAGACGATGGGACAGAGAGTGATACAAGCATAGCTAATAGTGATGGCCAGAGCTTGAAGAAATCAAACCAGGCCAAAAAGCCACACAAATCCTTTAATTCTCAACCACATGAACAGGCAGCCAGCAACGGGCTATTTACAAGTACGGCCTCTAACGTTTCATCAAATAGTTGTGGTTTTGAAACCATGTCCAACTCGGTTGATACTCCCTTCTTAGAGGCTGTTGTTGATTTAAATGCGTTTGGTGTACCTCAAGCATTGCAGTCAAACTCTTTGTTAGTTTTTCCTCCACAAGACACTTTGAATAATTTTCTCGACCCAAAGTCTTCAAATGCAGCATTTTCGGAATACAGTAAAGATTACCAAGAATCTAGTTTAGTTTTTGAGCCAGAGACACCCTTGATGCTCGAGAGATGCGATCCACCTTCACCCAGTGCATGTTTCACAGAACTGGTCCCAGTCCAGGAAGATTCTTCAATTGACCCACAAGTATCTACAGGGTCAAAGGAAATCATCTTAGATCCTAGTAGTGGGCACTTTGTATCTTCTATGGATGCCTCTACAGTTTACCCGAACCACTTGCCTGAAGGTACTCATGGTGTTTTTACTTTGTGCCCAGTTAATGGAATTCAGCAACAAACTACAGAGTTACTCAAATCTACCACATCTGTTAAACCTCTGTCCTCCTTGTACCCTGTCCAAACTCCCGAGGGTAAGATGGTCTTACCTCCCATGGAGACTTTTAGAACCAAACTACACCCATCTACAGTCTCAAGGCAACCAGCCCCTTCAGTTCCTGGAGGGGCGATGCCTTGTGTTCCCACAAATTTGCCACAGAATCCAGAGTCAATGCTCTCGGTGCCATCAGCCACTGGTGTGCCCCTTGGGACTCAAGGGCCGGTGTCAGGTACATTGTCGGTCCCATTGTACCCCGCTTACTCGGAGCCCATCGGCTCTACAACAGTTGGTGTAGTTTCCTCGTGCCCCTCCGTAATCTCCCAACCATCAGATGAGTGTCAACCCATTTTTTCTGCCACTCAACCAACCTCTGCTCCAGGCGTCATTAATGGGTACAACACCATGCCTATGCAAGGAGAATCTGGGTCGGGAAGGACCATTTCCATAAATTTCTCCACCCCCAGATCAACAATTGAACCCCAACAACAGTTGGTTACCCAAGCGTTACCAGGCCACGCTATTCTCACCGTAAAGGAAGTGGGTGGACCCAACGTGGATCCCACCCCACACGTGTTACTTGTTAACCGACTTGGTCAGATTTTTGTTAAGAACCCTGAAAGCAACACCTTCCAGCTGCCAACTCCAAATTCCTCTTCTTTCAATTGCGTCACCCAGATTGCCAGTCTCTTGCAAAGCAATGCTTTGTCAGCAACGCTTGCTGCGGCTGGAAACTTGCAGGCGGTTGCAGGGAGCGCCAATCCAAACCAAGTCCCCCAAATTGTGACCCCATTGGTACAGACCCCTAACACCATTACCCAGCTACTCACTATTAATAGCAATGACATGGCATCATTACCAGCAGATCCTAAGAAGCCACGACGGAATGCCAAAGCTGCTGGAGATGGATCCACAGCAGGGCCGAAGAAACCAAGGAATAAGAAGGAGTCTTCCACACCTAGGAGGACCAAGTCTGGACCCTCATGCAAGCAGTCTGCAAGTCTGGTGACAAAGTCCTCGGATGCATATCAGGCAGAGAGTGCCCAAGCTATCATCAACCAAGCTATGGCTAGTTATTACGACCCCAACAAGACTGTTTCCCATGATCTCAGCCCTGCATCACCCCAACCCATCAGTTCAGTCGTTTTACCTCAAGATCTACTTATTGAACCAGAAACGGTGGCCTCTCCAGCAACTCCACCAGAAGCAACACCTCGAACAAAGCAGGTTCGAATGAAAAGAGTGTCCTCACTTTGCGACCGTTTCGCCGTCAAGAAATCAAAAGCAGACTTTTTAGAATCTGATCGCCCTAGTGGATTGGAAGAAGTTCGCAAGGCAAGCTCGGTATTGGCAAGGTAAAAATTGAACAGTTTGCATCTTTTTTGTTACTTGTTAAATGTGTATGAAGTTTTAAGTTATGTCATAATGGATGCAGGTATGGAGTTCGCATCAAAACGCCAACTGTTAAGGGAATTCTTGACCTGGACAAGATAAATGAAGAGCCAAGTAGTGACTCTGAGAGTGCAAGGTGAGTCTTCAAATGGAAATCCAAGTGAGATTTGAAGGACTTTTTTTGTATTGGTATTAGTTTGCCTTCAGACATTTTGGGAATTAAAAAATTGATCACACTACTGCTTAAATCATCGTAATGTTAGTATTAAAAAAAAAATAGATTTCAAAGTGATAATTTTCTTATTTTTAATCGTTTTTTGTTTATCTTTATCATTGAATCTTTATCACTGAAAATTTTTCTTTAGACCTGGTCCATGGGATCGTCTTTCATTGCCTCGAGTTGGAGACAGCAACAAGCCAGCAACTTGCGATTCTGCTAACCGCACCTCACTAACCGACTGGAACAAATACTCAGGCATGCTCTTTTATCCCCCCTTTGAGTCTTTTGATGGATCATACACAGAAATGTTATTTTATAGTTATTCGTCTTTTATTTTAGGGATGCTGTCTTGCTCGGACGATGAGATGCCTCCCTCAGACAGTGAGGAAGAGAGTCCCCCCAGCCGAGACCACCCTCACTTACGCTTCGAGATCACAAGCGATGACGGCTTCAGTGTGGAGGCAGAAAGCATTGAAGGTATGAGATCAAGACAGTGCTATGTGTCCCAGAAAAGTTGTTGCTGTATAAACTATACAGTCAAACTTTCACTGTTTCCAAAGAAACTGACCAAACCCAAGTCATTCTGGCAATAAAGGGATAATGATGCAAACTGTTTTTCTAGATTACAATTGGTCCAGGCGGAAATTAAGTCACGTCTCAGCCGATAATTTAGTGGGCAGTGTTTCATCATATGCAGTGCAAACGCACATCTGCATAGCCGATTGCCGGCTTGATGTCCTCCCCTGGATCCGTTCCCATGTCTCCACCCTTTACTTTTCTTTCCTCTAAAAATACTTTCTAGTCAAATAAAGGCACAAAATGGGCTTAAAAAAAAAGTAAATAACCCACAAAACAGTTATGAAATATGGGGAAAGTACCTTTGTTCCGAATGGCTGAAATAAGGATATTTTTGTGTTTCTTTTTATTAAATATTGGCAAAAAGAGTGTGGCATACTATTTTATTATTGTTTATTTAAATAAGTAGCTAAGCAGTTTGTTTTTAAATATCATTGTTTAAATAAATGTAATAACTTTGGTCTTCCAAATTAACTTGATGCTGCAATCCGAAGCACGTTTTAGTTTAAAATAATAAAAAATCATGTATTGATTAGGTACACAAAAATTTTGCGTAAAAAATTGTACACTTACCCCAATTAACGCGATTATAATAATGGATAAAAGTGTTTTTTTTGGTAGAGTCAGATTTTGCGGAACATGCCAGGTTCCTTCACCTTAGTGTGTTTGCCAAGTCTACGGCCATTTTGTTGCGCGGATTTGGCAAACCAGATTCATTCACACATATGAAGCAGTGCCAAATCACAATCCATGTGAAGAAAGCTCAGCAAATTACCTGCAGTTTAAACCGAGATGGCGAAAAGGAGGTAAAAGTGAAATTTGAGTACATATATGAACTATCTGAACTTTTTTTTTATCACAGTGGCTTGGACAACTGTTCTCGACAGGGTCCAGGAAACGCGTGCCATTGCCGGTCTGAGGCAGCTTTCTTTCTCTGGGATAACTGGAGCTCGTATGATGGGCATGCTGCATGATGCTGTAGTCTATCTGGTGGAACAGCTCGAAGGGGCCAAGCGCTGTCAGGGCCACGCCTTCCGCTTTCATAAACAAGCCAGTCAGGAGGACGATCTGCCTGTTAACCCAAGCGGCTGTGCACGCTCTGAAATCTACCTGAGGTCAGTTCACCTGCTTCTTGTTTTTTTTGCACTGTTCGTAATTAGAGATCTACTAATTATATTCTATGAATTACAATTACACTCATGCACAGTGAATCAGGGGGCTGTAAATTCCTGTATCTGGTAAGCGAAGCAGTGTGTCGCTTTTTCCGGTTGCACAGCAACACAGTTAGAACCAATGGCTGAATCCTAACCAGCAGTGTCACTGCAGCACCCGGCTGCTTTAAAGCTGAACATCGTCCTCCTCACCTCAGTCTCACAATTTCTTGCCTGACACAAAATAATTAAGGAAAGCATGGGTGAGATTGATACTGCGAAATTAAGTGCCTTTTTTTTTTAAATAACACGCAGAAGAATGTTTGTGTGCAGCGGAACCTCACATCTTCACGCTCTAGTTGGGGAACCAATCACGAAAGACCTGGTCAGCTTTACCGATCAGAGAGTTTCGGAAGTAGGGATTTTATATAGACCGGAAGAAATCAAGTTCACAGTAATCATCAGAATACCTCTTCTTCTGTCTCTGAAAATGTCTGGGTTTTGAAATCATTTTGCGGACATTCATCATAAAAGGCATTTAGTCTAATTGCAGCCTCTTGTAATAAACTTAACCCAAAAAATCGATACGCTGTTTCGATGAGCACTTCCGCTGTTCAATTCCATCCAGGGACAGAATTTCAGTTTATAATGGGTTAAAGTCTTTTGCAGCGCTGCTTGCTTGTGATGTAATGTTAGACATGTTGTTAATTAAAATGGATTGCAGCTTTCCTGGCAGCATTACGATCCCAACACGAGATTCATCCTTGTCTCTACTACACCCTTTATTCATAGTCCCCCTTTTGTTTGTCTATAACAGCAGATTACAACATCATGGACTCTCTGATCGGATAGGTTCAGTGATGAGGCCATTGTGGGAACAGCTCACGCTGAACTCAGTTTATAACTTTGATTTCTGTGCAGATGTCCGGCTCGGTGTCTCGCCATTGTAAAAGAACAACACTACCACGCACTGAACTTGCAGTGTCCGAATGAACCTATGACCTGTTATGTAGTTATGGCGGTTGGTCGTTCTTGCTGTCCAATGAAATTCCGCCTTACATTTTGTAATCCTAAAACTGAGTTGAAAGTTGATTGGTTGCCCCCACGTGTGTACAGCCCAACGGCATCTTTTAATTCGATTGACTAATGGATAAAGAAAAGCAATTGGCAAATAGAGAACGAAAAGCATTTGGCAAATGCTTTTTAAAATGCGATTTAAACATGCATTTAAAACAATTTATTAATTAACATTTTATTTTTTTATTTTTTTTATTTTAAAGCATGAATTGAATAAACCGTTTAAATGTATCTTCATTTATACATGATTTCTTTTTACGTTGTATTGTTCAATTAAACGAAATATAAAAACACAAATTAAATTAACCATTTTAAATAAACTTACTCATTTCTCAATTTAAAAAGTGATTTATTTGTTTACATTTTTATGTTTTAATAATTGAATCGATCAATTGATTCTTCATTTTATTTCTAATTGGCATTCAATCATCGGATGATCAGGGCCAATATATCCTGTCAAAAGAGGACGGAAAATGCAAGGAATTTGTGCTCTGTACATTGAAAACGTTAAGAAACATCACCAGTTTGATGTTCAATATTCATTGTCACATGAATTTAACATTCAGAAAGTTAAGACATATTACTGTAATCTTCATAATCGATATCCGTATCGGCAGATATCACTCTGAATTATCGGTATTGGTGGAGAAATTTATGTCAAATACATGTTTTAGACATGAGGGTTAATAAATGATGACGGAATTTATATTTTTGGGTGTGCTGTCCCTTTAAGTTCAGGTTGCTGTATGGGTAAGGCTCCTACATTACATAATGGTAAAAACATCAGCAAGATGACTAACCAACTAGTTATTAGCAGCTAGTAAGTTGGTTTTGCAAAGTGAACTTTTGTCCAGAAAGCTGCTAAATATTTTGCACAACACCTGCGTGCATCACACAGGGGGATATGAATGTGCTATTAGCTCTCCTGGAGAGGCACAGATGTTATCAAGCAGCATACTCCTAGACTATGGGAGAAATCCCTCACCTCTTTCCTCTACTCTGTTTTACAGGAAGTCAACCTTTGATATATTCAACTTCCTGGCGTCTCAACACAGGCAGCTTCCAGAAACTGACCTCTACGATGAAGAGGAGGACGAGGTTCTTCTCAAATCTACCAGGTCGGAAAACTGTTCAGATTTTCTTAAGCAGATAAAATAGTTTTTCTCTGTGTCACAGCACCAGGTTTTTAGCAATTCAAGAGTCACCGGTTCAAATATCACAGAATAATTAATAGGGCTGGGACGCTGTATCACGATTCACACTAATGATACCTCTCCAGGCCGGTTCTGAAATAGCAAAAGCTTCGATTCTGTGTTTTATGCAAAGCTCTCCTCTTCTTTGATCAGTAGGAAGAACTGCTCGATCTAATATCACTACAAGATTGAGTGGTTTGTAACAAACTTTTAAAAAAGCAACACACTCGTCAAACCTCATCATTATAAATATACTTTATTATCATGAAAATACCTGAAAAGGTTTGAAGAACAGCGATATGACAATGACATTTCCTGGAACTACGTCTGTATATCGTACTTCTTCTGTGGTCCATATTTGGCGTTCTAGCTTTCGGCTGTGGCGGCATTCAACCGTAATTTATTGAGAAACTGAGCATAAGAAGGAATTGTATGATATATTGTCTACGGGTTTTACCGTTTGCGTATTTGTACCCAACCTTCACGAACTGTCACGGAAAATATTCCACAGAAGTCATCATTCCTATGCCCTATTCCCATCTAAGGGGCAGAGCCCTTGGAGTTCAGACGTTGGAGTGAACAGGCCATTTGTGTTCCATTATGTAGACGTTTGGTATGCACTTGGCAAAGGAAACGACGTCATTTCCTCATTATCTTGAGCTGGTGTGTTCACTTGAGGACGAAGTATTGTGTCCTTCAGCAGATGTCCCTGTTTTAATGGCATAACTTCTGCATAAAACCTAACTTAGCAAATAAACAAGACATTTTATATTTTGAAAAGTTTTATGTATATTAGTGTTTATATAGGGCTCTGCCCTTCCAAAGGAGTAGGGCATAGGAATGATGACCATAATTGGAATGTTGCTTGTTAATTATGAGCAAGCATGACATGAGCAATTCTTCTTCTTCATGTTTGTTGGTGTCTTTTAAGATGCTGGTTTCCCTTTGAGAGCCTCCTTCCTCTTTCACAACATCGCACTCATGTTCTGTCAACTGATGGATCATAGACCTCTGAAATGGATCGCATGATAAATGAACTCATTCGTGTTTTACAGACGCGCAACGAGTTTGGAGTTACCGATGGCGATGCGCTTTAGACATCTCGAAAGAACTTCTAAGGAAGCCGTCGGTGTTTACAGGTGGGTTAATCTGAACCGTCAAATGAGGAACTGAGTCACCCTTTTATTTTTAACCTTTAACTCCCACATTTGATGTCAGTGGAAATCTGCTCGACTGTTGTTTCTATTAGTAGACATGAGGTTGACATCACAGAAAAGCAATACTCATCTTTAGAAGACCATCCCAACAAACCCATTCAAGGTTTCGCTTCTGTTTTCCTAAATAAGAAGAGAAATAAAGAGCCAGTGTGATCGGTTTAAGGTCTGAAAAGCCTTAATTTAGATCCTGCTCTAATTTAGCAAAACCATTTTCTGGCAAGACACAATGTAGCTTTTTATATTCATATATTTTCTCCAAGTTAAAGGAACAGTTCCCCAAAAATAAAATTCTGTCTTCAGTTACTCACCCTCAAACCGAGTTGTTCCAAATCTGTATTCATTGTTCTAATGAACACAGAGAAAGATATTTGGAAGAATGCTTGAAACCAAACAGCTCTTGGCCACCATTAACTACCATAGTATTAAAAAACTTACAATGGTAGTCAAACGTTCCCCAGAACTGTTTGCTTTTATATATTCTTCAAAATATTTGAAAAATATACTTTGAGTTCAACAGAACAAAGTAAATTACCAAAAAAAATTCCTCAATGGTGGCCAAGAACCGACGAATACAATTCATTAGAACAATGACATTTTTACAGATTTAGTGAGTAAAAGAAGACAGAATAAGGCATGTGAAGACATTTTTGGGTGAACTGTTCCTTTAACCTTATCTTCCCAACCCCATTGAGTTAAATTAGATAGATGATAAATATTGGCAAGGAACCAAGTCTTGTGCATTTAAACCTACAAGCCCATTTAAATTGTACGAGCACATTTAGTCCTTGAATATCATGAACTGATATGGGAATCAAATAAAGACATTATTTTTATGCTTTCCTTTTTAAAAATATCAAGTCATGCCTTCACATGAGTGGAAACGTCGTGCCGTATCCTTTTTATTCCTGTTAACGTAGAAGTAGACACGCTGAAAAGATTATTTTTTGACCTTTTAGATGCAGTAAACACAGTCACAAGAACAATATAAAGTCATGGTTTTTCCACAAATAAAATGTTACAGAAGATTTCTGAGGCACATTTAAGTAATGCATGTGTATGAGTCGTGGCTGAATCTTGTGGTCTTTGGAATCCATTTGCGGTGTTGGCAATGAAGATGATGTTTTCTGATACCTTTTTGGGATATGAGATGTGAATGGCTTCAGTGTACTCGAATAGCGTTTCATGCAAATTCTCAAGTCACACTTATTCTTGGAATCATTTCTGACGTCTTAGGTCAGCGATTCATGGAAGAGGGCTTTTCTGTAAGAGGAACATCGAGGCGGGAGAGATGGTCATTGAGTACTCTGGCATCGTCATTCGTTCCGCGCTTACGGACAAACGTGAGAAATATTACGATGGAAAGGTAAGCAGAAGAGTACAGCTGTTCCTCTTTCACCAATGATCATTTTAAAGGATCTTGAGTTGTTTTGATTGTTTTCTTATTCGTCTTGCCCAGGGCATTGGGTGTTATATGTTCCGCATTGACGACTTTGAGGTGGTGGATGCCACGATGCATGGGAACGCAGCTCGTTTCATCAACCACTCCTGCGAGCCCAACTGCTACTCTCGTGTCATCAATGTGGAGGGTCAGAAGCACATAGTCATTTTCGCCCTGCGGAAGATCTACCGCGGGGAGGAGCTAACCTATGACTACAAGTTCCCTATAGAAGACGCCAGCAATAAACTCAACTGCAATTGTGGTGCCAAGCGATGCCGGCGCTTCTTAAACTGAGGAGCTCTTGGTAATACAACCGAGCAGACCGGTTACAGAGACGAACCGAGCCTTTAGGGTGTTAAAAGAGGTCCAGACAGAAAGGTTTTTATGGGAGAAAGATAACAGTATAAAGGTTTTGATGGGAAATGGAGGGTCAACCTTTTTAAGCAGAAGCCGGACGTCGCTATTCTTGTGCTCCACCCTGTTTTCATAATATTCTAGCCAATCTATTGACATTGAATTTGACAGAAGTAAATGATGCAGAGTTTTGCGCAAACGTAGTCGGGCATTCTTAATCCTGCATTGAGCTGCATCCTTTGTGGTTAGTTAATATAACATCACAACAGCCACAGCCTCAAGAATTCGTGTTTTTTTTTTAGCAGTTCCTTATCAGAACTCGATCAAGGACCGGATATATCTTAACCGATTTCCAGCATACTTGTGCAAGGTGGGCCTTGAAATCATTACTTGAGAACCAGATGTTTGTTTAGGTTGCCTAGGAGGAAAATAAATAGTCGTCTGTTGCCAAGGGTTCCCCTGTGGTTCTGTTTTCCCCAAAAAGACGATTGAACCCTAAACTGCACCAACCCCTCCCAGCCCACAAAAACACCTTTGTGCTTGTGGAATATTTTCTAGTGAGGACCACATCGCGCTCAGACGCCTAGAGAAGGTGACGATACTCTGTAAAAACATGCATATGACTAATGAATGATGTAAACGTATAATTGACATCTGTAGTTTTTGCGCTAGATCACACAACACTTTTGTTTTCAGCTGAGAAAGACGACTCAGGACGACACTGTAAACCCCTCAGTACCCCCTTTGTTCCACTCTTTGTTTATGGCAGTCATTGCATTACATTAACATGTCCCTGGTCGTTTTCTGGCTAATGCTTTTGCTCGGAAATCTCTTCGTTTAACATTTTAAATATTTATGTTTACTAGTTTTACAGGAAGCTGACGTCTAGCGGCGTAACCTTCGTTCTTGATTCTTGTTCCGTTTTTATTGGCTTGTGATGTGGTGTAATACTGTATGGATGGGTTTTGAACTCCTTGTCCACTTGAAGGCCTTTAATGGTGCTATGATTCACATGAGCCCTGAAACGGGAAAGCCCTGGTTCCTTTTTGTGTTCGTGAAACACGTTGCAGTTCCTTCTAAAAATCATAGCAAGCAGCGCTAACATATTGCGCTCGCCAAACAAAAGCGCCATTCCGGGCGTACAAAACGCATGTGTACCGTACTTCTGAAGATTTCAAAGAGCCTTGTCAATAAAATCATGCCTGAAGAGTTTATGAATATATTTTTGTTTCGTCGTGTAGTAGAGGACACTACATAAGCTCATCGTGACATCTAAACGCATCCGCATGGCGTCGCAGCGTTTGCGACGACTTCGCGGATCGTCCTGCAATAAAAACATTTTTTTTTGCCACAATTGCACATACAATTGGAGCTGTACGTTTAGCTTACGATTCACAAACTGCTTGGTGTCCTACAGCTTACAGGACCTCAAATGTCATGATTGCAATTATACTGTGCAGGAGAAATATATCAATATATATTTATAGAAGAGTTATTGAAACAGTTTTTCAGAAGATGGTGACCTCAGCAACTTAGAGTTGGTTGTCGACATGCTGATGTCATCGTTTATCCTATAGAGTATAAAAGATCTTTCTTAGGCGTGTTGTATTTATTCCTGTTTGTCTGTGCTTTTGTACATGATCAAGGTCTTATCGGAAGTTTCTTCAGGGTTTTTTTGGGGTTCTTTTTAACCTTTTCCTTTCTTTACCTTGAACGTTGAGGGTGAGTTCTTGCAATGTGGCTTTTTAAAGAGGTGATGTTTCGAGCCAGCTGTATTTTAAAAAATGGTCTTAGTTGTGGATTTTATTTGAATAAACGTTGCGGTTATCGAAGTTCATTACCCCCCCCCATCACAATGACGTCTTCTGCTTTATTCCCCACCCACGGGGGTAGTGATCTACATCAACAAGCTGAAACTGATCTCGTATTTTAATGGAACTGACCCAGACTTGCAAGAATTCTACCTCAAACTGTTCAGATAACTTCAAATAATACTAATGCAAAACTAGAGAATAGAGCTTGGTCTGTGCTGTCATGCAGTGATGGCTGTGTGCAATGGAGGATGCCAAGCACTCGGCAGGGCCTCCTGTGATGATGCGTCTCCCAGAGCTTCATGGGAAAAAGTTGGTTCCTGCGTAGGTTGTATTAAAAAACATTGTTGTTCAAAGACTTAAAAATGAATAAATGTGCGTCTTTGCTACCTTGTACAAATAAACCCTAAGTTTGTAAATAGTTGTATACATATTTCTAAACCTGTTTAATTTTTCTATGCACTTTTTTATTTATGATGTTTTTTGCTTAATAAAGATGTACAATGTTTGAACAAAGGTCAAGATCTTTATTGTTGTGCACAACACACAAGTCACATTGTTTGGATACGTTTCTTATATGCCATTTAATAAAACTGATAATTACAACCCTGGGAAAAATGCAGAGAATTTCTGAATTTACTGTTTGTATGGAAGGTGTTTAGGCAAAATGATAATTTTTCTTTATTCTGTGAATTATTAACAATATATCTCGAAATTTTAAAATAAAAGCATTGTTTCTACTTGCATTTATTTGCAGAAAATTTTAAAAGGAGAAACAGGTAAAAATAACAGAAAATGTCTTTCACATTGCTGTTAGATGACTTCATGCCACTTGTGAGGTTTATTTTCTGTTGAAATTCAACAGATACATGACAGGCCCCATTGAGAAATGCTGATAGATTCCTGTTAAAAAGCGTTCGCGTGTTCAAGGGATGAGTTTGTTTCAAAACATGAAATGACATATTTGCCAATATTACTATTGTAATATTTAGTATCTATTTTAGCAGCAATATAAAAAAGTTTTACCAAAAAACGCATACATAAAATGACAGGAAAATGCTAAATATGACAACAAATTGCGTGTTATTTGAAACAGGATTAAGGTATGTGGAATGTGTAGTGTTAAGCAAAGTTTATAGCATACAGAATATTTCCTAAAAACGATTCAATTGTAATAGACAAGAATCATAAAACCGATGGTGCTGTATGTGGCTCTAGACAATCTGACCGCTGATGTGCTTTTCATTAACTCTGAGAGTGTCGTCCTTCATGGCCTTGTTTAACAATTGTGTTTTAATACTGGTGTACATTATAGAACATTTTGTTTTTTGTATTACTAAAGGGTTAATTTGCCTAAAAATGAACATTCTTTCATAATGTATTCACTTTCTTCAGCGTAACACGAAAGATAATTGGACCAAACAACATTTTTGTCAAACGTCATCTTTGGTGTTCAACAGAAGACAGAGTTTTGGCTCACATGTTTTTTTTTTATGTGTGAACTGTCCCTTTGAAGAACAGCTTCAGTTAATATTTTTCACTAGCATGAAGCTTTGCCAAAATCTCCACCGCATCATTGCGACCGATACCCCTTAACAGTCCAGCAAGGTGGCCAACAGTCCAGTCCGGGTTCTTGGCGACGACTCCCTCCAGGACAGCGACAAGTGGGCTTTTGTGGTCCTTCTTGGAGTAAGCGTAATTGATCCATGCGAAAGAAAACGAACACTGAGCCGCAAGGTGACGTGTGTTCTTAGCACCAGAGATCTGATCTGGGTCTAACAACAGAATGAGTTCCTCGAGAACATCGAGGTTGTTTAGCACTGTATTAAGAGGGGCAGCCTGGACATAAGGATCTAGACGAATGAATTAATAAAAGTTGGTTTTGTTGTCAAGGATACATCAATCAAACACATGAATAAAGCTGCTCTGGAAAATGAAAGACAAGAATTGTTTTTTATTGGCTTTATTTTGTTATCTTGACTCACCTAACAGTTTAAAGGAAGTGCCAGTCACACTGGGAGTCGGTTTTCGATCATATGCGGTCATTATGCTGAATAAAGCTGTTGAATTAATGCTTTTGCTCTCCAGGATTTCCTGCCTTTCACCATCGAATCCCTTTCCTGTTGAAGACAGAAACATCCTGTTTTTACTAGAATACATGCCATACAAAAAATAAGTAGATTTCATTTTAGTATACCAGTATATAAGAAAAGTTTAGTAGGTTTAGTAGAATTAGGCCTACCTATTGTTCTTTTTGTAAGAACTAGTAGTATTAGTATACTTATAAGTGTGCTATTTAAATACTACTAGTTACACTTCTCTGTGAACAAAGTATAAATATATATTTTTTGAGAGACGCATATTAATGGCACACTTGAATAACCAAGTAATGCTTTTCAGTCGGTTTTAACATCACAAACATTTTATTTTAAAATCAATTTTTTCAACGTTTTAGTATTTTCAAATTACAAGTTCTATTCGCAAAGAACATAAAAAAATAGATTGAAGCTAAATCACATCTGGACAGGGCGCCAGACACTGTAAATATTTGTAAGACCAAGCTGGTTTCAAATTTCCTGTTTAAAATGCCTTCTTGAGAAGGATTGTTCTGCGACCAACCTTGTTTGGGACGTTTGGTCCGCCGCTTCTGGATCCACAACACACAAAGCAATGTAAGGATAGTTAAAATCCCTAAAGTTGTAAGGATCGCTGCAAACGTACAAGAAAACAAAGGTCAAATCAAATGTCCTGTTTGTTATCCAAATTGTAGGATCTTCATACAAAAATGAATTGAAATCGGTCAAATTCAATAACACTTAGTGCAAAACATTACCTGTCACATTCACGTCGTTTGGAGGCGAGAGTGTGGAAGTGGGACTGATAGAAGTGGTACTGGTGGAAGTGGGACTGATAGAAGTGGTGGAATCAGTGGTCCAGACAGATGAGGAATCAATTTTACTCTCAGTCTATGAAAACAGACGTTAAAGTCATTTATATCTATAACTCATGACATTCTTTGAGTTATTTCTGGCTTAATGAATGAACACCGGTTGGTGAAAGAAAGAGCACTTAAAAAAACATGGAGTCAGTATTTAATGTTCAAAAGTGTATCTTTAAGAATTTTTTTACTGTTATGACGATGGTCTTCGCAGTGGTCTTCACTGGATGATCAATGCAACGTCCATCTAGAACATGCTCTCTTTAAAAATAGAGAGATATTTTTACGGGATTATATAACAAAACAACAACAATAATTGGAAAAAGGATCTTAGATCAAAAATCGGTTAATGGATTACAGAAAAAGAAACAAATACAACTAACCAAAGAGTCACCACAATAAACCATCATCTACTTACAATAAAAACGTCATAAAATCGTGTCTTCTGTAAAATCTTTTGTTTGAATTGTTCTCATCCTCCACAAAACATCCCACCAAGACGCACAAAGACCATTACAGTCTCCAATTAAACCATTGCATTTGCCAAACCATTAAAACCATTATAATTTTCGTTTTTATAGATATTGCATTGCCTGACCTGCTCAAACTTTATTATACTTTTTTTCATTAGTTCAATGGTTAAAAACTAATGAATAAATAAATCAAACTCACGCTTCTGTGCAGCACACAACATCGGATTCTGCACTGCACCGTGATGCTGTCAACTTCGTAGGAGGGCAAGAGTTACATTTTTGGCATTTGACGAAAGACCCATCGTTAAATGTTCCGTTTATACATTCGTGGTGAATATCGTGAACTTGGTTTCCATCGTCGTCCCTCCCGCAATTTGGATTAAACTCGAAACCTAGAATACAGCAGAATTTAAAACAGAACCGGTTTCTGGTTTATGATATTGAAACAGCACCGTCAATATAAACAAAATCTTACCTTTCTTTATAGGAAATGTCTTCTCACATTTTTCACATGCATACAAACTAGGAATCCGATATTCTTCATCTATGCAAATAGTGGATGGCATTATACCGCCGGACTCTCACATGTCCTGGAATGAACTGATCTGAACACAGTCAGTGCCAGACGATTTTCATTTAAGAGGAGGAGCCTTCAGTCTAGTTCTAGCAAAACAAATATAAAGAGATGAGAAAAGTGTTTAAAAGGTTAAAGGAAAATATGACTTTATGTTTTAAGCTCTGCTTCTATGGGTTTTTTTACAGTGCTCATGGGGTTTCTCTTGGGGAGTTTTATTGTATAAAAGTGCTTTATCGATTATGTATAAAAAGTTTTTCTACAAATAGTTAGAAAATTGTCAAACTATCGTAACTGTAGCAAAACTTTGGTTGCTATATAGTTATTTTTCTGTAATTTGTAGTGATACCAGCAGCAGCGGCAGGTCAATCCTGTTGGGGAATTGGCGCCAGCTTGTGGTCAAATGAAATACATATTTATTTACATACATTATTACCTTATATGTAACGCTTTCTTGGTCATCTGATTACTTTTATGGGAAGGAATTGTGTGCCAGGCAAATACCTGCTCCAAGACACGCACACCGATTGGCGTGCTACAGAGATGACGCAACTTTTGAGATAAGGCCAAGGATGCGCACCACCGACCTATGACTGGATTGCGCCTAGAAAGCTAAAAAATCAAGTCTCTCACTAAACCCTTGGTGTTTCGAGTCTGACGTCATCACCCAAACGTGTTTTTAGGTCAATTTTAACAATCATGGGTAGTTTAGATGGTGGGTTAGTGATGACGTCATGCGCAATCCAGTCTCTAGATCAGTGGGTCGAACGCGCCCATTTCTTATAAGAGCGGGCTTTTCAAATAGAGACCAATCAGGTAACAGTCTTACAAGCGTCTGACCCAATCAGAAGGCATACCCAGCTAAAAGGTTTGCACTTTTTATTTAAAGTAAAGTTTAACTTTATAACTTAATAGTTCTAGAATTCTTCCAGACGTCATTATTTATAAATTGTATCCAAACCAATGCTTAAAGTATTGGATTTAATATGCTATGCTAGCTATGCTATATTGTGTAAAGCAAGCGGGATGGATGAGAGCCAAATGGTTTCTAGACAGACTGTATTGTATTAAAAACAATATAAATAAGGTAAGGTATGAATTCAGCAAACTCTGTACGCATTGTAAATATTTGGTTATTTTGATATAGGACAGAACATTGTAAAAATAGATTATGTCGCCACCTGCTGACTATTACGTGTTATATAATGTACATCTTAAGTGTAAGATGAAGTAACTGTATTTAACAATAATGTTTAGCATTGTCAAGTTTGATTGTCAAGCAATGGCAAATATTTATATGTACATTTAGTATATACTCTTGAAAGAATCTTCTTACACTCAATCATTTATGAATTTGAATTAATTCAGAAAATTATGGGATTTCAACAGAGTGATTGACTTTTATAAAGACTTTGTTGAAAGTATTTGCCATTCTAGCACCACTTAAAATGTTTTTGATCTGCTTGAGTTCACCTGTACTTACCAAGTGCACAGAACTTTGCATAGGCAATAAGAGGAAGTTCAAGAAGTCAAAGATTTTTCACTAAAATCAAGAAACCAGGTGTTTTCATAATAACATAATGCTTTTATTAAAACATGGTGTACGCTATAAAAATTACTGACATGGTGAGTGCTCAGATAAATGGCACAGATTTCATCAGCTCAATAAATTAACATCAGTTTGTTTTTGCTATTGCAATGTCTAAGGGCTCGGTTTGTTTTACCAACAAATATATTCATAATATCAAAGTGGCATTAAAAAATCAACATCTAACAATGTAAAGATTCTCAGGTGTGACAGTTATATAGATATGTGCTGTTCAGATTCCAATCTGGAGGGAAATCCTGGGTGGGATGGTTCTTCAGATGTTTCTGCATGGCTGCCAGGCTGCTACAGAACTCCAGACACATGGTGCACTGGTATGGCGTGGCACCGCCGTGCGTTCGCAGGTGTTTTATCATAGCAGAGTAGTCACGTGAACGCTGGCCACATAGCCGACACTCGAATGGCTTCTCACCTGTAAGACACATGCAAAAAATTATTCATATATACTATTCCTCACAGGAGATTTGAACTAGACTTTACGTAAGGAATCTGTTTCATGGGAAAACAGAGAGTTGTACACTTCAGATGTGATGTTTGCCAGCAGAATGACCAATGAGCAGAAAATATTCAGAAAAATGAAGGCTCAATAGGTTCTTTGTTAGCCAGCATGGTTAACAAAGTGGTACACTCATGGCTGCTGAAAGGCTGCTGAAAGGAAATGGCGCAAGACCAAGAATCCTGCTGACCTACGGGACTACCAGTCACAACTCTCCTCTTCCTCTACTAGTGTTACCACAGCTAAAATGTCGTTCTATACCACCAAGGTGAGCAATGCATCTAACACTCGACAGCTTTTCAAGACATTTAACTCTCTTCTTTAACCCCCTCTTCCCCCACCTACTTCATCATTGACTGTAGATGACTTCACTGTATTTTTTACTGAGAAAACATCATCAATCAGCAGTCAATTCTCAGCACCTCAGACCTCGGTTCACACCACCCTCACTTCAAACATTGAACTCTCCTCTTTCACCCCACTGTCTGACACTGAAGTCACCAGACTTCTCTCCAGCCACCCCACCACCTGTCCCTTGACCCAAACCCCTCCCATCTCCTTCAGAATAGCACACTAACACCTGCACTCACACACATCATCAACTCCTCCCTGCTCATCGGCACTTTTCCATCCACATTCAAACAGGCCCAGGTCACACCCCTACTGAAGAAACCCGCATTGGACCCTTCTACTCCCAACAGTTACAGACCTGTCTCTCTCCTCCCATATATAGCAAAAACACTAGAAAGGGCAGCTTTCTACCAGGTGTCTTCCTACCTATCCCAGAACAAACTACTGGATGACAAGCAGTCTGGCTTCAAAACAAGCCACTCCACCGAGACTGCATTGCTATCGGTCACAGAGGCTTCAATGACCACATTGCAAAGACAACGTGGTCATGCCGATATGCCTTATTCAACATTAGAAAGGTTGGACCCTATCTCACTGAGCATATGGCACAACTCCTTGTCCAGGCCCTGGTGATCTCAAGGTTGCACTACTGCAATGCTCTCATTGCTGGTGTTCCTGCAAAGGCTATCAAACCACTCCAGCTGGTTCAGAACACAGCAGCACGCCTCGTCTTCCAATAGCCTAAAAGGGCTCATGTGACACCCTTTTCATCTCTCTCCTCTGGCTAACGGTCGAAGCCCATATCAGTATTAAGTCACTAATACTTGCCTACAGGACTATCACTGGATCTGCACCGGCTTACTTTCACACCCTCCTGCACTCCTACACCCCATCAAGATCCCTGCGTTCAGCAAACCAGCGGCGTCTTGTATTGCCTTCCCATAAGGACAGTACATCGCTTTCCCGCTCATTCTCATTCACAACTCCTTCCTGGTGGAACATTCTTCCTAACTCAGTCCGGTCAATCACATCTCTCACAACATTAAAAAAATTACTTATGCACATTTCTTCTCTGAATATTTGACAGACAAAAAAAAACTAACCCTTTCTCTCAACAGTTAGTCGTCTAGCTTTTGTTGAAACCAGTAACTTTGTATAGGCACCTAATGTATTATGGCTCCTGTATGACATATCGCTCGATGCTCCCTTAACTCTTTGTAAGTCGTTTTGGAAAAAATCGTCTGCTAAATGACTAAATGTAATGAACCTGAACAAATTATTTCTCACTCCTAAAAATAAAAGTGCTACAAAAGGTTCTGTTGCACGAAAAGTTGATTGAAGTAGACACATTTCTTCAGATTATATTTAAACTTAAGATAAAAATTGTCTTGATATAAGTTGTTTTGGGGAACAAAAAAAGGTTATTTTGTATATTATATAATAACCCTTCCGGCATCAAAACACATCAAATTTAAGACCTGTTATAAAGTCTTTTTTTATAAACTGTAATGGTGGTGCAAAAATGGGGAATAATCTAAATGTATAACTTTGAAGATCAAAATAAGATATTTCCTCACCAGCACATCACTAATAGAGTACAACTCGATAGATACTTAGCTATATTTGGGATATTTAAAGAAGTGTCATTGTTTAAAACTGGAACTGTAAAAGGTTTTAAATGTCAAAATTCTAGACTACATAACTGAAACTCACTTTTCAAGAATACAATAAATAGCTTTATTTGGGGTTTAATTAAATTATCTTAAGCAAAAGATCTAATTAAAAATTGTTTAGCCTGTTATCCGATATTAAAAAAAACAATGATGGAAATAATCGTTAGTTTATTGTGTATGTCTGAACATAAACTTCATGTACTTTTACTACTTTTTGCTCCTTTGTTTCATTAGTTTTCAGATTGTTATTTATCTTTTGAATTATAAATCTGCTACACTGTGAGCAGTTTGTTGAAGTGTTCAGGCGTATGTAAAAGGAAACCTTTATGCTTCTGTCTAGAATGACTACAAAGTTCATACAACTTGTTTGTGTATTTTTTATTTGTTGTGTCTTCTATATTGGGGTGGCCGATGGGGGGGCAATACTGATCTCGCATACCCCTCAGAAAATGTGGAGTTGCGCAATTTTTGGGTCGATATCCCTGCTGAAAAAAAAACATAGAAACTATCACAGAAATTGAACGGTTTCCATTAGATAACCCGTACAACCCAATAGCTTTCTCCAATAAACCATTACAAAATTCCTTTTTGGGAATCTTTCCATTAGGATTTGACATCCCACCAATAGAATACATCACATACCAGTAGACACCAGTTTCCATTAAAACTAAGCCAAATCCCATTAAAACTTTTTGGGTTAATATGGCTTACAACTGTGAGCTGTACCTGTGTGTACCCTGTGATGTGTGTCCAGCTGGTGCTTCAGACTGAACCGTTTGCTACACTGTTTACACAGGTATGGCTTCTCTCCTCCGAGACCCTTGAGCGGCCGCAGAGATCGCTTATCCCGTCCTCCTTGACCGCAAAACTTACACCGGAAAGTCAGCTCACCCGAACCTGCTGCAACACAGAAAGAGAGTAACGCTTTACGTCTTTACTGCCGTAGTCCAGGTAAAGGTAAAACCAATGTGCCTAACTATATTCAATTGAAATATAAAGTGAAACACACACACAATTTTATTTTGGTCTCAACAGCAAGCTCTCAAACAGGTTTAGGCAGCAACACCTCTTATAAACGTGTGACAGAAATAATGACCTGAGCTACATTATTTTGATCAAAGAGCTCCAGGTCAAAAGTATCTAATGGGGATGTTTCATCTGGCAGTGGTCACATCTCTGGCCCCTAACCTATGTGAAATGTGTGTTGTTTAATGCGCTGATGGAGGTGATGATGACTGTTTCACCTTGCTTAAACGCCACATAACCACAACTCTTCTTTTTCGCTCGGGGACAGTTAAGGTGCAAATTGGAACACGCATTTAATGCTATATTTAGAGAAATAAAAAACAGTGCACTCAAAAATGTAAAAACACAAAATTAAAATGAGAATTAAACTCAAGTACAGTACTGGCAAAGTGGTGCGCTTTTAAAAGAAAAAAATGACAAATGACCCGTTGGCATCCAGTACCAATATTTTGGGGGGTCAATATGACTCTTTCTTATGAGAACAGAAAAGAAGGTATTCTGAGAAATGTCACAGTGGTTTTGTGTCCATATAACGGAAGTCAGAGGGGGGGTCAATGTTGTCTGGTTACCGACATTCTTCACAATATCTTCTTTTGTGTTCTGCAGAAGACGGGTTTGAAATGACATGAGGATGAATAATTGACGAAATAATTAATATTTATGGGTGAACTATCCCTTTAAAGACTTTGCAGAGGGCATAGATGGTGCGAAGCCGAGGGGCCCAATTTCGATAAACACATCCTGTGGCAACTCTCACTTGGTGTGTGGCCTAGTTTAAACCTCTCCCTGTCCATATACATAAACACCACATCCTCATACAGATGAAAATGTTTAAAACGCTTGGTTAACAGATTTTATGCCTATATATGCGCACATTTTTTGTTGTTGTGGAAATTGCTTGGACACTTACAAACTTGTATAACCTTGCACTTGTGAGCACGCTGAAACAAAGACATATACGTGACCACATACTAGCATGACAGACAGTGAGCGCACATATATCTATAAATATACACCCACACATTCCCACATGCCACAAACAAACGCACACACGCACACTAACCCAGGATGCAGCACATTAATGTTTTGCTGCAGAAACTTGCGCTTGACTTTAACATCGAACAATGAGATGCCAAACGCATTTGTTTTTTTTTTAAAAGATTTTTATGGAGGCATTTTATTTTATTTCAACTGATATGAAACGTTAAGCAGTGTTATTTCATCATTTAAAATGATTTTAAACAACATTTGTTTAACTCTTAAATAATTATTAGCCTCAAAAGTGAGACACTATGCGAAACATTCATGCATTTGTTTTTTAACTATTTAACTGCTGAAGGTGATTTGACTCTATTAAAATGGTTAATACCTAAAGCACCAAACACGTTCCTTCACATTATCTGTCAACTTCTCACAAATACATAATAAATCAAGTATGTTACATATTCGCGCAGAGATAACATTTCATAACAATGTGTTACTATCACTCTCAACACAAAAAGTTCAGACGCACATACAGATAAAGCGACTCTAACCCCAATCTACAGGAAAAAGTCAACACTTCTCTTCTGGTACTGTATACAAAGAATGAATGAAGCACAGAGGCGCTCGACCACAGGACTGTTCTGAAGCCACAGTTTTCTCCTCTTAACTTTTTAAGTTTAACAGGTTAAGGGTGACTTCAGCTGTCCTTCGTTTTATATGTGATATATGAAGCATAACCTCCATGGGTTCACAGCATGTTTTTGTTATTTTTATTTTTTTATTATATACAATGACCCAAGCAAAATATCACACCAGCCAACGTTTATTTTCAAATACGATGTAAGTTTAAAAATACAAGCTAAACCTGTGGTTCCTCTGCTATGGCACCTGTGTGAAATGGAGACCAACTGACATCATAGGTGAAAAATAATATCATCTTGAGACATTGAAGTCAACTGAAAAACTGAATTCTCAAAAAGGTTTTTACATCATTTGTTTGCAGATGCCACTTGATATTTTGTATGTTATGCAATTAAACGCAAGTATTTTAAAGTGAGACTGGTCTATAGAAATACACATAAAGCCACTGTAGATAATAGTATACGATGCTATAACTAACTATTAAACAAAAACCTTTTTTAAATAAAAAATAAAATGCTTTAATGGGAAAGTCTGATGTCCATTCACATTCATTTATGCAGCAGATGCTTGTATCCAAATGAGGGAGCCTTCAACATATTGCCTTAAAGGGATAGTTCACCCAAAAATGGAAATTCTGTCATAGCTTGTCATTTCAAACCCGTATGATTTTCTTATTGTCTGAGGGACACATAAGAAGATATTTTGAAGAATGTTGTTAACTGAACAACGGCGATACCTATCGACTTGCATGGTTTCGTGTCTTTACAATAGAAGTGAATGGATTAATCTTCTCTTGTGTTTTGTAGAAGAACGAAAGTCATATGGGTTTGAAATGACAAGAAGGCGAGTAAACGATGACAGCATTTCCATTTTTGGGTGAACGATCCCTTTAAAAGCCAACAATAAACATATAGTGATTCTTTCAAATATCTGTCAATCTATAAATCTTTAGCTTATATAATATTATGGGCCGGGTTGCTTCTGAAGTGGTTTTGTCAGATTCCTAAATCTGCGTTTCAAAAAATGTTTACTCTTGACAATCCGTTCTTTTTAGCTGTCAGCGGAAGGGGAGGCAACGGGCAACATCTATCGTAACTCGCTGCAGCGATACAATACATACAGTACACCACATTTACATCCTGTTGCAGGCATCCATTCCTCTGATCATGAGGATAGGATATATGTTACGACTGTATGATAAACATAATGCATCCAAATCAACTTGGTCGTGCATTCTTGTTGCATGCATGTTTGTTTTAAAGTCTGCACGAGTGCATGTTTGCGTTTGCATGCAGTCAACATGTTACCTGAGGATGTCGAACCACTCATCGACCTCCAGGGGTTTTCCAGGGCCGTCTTACCGCAGTATCTGCAGCATATCTCCCTCTCCTCTTGTACCTTCGGCTTCCTGTGGAAAATGTCGTCATGTTTATTCTTAAAAGAAGATGTCCATATTTTCCACGCATAACTGATATAAGATATCACTTGTAACTTGAAATGAGTCATTGAGCATTGACAGGTGTTTGATCTGGTCAAATAAGTCACACCTTCAGTCTGGTCGCACCTCAAGTGCTGCATTTACACACATTCAGGTGTTCTGCTACCACAGATCATTTTGACCAGCACATAAGGGCCATGAGAATCACACTTTGTAAGATAAACGTGAACAATTAAAACGTTTTTAAAAAATAACATCATGAATATTGTGGACACATTTTTTAAAGATATTTTCCATAAAGGAATACATTCATTGACCATATTTAGTCGTTAAAAACCTGTGTGACTTTCTTTCTTCTGTAGAACAAAGAAGATGAAAAACGCTGGTAACCAAACAACATTTAACCCCATTTGACTTCTATTGTATGGACACGAAACTGACATTTCTCAAAATATCTTCTTTTGCATTATACCGAATAAAGACTCATATACCACATGAGGGTGAATAAAGGATGACAGAATTTTTATTTTAGCGTTACTATCCCTTTAAGGCATATGTGGTCACGTTGCTAAATGGATGTGGACTGAAAATCACCTTGGGTCTAGTTGATGAAGGAAAGATGTATTTTAAATAAGCACTTATGAACACAAACACGCAAACATACACTATACAAACACCATTGCATTTCGACTGACATCACCTCCTTCTGACTAAAAGTGCAGGAGCAAAAGTTTTGTGCTCAAACAGCAGGAAACTAAGCTCGCAGACACTGGTTTCCTCTGCCAGAGGAGAGCAATCTGCAATGCATCTACAGTGCGAAGGACAAAACATCTGATTGTGTGCTTTTCAAAGATTTATATCCGAAAAGATAAATCAACAGCAACCCGCTCAATGCACGTACCCAGAGGCCATTCATAGATTTCACATCAATTCAAATGTTACGTGTACAGTATTGTGTAAACCGTGAAATGTGTTATCGAATCTTAACTCTGTGTGGGTGTTTCGTACTGTTTTCTGTGCGCGCCTGCCACTAAGTGCATTGGATACGTCGGTTGTTTCATTTCGCCACATATTGAGCAAAAGCAGAAAACAGATTTCTGTTTGAACGGAGCACCTGTTTGTGCGTGTGTGATGTTTGGAGTGGAACAGCTTTGCCTAAAAATGAGCCAGAAATAGAATATCCTGCTATGAGGGTGGATGACTGACTTTCAGATTTGCTGTTTGAGAAGTCGGGGACAATTCGGGGGCTTCCCTTCGTTTCAGCCCAGATAGTAAAATGTTGTTTTCCAAACACTCCAGTATGTGCAGCACACATCGGGGCATGTGATGTCTTCTATGGAGGCTGAAATGCCTTTTAGAGACATTGAAGTGGTTTTAATGTTTTGAATATTTGCATATTTACCAACAATTCATTATTATATTTGTTATTTTGTGCACGGATGTCTAATCACAATGTTTGATGGTTTTGCATCTCAGACAGAGGAGATGATTAGTTTCCCTCATTTTCATAGGAACCTGAAAGACAATTCATTTGCTGTAGGTGGACCAAGGGGGCTGCCTGGAGAAAATGTGTCTGTTGGAAAGTACAAGAATTTCACCTCAAATATACACACACACACACACAAACACACACACACCCATGTGCAAGGACACACAAGTTTAAAGATGAGCACAGTTAGCCATAAATGCTATACTGTAGATAAAGCATCTTACCTACAGTATAGCATTGAAGTATATGTCGTAATATTAATATATATTCATGATTTTAGAATGAAATGTTTTTTTCTTTACTTTTTTACCTTCTTTGTGTACATCAAATTAAATATAATAAAATATAATTTTACATTAAGATAACCCTTTACACTTTAAGTGCAAACATAATTTTATATATAAAATGCAATTCTCTTTTTAACACGTTCTAAATAATTGTTTGATATAATAATTGAAATTGCTGTATGAAAACTTGAACGTCAAAGGAGAGCCTAATTATCTTGGGCATAAGAAAAATAAAACTTTAAAAGAAAATATACATTAAACAAACTCATACATTTAAATGTGAACCTCATTTACATATACTTTTCTGATGCACTTGCATTAGAAATATTTATTAACTGCATTGGTTATCAACTGAACGTTTGCAAAAATACTGTTGAAAAATAACATTGAAAAATCTAGCGTGTTTAGTTTTCAGGGTGTGAGCATTTGGTTATGACTGTAAATGATTGGCGAATAAATAGTTTACCAGGTTAATGGTGTTTACTGAGTACAATGTGGCTTCCTGATAAAATAAGGTTAATATTTCACGATTAGTTTAACCGATGGCCCAATTGAGGGTTGAGGTTTTGGGCCAGTTGACGTTAATGTTGCCAATTCTGGAATATGTATACAGTTACAGATATATTTGCTGTTAATGTATATGTGTTTATACCATGTTCTCAGAAAGAATTGCATAACCCGTAACGGTTTTATAGTGCAGTGTTTATAGAAATTAAACATTTACTCATGTCTTTCTTTCTTCCGTCGAACTCAAAAGATATTTTGAAAAACGTTGGTAATCAAACAACAATAGTCTCCATTGACTTCCAATATGTGGAAACAAAACCACTAAGACATTTCTCAAAATATCTTCTTTTGTGTTCCAGAAGATGGAACCATATAAAGAACAACATGATGATTGTTTTTCCATTTTTACCTATTTCCACAATTTTCATCATTTTCTCATAACACAGTTCCAAATATCATATCGCATACAGCGAATAAAAATTGTATCTCCTCATAAAAATAAATAATATTTAATTCAAACTATTAAGTTATAAATGCAGAAATCTTACCTCTCCTGATCCTCAGGCATGGATCCTGTTAGAACCGCATTAAAAGAGGCGTTCTTTCCCCGCAGGCCCTGAATAAACGGGCTGTCTTGAGATAGTTGAGGAGAGTGTATGAGATTGTGATAGGGGTGAAGCAGCCTGCTGTAACCCATGACTGAAGAAGGGAGCTGGGGATGAAGCGAGCGATGGAGAAAGGGGTAGACTGGGGTGGGGTACGGATACGTCAACATGTGCTGGGAGGTGCGGAGAGAATGAAAGGTCATGAATTCTCTGCAGTTGAAAACCATGCTTCCAGACGGGCTAACCGAAGGCCAGCACAGACGTGGGGAGGGAGACAGAGCTGTGGTGGTGATGGCGGACTCTCTGGAGGACGCGAGAAGCTGAGGAGACACAGAACATCTTTTCTTCAGGCTCTCATGTTCTTTATTTGCACTTTCTTCTTCAAGGTGGTTATCATCCAACGTAGGGCGTTTTTTTGACAAGCGACTTTCTTCGTACAGTTTGTCATCTCGGGTTGAATGTCGTTTCTCTTCTATAGGAGACTCTGGTTTCCTAAGCTGTGCCTGACACTGCTCAACCAAAGATTCGACCTCCAGGTACTGAGCGCCTTTCAGAAGCTCCTCCAGATCATCTTTGGGCACCTCCACCGATTCGCTGTACACGTAGTCCAGGATCTGCTTGAAGGTGTGGGGAGAGACTCTTTCTATAGCGCAGCGATACCCCGGCGTTGAACCGTGCTGCTTTGTTAACAGACGCTGAAGTCTTTTGCTGGCCAAAGCCAGAATCAGAGCGTGAGCTTTGAATGAACGGCCCTCCACGGTGAGAAGCGTGTCGCAGAGGGTCCCTGCCACACGGAGCTGCTCCGTCTGATGGAGAAAAGGCATGTGGTGAGGGTTACGGATGCGGATCATCTTCGCTCGGATGGGAAAAGACAAATGGAATGGTGGGGATGGAGTGGCGTGATCGGGTTTGCCGTCGAGCTGAGAAATCTCATTTCAGCCTTTGGGAGAATAGAAAATAAAGGTTAGGTTTGTAAATCATCACTTGAACTTGAAGACATGAAAGATCGGGAAGTAGGCCTGAAACTCTCGTTGAAGGAAAATGTTTTTTTTTTAAATAAATTACATCAAAAGATTTCAGAAAATTACGAACAAAAAACACAAATGAACACTGTATGTATGGCCAAATTGAATGAAAAATATTAAAAGGCAAATTCGATTACATCAACACCACATATTACATAACCATTATGTTTCCTTATTTTCATCATATTTCATATTTTAATAATTGGACACATATAAAACGTATTTGCAAAATATTATTTAAAATAGCATATCAAGAGTTCATTTGCAGATAACTCATAACAGATAAAAAAGTGCATTCAAAGTAAATTCAATCAAACTTCAATTGGGTTGTTTTGAAAAAAGTGATAATAACCAAAAAGAAATACAGTCATCTAATAAAAGACAATAAAAACATGATTTTTAAAAGCATTTTATAAACGGTGATATTTGTTTTTTGCAAGCAAACTTTTCATATTACAATTAAACTGAAAAAATATATTTTTATAATATTTCTATTGTCAAACATCTAAGATGAACATGTCCGTATACCAAATAACATTTAACCATTAAATACATTCTTATATTAAGCATTTTTCTGATAAACAAAATATGATCAACTTTTATCCTTTTGTTTTGTATGAAGTGCTGTGTGGATTTCTAACATAAACAGAACCAAATCAGAAAGCATTTTCAAATGAGCTTTCACAAAGCCATTCATACGTCACACTGTAGAACAATAATCCAAACAAGCGATACAGACCTCAAGATTTTCTTAAATAAGGGGATCTCATACTGAAGTCTTAACCTTTAGCTTAAATATTTTGTAACTAAATCTTTCAAAAGGTATAAAAGGCATGAGTAACTTTCAAATGAGCTTTAAAGAAGCTAAATATGCTGTGTACACACTATGCAATATAGGTCATTTCACTGAATTTCAGACACACATTCGCATGAAAAGAGAGGGTATTTCTGAACTCATCCATGTCTCAACACTTCTAACCTACTTTCAGCCATCAGACGTGTAATTCACAAAATGAAAGTCTCGCCACCTTTAATCATTTCTATCTAAGAACACATTCAACCATAAACTATAATGTCATTGTCTGAGAAGAGAGCGGAGGTGCAGCCGCATCTGTCAACGTCAAGAGCCGAAGGCCTTTCGCATTTTGCGTCAGCTCTGAAATTCTGCTGTGGAACCTTGAGATGAAGCCACAGACCTCCTTAGAATGTGAAACTGTGACTAATGCTGGTACGCTGAGGCTCGTAAGAGTTCAAGTTTGTTTGATCAACAACAACAGTATCAAAGCCATACAGTAGGTTGGTTTAGATATCCATCTACTGTAGTAACATTGTGTTGTGGTGTCTAGTGAAATGCTTCGTTACGGCGCAGAAGATCGCAGGATTTCAAAGAACTCTAGACAGACTTATAATTTCAAGCAATGGTGCAGAAATGAAATGTTTTTATACGTTGACAGTCTTGACAAAGAAACGAACTGTCGCCATATTACATGAGAATGGTAAAACGAAACGCAGAACATCTCAGATGCAAATATCTCCACTGACGTAAGCGATTGATTTCTGAAAGTGTTCAACCCCAACCTGCTGTTTGTTTTCTCTATCGTTAAAAGAAAAGTACTGTATCGAACGCAGACAAAAACAAATCGCTGATACAATCACTCCTCCTCAGCTCAGACGCAATGGTGACGGCTTAGGTGGAAAATACTGTACTGAGATGACGATGTTCGATCTTCTTATTACTAGAATTGATGCCAAACCAACTGAAAGCGAGACACAAAAATGCATCGCACACACACACATAATGCAAATTATTCCAATACAACAAAAAATATCGCAGATCTCATCTCTTGCACAACCGTCCTAATTTGAACAAGGAGTTGTACAGTAGTTTACGATTATCGTATTACAGTTTGGCAACCAAGTAACAGAATGGGCTCCTATCTAAACTACAGACATCTTTGTTGGTTCGTTCATTAGCATTAGCTTATATGTTACAAAAAGCTGATGAGTGATGTTTCATATGAAAAAAGTCTATTAAGTCATAAAACTGTACTGGTTGTAAGTCATATGCTTCGAACAGTGCTAAGCATAGAAACTATAAAAGCATTAACTCTTTTATGCATACATAGATCATAAGAAGGGAAGAAATAGATGCATAGATGCATATAGGGTTTTTATTCTTATTGCAAAGCATGGACAGGAGAATAGTGTGCATGGGATCGGGACATGACCTTAATCGGGCTCGATCCCCGGTCACTGTTAACCAGCAGCACATGTGCACAACCCACTACATTACCGCAACTGTAATTACATGTCCATTCTTATAACACTACTTGTATTTTAAATTAAAATACATTTGATTATAATTGTGTGTTTCCGCTTGCAGCAGATGGGCTGTCACTGTAATAAGGATACTGTAAATCGCTGTCTATAAAAGCACCTGCTAAAGCAATGCTACTTTGTTCCTAAATATAAATATGTAAATATATATATATATTCACTCTTAAACTAAAGGTGCTTTACAATGCCATCGAAGAACCCTTTCTGTCTAAACGGTTCCATAAAGAACCTTTAACATCCAAAGACCCTTTTTGTTTCACCAAAGGTTCTTTGTGCAAAAAGGGTTCATCAGATTACAAAAAGGTAAGTAAGAGATGGTTCTTTAAAGAAGCTTTGATTGAATGGTTCTTTGTGGAACCAAAAATGGTTGTTCTATGGCATCGCTGTGAAGAACTTTATAAGCACCTTTATTTTTAAAAGCGTACATATATATCAAAAGAAAAACACACAACAAAAAATACATAGAATAAATCTATCTATAAAATAAATAGAAATAAAACTTAGAGTGTGATAATGTCGATTCATTCATTTCTGCATGACCATTTAATGTGAGCGAGCAAAAAACAACAATTTCCGAACTTAGGCGACGTCGAAAGCCACCGATCCAATTTACACGCATTTGTTTTAAGTGATTGCATCATCAATGCATGTACGTGAAGATTTATCAACTACGAAAAGAAGTACATTGTAAATACATTTAAAAAATGTAGCATATTCCAGATAATAAAGTAAAATATGAATATGCATATTATGTACAAAATTAGAAACAAGAACAACTTGAATGCACTTACTCTAGCAACTAGAAAAATAGAGTTGAATTGTTAATAGAACGGTTCTTTATTATCGGCAGACTTGATAGCCAAGACTCTTTGGATAAAACCCTGAGCGATTTGAAAACCTTACTTTCTAAAACTATTTCTGAGAAGTATTCTATTGTGACGTTTTGCATCGGATAGGAATACGCATCATCAGTTCGTATACTTTCTTCGCCCACTTCTTTTCAAAACCAATTGCTGCTGAATTCTCAGTTTAGCATGCGAATCAGTCAAATGAAACTGACAAACCTGACTAATATGACAATGATAATTTTGAGCACATTGCAGGACAAATCGTGCGTCACAGAAATCAAACGGCTTACCTATCTTGCAGGCTCTTGAATGTTTAAAGGCGAGCGTATTCAATTTGTCACACATGCGACACACCGCCCCATCGCCGAATCGAACATTTCTTCCACCCTACCTCATTTCTACAATATAATAAAATGTCAAAATGTTTGTCCTAGCACAGACATTAGCAACAGTCTACGCTCTATAGGCCCACCTGTAGAGCAGGCACCTATACAGTTCAAACGCAGGGGACAACTTTAAAAACTGAAAAACTGCAAAAGTGCATCGGTCAGGCCCACAAAACAGAGACAAAGTCTCAGCAAGAAAAAGACGCCCATGAGTAACAGGGGAAAACCTGTCTGCCGTGACACATCCTCTCCAGGCCTGCGAAGTGAAGACCTCAACAAACTCTGAAGCTTGCACGAATTGCTCTTGTAACCAAAAGATGTCTTTCCTGATATACTGTAGAAAACAATGCACTTCTTGATGAAGGAGAAGAACAGAGACACAGAGAGAAGGAGACAGAGACACAAGATGAGGAAAAGAAAGAATGAAATGACTCACAGAAAGTTTCAAAGACGTACCCGAGCTCTCAAGGTGGAGGTTGCAATCTAGATTGAGCGAGAGCACGGAGACGCACTTGCGCACACAGCTACCTCAACCAGTGATGCCATCGACCAGCAGAAACCTTCATGTGGGTGAGAAACATCAAGTCCACATCTAAACTCTAGCCAGCCCCTCCCCTTAAACCTCTGTCATCTGTCATTGGTCTTTTTTTCCTTATTGTCTTTCTCTTTTTCTGCTTTAGAAATCAAGCGGATCTGTTGACTGATCTGGCCATCCTACACTTCATTCGAAGCTGCAGATGAGTGAAAAATGTTGGTTTTTTTCAGTTGGATATGGACAAAACCCAACTGTTGGGTTTACATTAACATTTGATGCGTTTTGATTCATGACTGGCTCAAAAGTAGATACTTTCTAGGTGAATTTAATTCAACAGGCGTGTCTATATGTAGCCATAAGAGGTTGGGAAGTGTTATGAATAATTAGATCATTCATGTTATTTCAGTAATCCTGTCAATCCAGTGTATAAAGTGTAGTGTATATCGGAGTATGACGGAGAATAAGTCTGTAAAAAGGATAGTTTACACTCATTCATACACACTCATGTCATTTCTTTTGGAACACACGAGAAGATATTTTGAGAAATGTCTCAGTGGGTTTGTGTCCATACAATGAAAGTCCATTTCAATGTTGTTTGGTTACCAACGTTTTTTAAAATATCTTCTTTTGTGTCCCATAGACAAAAGAAGGAATACATCCTTGAATTGAGATGACTGTGAATAAACAGTATGATTAAAGATTTATTTATATTTTTCTAAACTATTCCTTTAAGATTTTTGGTATTAGCTTAACATAATACAATTTTCGGGGAAATCAACAGAATGTATGGGATTAAAACGATCAAAATAGGATCATCTATTCTTTTTATGAAATTTCTGTACGTTTATGAGACAGGATTTAACAGGATTTTAAAATAACAGGGTTTTAAAATGAGACAGATACTGTACCAAAATACACATCGAACCAAAGGTTATGTAGCTTCTATCAAAATCTAAATATGCACTTCCGTTCTGGAGTGACAATCCTTCTCTGATGACATGAGTTTGACAGTTTGGGCATAACTAGAGCTGCGAATCGATTCCAAGGCGATTGAAAAAAAAATCAACTTCTTTTTTTATAAAGCTGCTTTAAGCTCAAACTCTGCAGAACAAGATCGGACATATTTTGTAAAGATCTCTAAAAAACTATAGAAAATAAGTAAGTGTTGAAAGTGAAAGCTTAGACTATTGTATTGTTTCATTTGTTTTAATATTAATTAAAAAAAAAACTCTGACAAAGTTATCCAAAACAATAGAAAGGAATCAAAATTTTGGAATTTATTCTTTTGATTCCATAATGGCATAAGAATCAATTCCAAAACTTCCAGAATTTAACAGTCCAAGGTCAGAATATCTGTTAACTCCTCCCCTGAAAGTTTCAGCTCTGTATCTGAATGAACGCCTGCTTTTATAGATCAAATACATTTTTCTCATTCGATATTCAATTTCATTTGGAAATATGTAAAATCGATCACATTGACTTTCCATAGTAGGAATAAAACCTGCTATTGAAAGTCAATGGGGGCAACTTTTGAAGTGTACTACTTTAAAACAATTAAATTATGAATGTCAAACAATGCTTTTAATAATAAAAAATGTTTTTATATTTTATGTTTTTACATATGTTTTTTTAATCAAGCATCTATTTTAGTCTTTGTGTCAGTCTTATATATATAAATACATTTAAGTCAAAATATAAAACGTGAACATGCGATAATGTAAATGGAAGATGGAAAACTTTAACAGTCAAATTCAATCACAAATGTGTAGGTTATCAAACTATTTTGCCACCAAAGGCCCAACGATTTTCCAGAACCGGTGCGACTATCTCTGCATCAAGTTTGTCATCTGCCCACTCTCGCCCATGTTCCATGATCACAAAATATCAAGTTGTGGAAAACAGCCAGTTAAGGACTCAAGGTGATGTTAAGATATCTTTTTCTCTGGCCACAAGTGAAACTGTTGAAAAATCACCTTTCCTGTCATCACCTTACCTCTCCGAAACATCCTTCCTCTAAACACGTACACATTCACACATGGCTCTTCTGGCAGACACCTCTGTGGGACCACAGCCATGATATAATCACATTTTGCAAAAGTGGATGCATAAAGCTTCTTGGGCAACTCCACATGCCAGATAAGACGCATTCTGTGAAAATGAAAGTGAAGATGTGCAAAGTGGTATCTTATCAGTCATCCGACCCAAGGCTGGAAATCTTTATCAGCTAATGCTGTTCAATCCTGGAAACACAAGTTGTGAAAATTTACACTTACCTCATAGTGAAGAAATTCTTGTTACATACACATATTTCATTTATCTGTTATTAAGATGGTGTTAGGGTACCTGGACATCACAAACTCTCAGTTGTTTTCAATGCGGACTAAATATGTAAAGAATAAAAATGAAAGCAACGGGGTTTAAAATACATGGAAAGTATAGTTTTCATTGCACAGATTTGATTACTTTTATTTGATTATACTTTTATGTTCTTTTAACCAGTTTTTTTTTTAATGCAACAAATGAGTTAAATGTAATATAATGGTATCAAATGAACTTCTTGAAGGACTTACTACAAACAGTTTTCAGGCAAAAAGGATCAATCATTAAATCAAGTCAATCATTTGATTTAATCTGTGAAATGAGTGAGTGAGTGAGTGAGTGAGTGAGAGAGAGAGAGAGTAGAGTAGAGTCACGGAAAAGAGAGAGAGAGTAACAAAAAAATAGCAAACTTCACTATTAAAATGTTTCTTGTTTTAACTTAAAAAATCAAGTTACCCGGCATATAGTTTAGTTATCACAACAATTTAGCATCAAATACAAAACTAGTACTTTTACTTTGAATTAACTTTTTGCAAACTAGCTTTTTGTTTTGATATATTGCGTTATTTAACACAACAGCATGCATAAGTACCTGCACATTTATTTTTGGGGAATAAATCAACTTTTATTATGCTATATAGGATTTGTCATTCGCAATTAATAATTTCTCAAAAGCTTTGAGAAACCATACAAACTACATCATCTTTTTAAGTCTGTGACTGGATTTCAACTGGAAACTTTGAGAAACCACAACTATGAGAAGCCAGAGACACCCGTATAACTGTTTGTCTCCTCAAGCGTTAGATTCTCTCAGGGCACGTTCAGGTTGAGTTTTCTGTAGTGAGACTAACCTCATTGGTCGCTGGTTTAGCAGTTGCTGTCTTAATGGTCCAGTAATTTCCAGACTTAGTCCCCCACTCCTTGAAAGAAATGTCAAGTTTTGCATACTGTACTCAACGGTTCTCACAGCCACATGAACCTAGTGATGCACAGTGAAACTGTACTACAACAAGTGAAACCCCTCAGAGAAGCTAATTTACCTTGAAAAGACACCCCAATCCTCAACTATCCCCCTCTGATGTGTTTTTCATAAGAGGCTTTCCCCACCACTTAACCTATTCACTGTAGATGTGATAACTCTGAAATGAGATTCTGTATCTACATCTTCAGTATATCTACATAATGTCCTTTATTCTGTTTTATGCAAAGTTGCGCTACAAAGGACAGCTATACAAAAAGCCATTTATTGGGTATGCATGGGTTTTAATGGAATAGTGGCACATCAACAAGGGACACAAGTGTATCATCCTTTACTCAAGTGGACATCTAAAAATATGTTTTAAAAACATTAAAAAAAAGTTTATATCTTGTTTTTCATAGCCTGTAGAGCAGGGTGTCACGTTTGGCTTAGACACAAGGAAAGAGGACCACATTTATTGACAAAAGACAAAACAAAAATGCACGAGGGCTCAAAATACAAAGGACAAGGTAAAAAATGGCAGAGTGACAGGACCACGGACTAAAATACACTGAACTCAAACAGGAACTAACCACATGAAACGAAATGAACCAGCACAGGACAGAAAACACAGGGTCATTAAATAAGGGATCAAATCAAGAGGTAAAAGTTGAATGGCACGATCCAATAACAAGCAGCAATGAGGAAACGAGAGGGCGGGGTCAATGACGAGACTGCATAGTACGGAAGGCTATAAGTGCCATTATTGCCTCTCTCCACATAAAACATGAGGATCTGCCATGTGTCAGAGAGTCAACACAGACACCACCAGCTTCACCCACTGCAATCAACAGATCTCACTCACCTGAGTACTGATCACTCACCTGCCACCAATCATCAACCCCACACTATAAAGTTACACTTCCCTGGTTCACTCACTGTCTGGTCTCAAACCTTCCATGAGTAATTACCCTACAGCATTACTCTCCTGAAGAGTCTTCTAGGACTTTGGATTCTACTCTACGTTTGTGTGTGCGCCTTCAACTCCTGGCTCTCTTGTTTCCCGTCTGCTCCAGTGGATTAACATTCTACTCTGAAACCAGATAAGATTCATAGACTCTCTTAGCTCAAGCTCCTCGTTTCCACTGGGTTTGCTTTAACCTGATTCTATCTTGTATCTCAATAAAATCCCTTGTCATAGCACTGACCTCTGTGTCCCGTGTCTGTCTGCTGACAGAAGACCAGACCTTTAAAAACATCTGGAGATGGAGCACGCTGCTTCCCCGACGGATATTCCTTACGAGGGGTTGGTCAGCGCCCTTTGTGCAGCTTTATCTCCGGATCCTCTTCAACAATCTGCCTCAGCCAGTCCCATGGGCCTTCCTCCCAGCTATGTTGGTGAAGCGGCAGGATGTAGCGGTTTCCTGCTTCAAGTTTCCCTATATATTGAGATGCACTCTCAAAAATTTACCACCGAACGAGCTAAAGTGGCATTTCTCATTTCCCTCCTCTCTGGAAGAGCGTTGCTCTGGGCTCAAACCCTTTGGAGCTCACAACCCCCTCTGACTAACTCTTTTTCCATCTTCTCGTCTCACTTCCAGGAGGTATTTGGTCTCAGTACCGGGGACCTGGATGTCTCCGATCAGCTCTTCCGCCTACGTCAAGGAAATTCTTCGGCGAGTGACTACACTCTACATTTCCGCACGCTAGCGGCTGCTAGCGGATGGAATGAGGCAGCACTGATGACAGCTTATCGCCAAGGATTGAACTCCCAACTCCGTAAGAAGTTGGTCATCTACGACAATAGCTTGGGACTAGAGAACTTCATGCAGAAAACTGTGAAAATTGCCCAGTTACTCACCGCATGCCAACTGGATGCATCACCTCGTTCACCGCTCTCACCAGAAACCTATCCTTCAGTACCTGAACCCATGCAGGTTGATACTCACAGACTATCTCCCCAGGAACGAGCACTTCGTATTAACCCTCTTAGAAATCCAATTAATCACTTCCCATTCGAGCGTTGCAGGACGGGCACTCCTCGACTCGGGCTCATCAGGCAACTTCATCTCCCCGTCGCTACTAAAAAGACTTGAGTTACGGTTTCTACCTCATGCGGAATTAAAGGTAGAAACCATCCAGGGGAAGCCGCTGGGACGAGGCAGAGTCAAATATCAATCACCACCCATCACCCTACGTATCGGCTGTTTGCACCAAGAACAGATATCCTTCCTGGTGTTGGAGGGATCCACCGTAGATGTCATCCTGGGTCGCCCATGGCTCAACACTCTCCGGAAGTCTGATGGGAGTCCAGCGAGATTCTGCGATGGAGCCCAGCCTGTTTTCAACATTGTATCTCCTCGGTACCCAAACCTCCGGTTCATCACTTCCCCGTCCAAGTAAATTCCACGCGTGTTGAGAGCCCTGATCCACCGTCAGAACTCCACATCCCATCTGAATATATGGAGTTCCAGGATGTTTTCAGCAAACAGGCAGCAACCCTCCTACCACCTCATCGGCCATGGGACTGTGCCATTGATCTGCTGCCTGGGGCTACACCGCCTAAAGGACGTGTGTATCCTCTGTCCATCCCGGAGCGTAAGGCTATGGAGGATTACATCGAGGAGGCTCTAAGCCAGAACTTCATTCGATCTTCTACCTCACCCGCGGCCTCAAGCTTCTTCTTCGTGGGTAAAAAGGACGGTGGTTTGCGGCCCTGTATCGATTACCGGACCCTCAACAGCCAAACTGTCAAGCTACCCTATCCTCTTCCTTTAGTCCCTGCTGCCCTTGAGGAACTCCGAGGTGCTCGCATCTTCACCAAGCTGGATCTGCGGAGTGCCTACAACCTCGTTCGAATCCGGGAGGGGGACGAATGGAAAACTGCGTTCATCACCCCTTCGGGACACTACGAATACCTGGTGATGCCTTACGGACTGTCCAATGCTCCAGCTGTTTTCCAGGGTTTCATGAACGAAATATTCCGGGAGTATCTCCATAAATTCGTGATCGTCTACATAGATGATATCCTCATTTACTCCCGGGACTTGGCTGAACATCGCCACCATGTCATAAAGGTCCTCCAACAGCTCAGGAAACATCAGCTGTATCTGAAACTTGAGAAGTGCGAGTTCCATCGCCCCTCGGTTACATCGTCAGCGCGGAGGGCATTAGTATGGACCAGGAAAGATCCTAGCCATCCAGAACTGGCCACTTCCTCAAACAGTAAAGGAACTTCAACATTTCCTGGGGTTTTCAAATTTCTATCGAAGGTTCATTAAAAGCTTCAGTTTCATGTCCTCTCCTCTCACCTCCCTACTCCGCCGTAAACCAAAGTCACTATCCTGGAACCCCGAAGCTCGAGCTGCTTTCGAAGAGTTAAAGAGAGCCTTCATATCTGCTCCTGTGCTCACCCATCCAAACCCAGATCTCCCCTTTGTGGTGGAAGTGGACGCCTCCACTAACGGCGCGGGAGCGGTGTTATCCCAACGTCACGGAAATCCTCTTCAACTCCATCCTTGTGCCTTCTCCAAGTTGTCCCCGGCGGAGCAGAATTATGACATCGGCAACCGGGAGCTGCTAGCAAAAAAGTTAGCACTGGAAGAGTGGAGGCATTGGCTGGAGGGAGCTAATCACCCTTTCTCTGTCATCACTGACCATAAGAAACTGGAATACCTCCGCACCGCAAAGAGACTGAACCCACGTCAAGCCCGCTGGTCTCTCTTCTTCACCCGTTTCCACTTCACCATCACCTACAGGCCCGGAGATAAAAACGTAAAATTCCCTTTCCAGAATTCATGCTCCAGAGGAATTCCCCACACCAGAACCCATCCTTCCTCCAGCCATACTTGTCAGCCCTATCCAATGGGATCTGGATGACCAAATACGGACCGCCACAGTTGCTGAACCTGCTCCACCAGGGGGACCAGAGGGTAAGATCTACGTTCCAACCAACCTATGCAAGGACCTTCTGGGCTCAACGCACTCTTCCCCGGGCTCAGGACACCCAGGCAACCAGCGTACCCTCTCGCTCCTCCAGGCTCGTTACTGGTGGCCTAATATGGTCCGGGATGTCTCACAATTTGTAGAAGGATGCTCAGTTTGCGCCATCTCCCGCACGCCACGTCAACTACCTGCTGGAAAACTGGTACCCCTTCCTATGCCACGTAGACCCTGGTCACACGTCGGGGTTGACTTCGTCACAGATTTACCCAAATCAGATGGTTTCACCTGCATACTCGTAACGGTGGACCGATTCTCCAAGGCCTGCAAGCTCATTCCCCTGCGGGGTCTACCTACCGCTCTAGAAACCGCAGAGGCCCTTTTCCACAATGTATTCCGCAACTTGGGATCCCAGAGGAAATCGTCTCTGACCGTGGACCACAGTTCACCTCACGTGTGTGGAAGGCCTTCTTCAAATTCCTCCAAGTGGCAGTCAAACTCTCTTCCGGTTATCACCCTCAAACCAACGGCCAGACAGAGCGGAAGATACAGGAGATAGGGAGATATCTAAGGACCTACTGTCATGACAACCAAACCAGCTGGAACCGTTTCCTTTCGTGGGCCGAGTACGCACAGAACTCCCTAAAACAAAACACCACGGGTCTCACCCCGTTCCAGTGTGTACTCGGTTACCGACCCCCGTTGTTTCCCTGGACTGGGGAACCATCGGAAGTCCCATCTATTGACCACTGGTTTCGAGCGAGTGAGAGGGTATGGGACTCGGCCCATATCCACCTGCAGCATGCTGTACGGAAACACAAGCAATTTGCTGATGCCCGACGATCCCCTACCCCGTTCTATCGTCCAGGGGATCGAGTTTCGCTTTCCACTCGGGATCTGCGTCTCCGTCAATCCTGCCGTAAGCTGAGTCCCCGCTACATAGGTCCTTTCCCAATTGAGAAGCAGATCAATGACGTCACCTACCGGCTCCAACTCCCCCCGAGGTACCGCATTCACCCTACATTTCATGTTTCACTCCTAAAACCCGTACATCCATCCTCCACAGAACCAGAGGAACTATCCATAACTCCGCCTCCAGAAGCAATTGAAGAAACCCTAGTATACCGGGTGGAGGCAATCCTGGATTCCAGGCGACGGGGTGGCCGACTCGAGTACCTGATAGACTGGGAAGGTTATGGACCCGAAGAAAGATCCTGGGTTCAGCAAGATGACATCCTCGACCCTGCTCTACTGACGGATTTTGACAGAGCTCATCCTGATCTTCCTGCACCCAGAGGCCGAGGCCGCCCCCGTCTGCGGGCGTCAGGAGCCGCCCCTGGAAGAGGGGGAGGTAATGTCAGAGAGTCAACACAGACACCACCAGCTTCACCCACTGCAATCAACAGATCTCACTCACCTGAGTACTGATCACTCACCTGCCACCAATCATCAACCCCACACTATAAAGTTACACTTCCCTGGTTCACTCACTGTCTGGTCTCAAACCTTCCATGAGTAATTACCCTACAGCATTACTCTCCTGAGGACTCCTGGCTCTCTTGTTTCCCGTCTGCTCCAGTGGATTAACATTCTACTCTGAAACCAGATAAGATTCATAGACTCTCTTAGCTCAAGCTCCTCGTTTCCACTGGGTTTGCTTTAACCTGATTCTATCTTGTATCTCAATAAAATCTCTTGTCATAGCACTGACCTCTGTGTCCCGTGTCTGTCTGCTGACACCATGGTTCTGCCTCTTCATGTCAGGTCTTTCTTGGTCTAGTGGCAGAACCGTGACAGCAGGGGTCTTCAACTACTTTTCTTTGTGGGCCCTATTCAAAAGGTATCAAATAGGATGCGGGCCAGTTTTTTACCATATCCTAATGGTACTTTCAATATGTGGGTGGCGTTGTTTTTTCAAGAAGATATTTATGAAGAAATTAGGTTGAATTAACAAAAGTAAAAAATGCGAATACACCCTGCACAAAAGTAATCGTTGCCCCTTGATGTTAAACTGGCGTCTTATAAAGTGAATCAATTGGTCTGTGCGAGAAACTGAATGCTATTATCGCATCTTCGGGTGAATTCCAGTTGGATTCATCATGTGACCTGCTCACTTAGAAGGGCAGATCATATGAAGTGCAAGATCTGGAGGGAAATTAACAGTTATTTTCGTAAATATAGCTGTTTAAATCATACATGAATGCAGTAATAAAAACAACATAGTTTTTTCCTTATCTGAGATAACACTTCATGTGGTGTAGTGCCCATTCTACAGTTACTTTCAAGGGCACAAGACCTATCCTGTGGTTGTGGATTGCCAATTATAATGTTGTAAATAATGTTAAGGTTCTTGGACAGACCTATCAAATCGCTTTACGGCAATCGTTTTGAGCCACGGGAATTACTTTTGTATTAAATGTAGCAGCGTTTTGTACTTTCAAAGATGTGGCGTCTCAGGACATGCATTTCTAAAAGCACACCATTCTTCAAGTCTCTCCTTTATTTGAAATGTTAAGGCGGGCCAGGTTAAGATGACTGGCCAGCAGCATTTGGCCCGTGGGCAGCCAGTTGACTAGCCATGTTGTAGAACAATGATAGGAAGCGAGGTTGACCGGCATTAAAGGGTTAATGAATTTCTTTCGTAGGCCTACTACATGTCATTCTAAACACACATTAAAACATTTTAAGCTTAAATCAGTTTCTCGACTTATGGAATTAAATCAATATGAGCAAAGATGACCACGTTATCTGCTAAAGGATACATGTTGTTGACGTTAGGAGTGTGTTAACATATATATGCCTAAACAAAACTCAGATTTTCATTTCATGGTTTCTATAAATGTGTCAGGTTAGAGTGTGTTTACAAAGAAAATGTCCTCTTTCCATGAAATGAGGTCAGTAATGTCATTCACCAAATGTAAAACACCAATTGAAAGTTCAACCAATACATATGCTACTTTATGAAAATGTGCTACTTATATGTTAATAAGAAACATGTGCATCAATGTGAATACATTCAAAAGAATTTAAGATACACGAAAGATAAGCCTGTCGAAATTGTATCTGTAATCTGCATCTTTGGTCTCTCAATCGCCATCTCTGTTTGAAACATGAAATTGCAGATTACTTTATGCATTTATGTTTACGTGGGTAGGACACAAATTACTTCAAACTGACGATTTCTGCGAAATCAGATCCGACAGCTTAAAATAGTTTGATCTATTTTATAAAAAAGTTACAGATTGAAAAACACTTTATATGTTGTTGCTTAACGTTTCAAGCCAAAAAAGGAATCCAACCCCAAATTCTGATTCCAGTCTCTACACCTCCGTCCACAAAAAGCCACATTAATAATTCATGTCCATATCTTAAATAGTACCAGGTGAGGATTTCACTGAACTCTATCAATTGTTTAAATCCTAAACACACGGTTGCAACACAGTATGTTCACTAAAAAACAAACAAAATTAAAAGAATGTAAAAAGTATTTATAAAGTAGCAAATAATATTTTACATCACTGAATCATTATGTAACAATATTTTGAATGTATGTTTGTACTTTATGCATTTAGCTTTAAGCATGAAATCATTTTAAAAATAGAAACACAGATCCAGGAAGAAGTATCTGTTTACAGACTAGCCTTACACAAACCACAGGCACCACACATAAGAACACACGTATAGTTCAGATGATGGCTGTAGAATGCACAAAGCATTTAAATGTCATTGCACCCGCAGTCTGAGAGCTGAGACCGGTTAAGTGAGTAAAGGGTCTTGACATTAATATCAAAGGCCATGTTTGGATATTAGTCAAGGACGATACTCGCACACTCGCAATTTTGACCGACGCTCCGCACGTAGCTGAGTCACTCTGAAATAAACAGCATCATTTGCAAACACATATGTGTGATATGCGTGTGCGGTGCAGTTAAAATTGAGGAGAGAACGCAACACTTGGCTTCTCAGAAAAGCAATTGTCCGTTTTCTGGAGTTCTGAGGTGTTACTACTTTTTTATTTTTTATCTGTTGGCTGAAGTTGGATCCAGTTGTGCTGCTGCTAGTCTTCTGACCTTGAAAAGATAACACACAAGACAAACAAGATCACCCTAGTGCATGGGGTTGTTGTGGTCTAGGTTGTGATATGCACAATGTTCCCATCATTAATGTATTATGAACCAGAGGTGGACAGTATTGAAGTCTTTATACTTCAAAAATGTTACTAGCAAGTACCAGATTTTTAGTGTGCTTAAGTATAAGATGTCACATAAGTGTAAAAGAACCTATTTATTAAATCTAGTTGAGTAAAAAGCATGAAATATGCGTTATGTAGTCAAATGTTTTTGTTTCAGAATTGAAAACACTGATAAGGAACAAAACACTTGATAGTAAATATACTAGCCACCTCTGATAAGAATTGTGGATAAAAGGGGTTCATTGCAGATGCTAAAACAACAAAGCGATCAAGCTGACAGGAAGAAAAAGTTGCCCTGACATTATACTCAGGTTTCGCAGGTTTATCAGTTGCTAAGCGACTAACACACATGTAAACATTTGTATTAACAGCGCTCATCACACTTCTTTTCGATATTAAACGCTTTAACTTACAGTGCATTTGAGGTATACCATTAAACCCATGAATGTGACGTTGGCAGGGCCATGATTTAACTGTGGATCTAAACAAACACAAAACATCCTAATAAAAAAAAAAGAGAGAAACTTATATCACACAAGTTGGCTTGAATTTGACTTATTCTGTGGTCACACTACACTTTCAGAGTGTGACATTTTTATGGAGAGCCCTTGACAGCAAAATGTTGATAACAAAGTATTATTTATACATTATTTGGGCCTACATATTTACACTGCTATTGATGTTTTCACTATTTTAAACCTGTATCACACAAAATTGGACTGTGCAATGTTATTGTACAATAAACACTGGATGACTAGTAATTTCCTCCTTTTAAACTCTAGCAAAACAGAAATATTACTTATAGCACCAAAATCAAGTAAACAGAATATCTCCGATTACAGCCTGCAAATTGAAGGCTGCACTGTTACTCCAACAAATATTGTTAAAGATCTAGGCGTTATATTAGACGGCAACCTGTCATTTAAAAATCACATCTCAAATATCACAAAAATAGCCTTCTTCCACCTTAGAAATGTTGCCAAATTACGAAATAGTTTATGTGTTGCAGACGCAGAAAAGCTTATTCATGCATTTGTGACCTCACGGCTTGACTATTGTAATGCTCTACTTAGTGGTTGTCCAGTATCATCGATAAACAAACTACAGTTAGTTCAGAATGCTGCTGCCAGAGTTCTTACTAGGTCAAGAAAATACGATCACATAACCCCAGTTTTAACATCGCTTCACTGGCTACCCATTAAGTATCGTATTGATTTTAAAATTCTTTTAATTACTTACAAAGCCCTGAACGGTTTAGCACCTACTTACTTAACCGAGCTTTTATCACGTTACAACCCATCACGCTCCCTAAGATCTCAAAACTTAGGACTTTTGACAACACCTAGAATAACAAAATCCACCAAAGGGGGACGAGCTTTCTCATACGTAGCACCTAAACTCTGGAATAGCCTTCCTGATACTATTCGAGGGTCAGACACACTCTCCCAATTTAAATCTAGATTAAAGACACATCTTTTCAGCCAAGCTTTCACTTAATGCATAGTTAATGAACAGCAGCTACGCTAATTATCCTCTTTATTCTCTTTCCGCCTCTGCCTCGGGATGCCCATCCCGAGGTAGGAAGAAGTTCCACCATGTCCAGACGACCGACAGATGCCCATCCCCAATTTGAGATCACGCCAGCTACAGCTGCAGACTGACTGACCATCCCAGCTCCATCTAAGGCAATTCCACCACCAGCCAAGAGAAATATGACCATCGGACCATCCCAGCTCAGACCACTACATCCCCAACCAAGAGCAAAGACGGACTATTTGGCTTATTAATGCTGAAGTTACAACATTTGGTATTAAATGCTAAACTTAAATCACATGTCACCAGTTTGAGTGCAGCTATGACACGTCAGAGGGGATCTGGCCCTCCCGGCTGAGCCTGGTTTCTCCCGAGGTTTTTTTCTCCATTAATTAATCATTGGAGTTTGGGTTCCTCGCCACAGCAGGGCAGTGTTGGCCTGCTCACCGGGAGACTGCATTCATTCATTTATTTATTTATTTAGAAATTAGCTATTATTTATTAGTATGATCTTACTCGTTGTATGAATACCATGCACTGTGCTGTGTTTTTCTGTTTTCCTGTTTGCCCCTGTAAAGCTGCTTTGAAACAATACACATTGTGAAAAGCGCTATATAAATAAACTTGAATTGAATTGAATTGAATTGAATTGTTATTAGAATTTCCTTCGACTGAAAAGGTCACAATTGATCTTCGATTGGTTCCATGTTGTCAGATGTAATGAATATGCGGGTGAGAATTCATCAGAATTTACATTTGGAACACAGTGAAATGCAACCTTTTTTCGCAGGACTTTATGTTTCCTGTCTGCCGCATTCGCATGCATGTGATTAAATATGAATGTGACCCAAGAATAACTCAAAAAACAACATTCAGATGAGGGCGGGATCTGGGCCAACACTATGTTGCTGTCTGGAATGGTTAGTTATCCCGAAAACCATAGCATTTGCTGGACACCTGGCAACCACATGGCAACATGCACACTTTTAGAAACCAACACCCTGCCAGTTACCCACAATACTCCTTTATAATGAAATTATGCACAATACACGTTTCTTCAGAAGATGTTAAAATTCAGCTATTTTCGCTTTGAAGTGTTATAAAGGAAAGTATCCCCGCTTGGCGGCAACGTCAAGCTCTTTCACCTGAGACCAAGTCTTATCTACAGGGGAAAGACAGAAATCTCTACCATACGTCTTATTAACATCCATAATATTTGGTACAGTATATAGGTACATAGAAAGTACATACAAGTAACATCCTAAATTGTTGGGCAAAAATATAAATCGCAAGGCGTCTGTACATTTCCATTTCATTTTTGTGAGGAGGTAAAGTACACAAGTACACAGCAAGTATTTATTTAACCTGCAGATGTCTGCTGTATTTACAGCTATTTGTAACCACATAAGCAGGTCAACTGAGAACCGGTCAAACACCTCAAAGGTTTAATTAAATGCGCCACTGTTTAAAATTCTAGGAAGCTAGAGCGTGTGAGTCAACACCATCAAAAGGTCTTAAAGTTCGGTGTATGCGTAAAGCAGAAAGGAGCGCCCGGAGACCCCGGATGAAAGACATCTTCAACAACTCTGCAGTTGATCATCGCTTCTCAGAAATATTTGTGTACAGCCCCTTTCAGTGTGACATACTACTTGTTCATACAATGGCATGCTAACCATCCCCAAAGGAACCAAAATATATTTGTTTGGCAAACCTGTCTCCAGGGACCTCATAGATGCTATCTGATTTAGAGTATTATGTGCATAAAACATATATTATGCCATCAAAGCCTTGTCGAGAAAATGAACGTGTCTGGGACCAAACTCTACAATAGTTAACTTTCAAAAGCAACGCCTTTCCAAATGACTAAGACTTACACAAAATGCATGAATGACAAGCAGTTCCTGGCTGCCGCAGCATTCACCAGAGCCCAGGGCAATAAACACAAGCCAGTCAAAAGAGCAACGAATGTCGAGAGTTGTGGTTAAGAGAAACGTAGAGTGAGAACGAGAGAGACAGAAGAAGTAGAAAACAAGAAACAGATAGTGAGCACTGAATGTGTCATGAATGAATGGTGTACGGGGAAGTCTCCTAACATGGTTCATCATGAAATTCGCTGTAAATTGTGGGTTTGATGAAGCGAGATGAAGAGAGCAATGGAGACCAGCTTGGTTACCTGTCAGCAATAGCAATGTACGGGAACTGTGACGACTGAAATGCGATTTTCCATTTCATAGAGCAATAAATGCTTCTTGATACGTACTGTATTCTGAGGTTGTCTGCGTGTGGTGTGGCCTCATCTTCAGGTCAAAGGATGTCATGAGAAGTGCATGTAGTTCCTGTTGGGTTAAGTTAAATGGCATGCAAATTAAATCCATAAAGTACATCCGCAGTGCCAAGGTTGTGGGATTGATTCCCAGGATAAAAACTAAAGATTGAATGCATGTATGATGCTTTGGATAGATATATGTTTTTCTTTAGTTGACTTTATAGTTTAGTGTTAAATGCATGACAGGTCAAAATCAGAAGGAAAACGGGAAAAGCTGTCAAAATATTATGCTTGGTAAGGGAATCTGAAGCAGCCCTCATCCACCCACTGCACCACATGTTTCATGTAATAATGGATATGACAAAATCAATTGCAAAGAAGCTTAAAGGGAGAGTTAATCCAAAAATAATAATTTGTTCATCATTTACTCATCCCCATGTCACTCCAAAGCTGTATAAATTTCTTTCCTCTGCAAAACACAAAAGAGGTTTTGAAGAACATTGATAATGGAACACATTGACATCCATAGACACAAAGTCACTGGGACATTTCTCAAAATATCTTCTTTTGTGTTGAAGGTTTTAAATATCATGAGGGTGAAAAAATGGCGACAGAATTTTAAATCTGGAATGAAAACAGGTCCATGTGTTCAAGATTTTTCTCACACACAGCCGAAGCATTTAAGTGGTTTCAGATGTTACAGTGTGGATACACAACTTTCGGGAAATCCCTAAATAGCCAGTCAGCAGGAATGGAGCGATTCAAAATGAAATATTTATTTTCAAATTTTGTTTTCAATTTTTAGGCAAAAGTGCAATAAAAGATTTAAATATATTAATTATAAAACATTATTAAAAAAACACATTTTACATAACAACAAAGTATATTCAGATTCATAGAACAGCATGCATTTACCCGAAAGAAATATGTTTTTACTACTACATATACTGTACATTTGTTGGTCATTTGTCTCTGAAATCACCCCTGTGATCTTTGCATTATTAGCTCTTAGTATTTAAAGGGTCATATGGCACGGATAAGTGTTTTTCTGTGTCTTTGGTGTGTTATAAGTTGCCAATGCATGTATTAGATATGTAAAATTGCAAAAGATGAACTCTGATTCGGGCTCGAATTGATAAGGAAGTACCGATTACATTTTATCATCTGTCAGTACAAATGCTTTGGAACCTGATGTTCCAAATCTGGTAAGAGGCGTTACATTTCCATCACATTCTTGAAGTATTCGACCAATCACTACGCACTGGTTTACTGGCCAATCAAAACACACTTCGCTTTTCAGAGTGATGAGTTTTATAAAAAAGCGGCATGTTTTAGAGAGGCGGAGTGAAGAGGAGATACAAACATAGACGGTATGTTGAAAATACAGCGTTTTTGAACCTTCAATACACATTGCATTACGTCTAATCGGATCCGATCCGATTACTCCTGATCGGTTCCACCTATGTGGAATGATCTGCCAGCTGCCACAGATCTGCAGATTCTGTAGCCATCTTTAAGAAACGTCTGAAAACACATCTCTTCCGTCAACACCTGACTGATCTGTTCTGACTTCTATTTCTTCTCTACTCTTAAAAAAAATAAAAATAAACTTGTGTGTATACTGTGTTAGGTTATATGAGACCAGTCTTCTTTTTTGATTGCACTTTTGCTTTTGTTGTCCTAATGCTGTCCCAATTGCTTCCATTGCTTACCGACCTGTAAGTCACTTTGGATAAAACCGTCTGCTAAATGACTAAATGTGAATGTAAATCTAAATCAAACAAAAATATTCGTTTTAGCCCGTTCATATCACCCCTTTAATCAGGATCAAAATAGGTACTACGGATAAAAATGAGCCAATTTTGGCTAAATCTGGAACAGTTTACGTTGGTGTTCTCGTTTTGATGATTAATGTACAACTACTGTGAACTGTCTCTGTAAAAATAACCTTAAACTTATCTTAATCTTGATGGCCACAGTGGGTCATCGGTGTCAGTTTGGTTCCATGGGGCTGCCCCAGTGTTTATACTGTAAGTTGCCCCTCGATTGAGTAATGCTGTCTAGTGACACATCTTTGTCTCTGGCCACATGCATCCCATCTGTGTCTAACCTTTAGGGGGAAAGAATAACTCCCCTAAAACACATTTTGTTGTGTTATTGACTGCCTTTGTCCACTGGCTGGTACTTTGCGTGCGGTTGTCTTTGTAACTGCCCACAATGTGTCTGTAAATCAATCAAGCTAAACTATGCAGGGTTAAGTTCTGCATTTTTCTGTAGTAAATAGTTCTCTCTTTCCTTTGAAAACAACTCTCTTTTTGCATGAAACACCCCCATTCCACCCACTCCAACCGATGCACTGTTAAGTTTCTTGTTCCTAAGAAACGCCAGCGCTCACCACACCCTGACCTGCTTCATAACAGAAGAATACTGAAGAACATACAGTAGGGTCTCCCAGAGTTGCGGTTTGACTGGAGGTATTTCCCTGCACGTTCACCCAAAATTTACATCATGAACGTTTACCCAAATTTACACCACAGAGACAAACACAGTTGTTTTAGACACATGAACACTTATAGACAGGTAAATACAACTAAATTCTGCTATTATACTATAGCTTATAAAAACGAATCACTTTTCTTGGATCTTTCTCCCATTGTACACATTAAGTTTAACAATCACACATGAAATGTGAACGTAACCACCTCAACTATCTATTTGATGTATGAATGAATATAGTCTACAGGTGTACCCATCTTGACATTATACTGCCTTTGACTTTCAGACGATCTTGCGGTGTGTTTCAAGCAGAAAACAAGTAAGCCTAAATGTTGCAGTGCTTCTGTGGACTTCAGCCAATTTCACCCATCTATCTTCACAACGTTTCACCGATGTATGGCTGACAATAAAGGATATAAAACAAATATCGGCTGTTGAATATGTACTCGTTTGTTTTGGCTTTCGAGCAGAGATTCCTTTCACCTCACAATTATTTCAACGTAATTGATGCAAAGATCTTAGATGGTCGATGTGCACAGAATAATGACGGCAAACAAATTTACAGTTTGTCTTTGTCTTAAGGGCCACAAGCCCACAACAGTAAATATCCCATGAATAAATATCTAATGAAATTATATATAAAATTTGAAAAAATAAACTTATTTATCGTCTTATTGAATGCGTCAAGGCCAAGTAGCGTTTTTCCCACGTTTACTGGGTAGTTTAAATTAGCTAATGTTTGTATTTTAAGAGAATTTTACTGACCTCTAGTGGTTAAGATCATAAGCACCAAAATGTACTCAGTTTTAGACTTTTTATAATACATTTTTATAACGTTATCATGTTTTTATTGTGTTTCTAAGCTGTATTTTTTTAGTTATTTTGGAGTAAATCAAAACAAACCAACTACAGTTTGATTGATATTAATTGTAATGCACAATAAAAAACATGATTTTATCCCATTTTGGAACTCTCTTACTGGCCAAATTAAACAAACCCCAGGCATCATGATCTTGCTAAGAAACCAAATTAGTTTAGGGGAGACTCGGGAGGTTGCAACATGGGAAAGTTGCGACATAGCTTATTCCTCCGGTTATGAATGGAGAAATCAGACACATGTGGCCATTCCTTCTAGCCAAACCAAATTTCAAGGTTGAAACGTAATTTTTAATGGTCAGATTGTTTCTTTTACTTTCTAAACTGTTTGGGTGAACCATTATTCATTTACTGTACGCAATTTCAATCAGTCTTTTCTTAGCTTCCAAAATGCATTGCTATCACGTTTCAAAGCTTTTGTGTCTAAAGTAATTTCTTTCATGGCTGCAGATGTAAAACTGACGTAAAAACTTGTCATAGCCTATTAGCATAATACAATTCAAATTTTATGGATTAATAAAGAACTGTTTAGAGAAGTGCGCACAAGTATTTCAGTAGGCTAACGTACAGCTATAAGACGAAACGATATAGTTCAACGCAAGTCTGCAAACCATCACTATAGCAAAGCCAGCAAATAAAACAAAGAGGTTTACTAATAATATAAACTTGCCTTGCCTTGCCTAAAACGCACTTACTCTAAAAACGAATTGGGGTATGCTACGGATTTCGGGAATTCCCGACCTCAAACCCAGAAGTAAACGTTTTTACAGCTGGAAATGACATTAATAAAGTCTCTTCTGTAAACTCTATCAATAAATTAAATCATATCGTTTTGGCTACATTTAATATGCCCCGACGGAATGCATTGATCTCAGACATAATATCCGAAGTTTGAGTGTACACATTCATGACATAAAAATACGTGGAAAACATCACCTCGTAAGGTAACAGGACACGCATGCGCAGTAACGAATGCTTGACCACAACACGTTAATAAGGCGCATCCGCGCTAAAGCTTGCATGACGTCAACATGCATGACGTCACCAAGCTACAGGCTGCAGCGAGGGGTATCTCACATGGAAGTTACGCGGCAATATTTACGACAATTATAACAGACAATTGCGCTTATTAAACACATGGGGGAATCATACACTAAAACGGCTTGTTGTCGCTTTAATACATTAATAAATAGCCATAATATATATATAATTTCAAGAAAAGTTGCTAGGGCCACAGTCACGGTAATCACTAAATAAAGGCTAAATGTAAATTGTTTTATCAATGATCTTCTAATCTAAATCAGATGGTTATTGAGCATATTCCCTGCATTATCATATTTTTAAGAAAATGCTCTTGAGGTTTTTGCTGTCATTCAACTAATCTGGGTACTGTACAACAATCTCAAAATCCCAAATTACTATTAGATTTCTCTCTGGTTTTTACATTATCATTGCTCTTTTTGATAAGGCTTTGAGACAATAACTTAATGCCTTTGGATAGGTAAGACATGCAATTTTATTACAATCATTTTTACTGAATATTAAACAAATATAGGAACCCCCTGAAAAATCTAATATGTAAACACAATCTAAAGAAGTGTAAAATAAAAATAGTCAATCACCATGAAAAAATAAAGAAAAATGGCAAACAGAGAAAGTTCAGATGTTTATATAGCACTTCCGATGGCGCCATCTAGTGTCCAAAAGAGAATACATTTTAAAAACAATAAATGTGAATGTTATCTGACATATTGTAACATTTTATGGTCCTTTTTTCTTTCAAATAAAGAAGAATTGCACAAAACAGCTACATTTTTCATCATTTCTTCTCTTGTGTACAAACATGGTAGCAAGAACAGTAAACATGAAAATAAAAAGGATTTTGTACAAGGATGTTCAGGACCATAGTGGATAACTTGGTGGACATTAAGAGTGAGCAAGAGTTTAAGATTATGAGAGTGAATGAGGTTAAACAAAATAAATTACAGCGGTAGTCAAACTGAAAATTAGATACAGTCTGACATGTTATAAGGTATTGATGCAATCAAAAAATATCTTACATTTTGCTATTCTAGGGCTCAGGACCAAAATTAGAGGGAACAACATTTAATTGCATTTACATTCACAATATTGATTTGGGCAGTTGAAATGTGTAGAAATGCTTATAAAGCAAAATTAAGCACCCGCTGTCTGCACATCAACTTGTGATTAAACTGAAACTGTTGAAATGTATTTAATGGCAGAATGTGAAGCAAACTAAACTGCTTTTATGAATGACACTTTGTTACAAAAATGTTAATCTGTTATTTTAATATGAAATATGTAATTTGGTTCTGACTTCAGCATCTGAATTAAAGCTGCTGTTAAAGAGTGGGTTGATATGATCTGTAAGAAGCAGTCACTTTAAATACACTTAAAAATAAAGGTGCTTTAAAGGTTCTTCATAGCATAGAAGAACCATTTTTGGTTCCACAAAGAACAGTTCAGCCATAGGTTCTTTAAATAATATCTCTTTCTGACTTTTTTATAATCTAAAGAATATTTTTTCATCACAACGAACATTTTGTGAAATAGAAAAGTTCTTCAGATGTTCAAGGTTCTTTTTGGAACCAAAATTTTAATATTGAAGTACCTTAAGAAGCACCTTTTTTTTAAGAGTGCACACAGTGTGTTCCATAAAGTGTCAAAGCAATTTTGCTTCCTCTATCTACTTCCAACGACTGCGTCAGTGTGGTCAGTGTGGATTTTGATTTAGAACACTGCCTTCTAGTAGACCACTGCTTTCACCTGGTTTGTTTGCGGTACCTACCAAAAATGAAAGTTCATCAGAAATCTGTATATAAGTATACATATGGGATGAGAAATAGTTTCGTTACACAGAGTAAACAAATATTATAAACCTTACCACTTTTGTCTCCACCCTCTCTTTTGTTGTCATCTAAAAAAAAATATTATATCAGAGGTTCAAAATCTGAATATAATAATAACAACCATGCTGTGCAATAAGTCAGCAAGGTGCACAGTATAGCAGCTGAAATGTTTTTTTAGTTTAATGATTTATAAGACAAGTGTCTAACAGAAATGTTTTGGTCGCATTTCTATCGAGAAATTACTATTGAAGTTTTAAAATATTCGATAAGTTATCACAATGGAGCCCTGTTTAAATTTAAAACAGAATTCAGTAACGGTGCCTCTGTAGGCTGTGCGAAGTCATTGCCTCATGAGACAGCGAGGCAAAAAGTCAGCTACCTAAGCTTTTGGATGCAACCTGAATCACGGAAATGTGAATCACTTTAAACGATCATCTTTTGAGCTTGGCTGCCAAATAAAAGTCTTTAAGATTATGTAGCATTAGATTATGAAGATTACATTTCATGCACTGTGTTATGTTGCCGTGTTTGAATGTACGCACTCTACCAAGTTTTAAGTCCTAAGGTGAATAAATTCGTTATTTATTTAAAAAAGGGAGTCGACTCTGAATCACGCAAACGAGACGTGTCTCTACCTGCCGCGTATATATGTCACTAGACATAGTCCCCGCCTACGTTTTGCTGGGACTGCCTCGAAAACCTCACTCTCTCCTCCCCCAAAAACACTGTTTTCATTTGTGATGCATGTACCGTCTAAAAACTTTGTTCTACGTTGTTAAACTAAGTGCGTCTTATTTAAACAACCAAAGGAAGAACTTCTGAGGAAACAATGGATACAAAGGAGTATAACCTCAGGGTTTTACATGGGAGTCTGGCGATCTAGCGAGGAGGCTAAAGACCGCAGTCTCTAGCGTCTATCGATAGAGCGTCCTTGTGGCCGGGGAGTGAGGTTAACATACGGCACAGCACTTCACTAGCTTGCCTTTGTTAAATTCATCCCCCTAAACCTCACTCCCAATGCGGGTCACGGCACCAATGTGACCAGAACGCTTCGCACCGCTAAGCGGGCCTCGAACCGGGTCGGTCCGGCATGGGAATCGGGCGCTCTAGCGAGTTGGCTAAAGACCGAAGACTCTAGCGTGTATCGCTAGAGCGTCCTTGAGGCCGGGGAGTGAGGTTAACATACTGCACAGCACTTCACCAGCTTGCCTTTGTTATACATTAGTATGTTTCTTCGTCAGACTAGGGTTGAAACTGGTAAAGTGAATTTTATGTGTGTAGCTGATGTGATTATTATAATGCCTCCCTAAAGTTCTAGCTTAGCCTACCTAAAATATTGTGAGTAATAATCTTATCTGAACAAGAATTCAAAATCGCTATATAATAGTCCCCATTAAAACTCTTATTATGATCAAGGGAATAGGTTGCGTTATTTAGCACATTCTTCAGTTCACACACCGCAGCGCATTGGAGTGAACGTCAAAAGCAGATTAACGTTGCAAGGTGTGCGCATTAACATGAAATATGCATTTTTTCCCTTTGTTATAAATGCAGCTTAATATAATGCGGCAGCGATACAAGACCCTTTTAGAGTGTGGCTAAATATATATATATATACTGGAAGCTGAGCCCCCCTAATATTGAAAGCCTAGAATCGTCCCTGCTTTGAACCTTTGCTCTTTGCTCAGATCCTACAGGGTAATACGCGCAATTGCCTGTTCTAAATGTTGTAAATATTGCCGCCTAATAAGCTTCCATGTGGGCAGCGCAATACACGTGAATTTGTTGAGTAGACAGAAACCGCTGTTACATTATGTCACTTCATAAACTGTGCAAGTAATAAAAACATTCTTTTGGCTCCCTCTGGTTATATTACTGGGCTACACTAATAGTTCAAACTAGATTCTGAGACAGCAGTTGGTTGTTAGTCGTTAGTGCAAAGCGTGCTAGCTACATAGCAGCTAACTTCCTAACGTTAGCTACATAACGTTGAGTGCAATAAATGAAGAGACAAGAGACGGAGATTCTTCGAGTCAGCTTTACTCTCCACTTTTCTATGAATCACACTGAACAGAGAGTGAGTTCAAAACAGCCACCTCGGGTTAACCCGGAACTAGAACAAAACATAACATCCCTCCCTTAAAGGTACTCCCTTTGAGAATGTCTCTTTCCGTCTAACTTTTGGGGCACCACACAGGCCTCCCAGAATTCATCCATAAAAAAAGAGCCAGACAGAACACCCCCAGTACCTCGGCGATGGCAGTGCAAAGCTCCAATGTAAACTGCGGACCTCGGTCCGAGGAGAGGTCGGATGGTGTGCCGAAACGGGCCACCCAAGCCATAATAAATGATGCAGCTGATGCAGTGGAGGAAAGGGTAACCACTTCTGGCCACCTGTTGGTCCAGTCCACAAAGGTGAGGAGGTAGGTGTAACCACGGGAGGGGGGAAGTTGGCCCACCAGGTCCACAATCACATGATAAAATGGCACTTTGGCACTCGACTGTCTGGCACTTTGAAGGGTGCCAAGGTGGCCTTGGTATGACGAGTCACCTTTGCGCACTGGCAAGCCACACAGGCAGCAGCCCAGGCCCTGACGTCCCTCCACAGGCCCGTGCAGACGAACTTGGCCCCCACCAGCTTGGTAGAGGCCCTCACCCCCGGGAAGGCCTTGGATGGCATCAAAGACCTTACCTCTCCAGCCAGCAGGTGCCATAGGTCGCGCCTGGACAGAGGACACTTCGCAGAGGAGGACGTTGGCCGTGTCAAAAAACACATCTTCCATGAGCAACGCTGTCGGGGCCATCCTGTAGGCTTGAACTTCAGAGGCCGTGGTCTGATCATCAGCCATAGCATCGTAGTCGAGTACCAAGGGGACGGATCCAGCAACTACCCGGGAGATGCAGTCAGCAACGAAATTGTATTTGCCTACCACGTTCTAAATGTCAGTGGTGAACTCGGAGATGGGAGAGAGCTGAAGCGGCTGTCGACCAGACCATGGTTCTGAAGTGTTGGCCAAGGCAAACGTCAGTGGTTTGTGGTCGACGAAAGCGTGAAGCGCTGGCCCTCCAACAGGAAACGTAAATGACAGGGGTTGAGGAAAAGACCCAGGAGCACCCTTTCAAAGGCGCTGTACTTCCTCTCGTTGTCACGGAGCTTCCTGCTGAAATAGGGCCAGCGGGTGCCAGGCTCCGCCAACCGACAGTTCACACACAGCCCCCACGGCGTATTCAGAGGTGTCCATGGTTGCCAGCAGAGCAGCATTGGCCAGCGCGGTTTTATCAGTATCAAAGGCATCAGTCATCTCTATCCAATACGTCCGCCAGCCTCCCACCCCCCAAGACCTTGTACAAGGGTCGCATGAGTTGGGCCACATGGGGGAGGAAACAGTTGTAGAAGTTCACCATGCCCAGGAACTCCTGCAGGAACTTCACAGTGCAGGGGCATCGGAAACTGCCAACGGTGTCCATCTTGGCAGGGAGAGGGACGGCCCCCTGCGGGGTGATGTGGTGGCCGAGGAAAGTGATGGATGACCAGCCAAACTCGCACTTGGCAGGGTTGATGATGAGACCATGCTCATTGAGCCGGCCGAACAGCTGCCGAGATGCATCAGGTGGTTGTCTGCGGATGTGCTGTCCACAAGAATGTCGTCCAAGTAAACAGATAGGAACGGCATGTCCCGCAGCACAAAGTCCATGAGGCGCTGAAATGTCTGCGCTGTACCCTTTAGGCCAAAAGGCATCTGTAGGAATTCGAAAAGGGTGTGATGACTGCGGTCTTGGAGACATCCTGCTGGTGAACAGGCACCTGAGTGTAACCGCGCACCAGGTCCACCTGTGTAAAGATGGTGGCGCCAGCTAGGTGGGCGGAGAAATCCTGTATGGGTATTTGGGTACTGCATTGGGTACTGGTCGGGTGTGGTGCCGTTGTTCAGGTGACGGAAATCACCACAGGGACACCAACCGCCATCAGCCTTGGTCACCATGTGCAGGGGGGAGGACCACGGGCTGTTGGAGCGGCGCACGGTGCCAAGGTGCTCCATGGTGGTGAACTCCTATGTGGCAATCGTGAACTAGACTGGGGAGCCAACCATGGTGATGTAGTGCTCCACGCCATGTTTAGTCGCCACCGATGAAAACGTGGGCATGGTGATCTCAGGGCACTCAGCAAGCAGCCGTTGATACAGGTCCCCGGTGGCAAGTGTGTTCCACAAACAAAGCGCCCCCACCCCTCCAAGCGTGCAGGTGTACGAGGCAAAAGAGAGGGCGTCGATCGGACAGCAGTTTGTAACATCCACCAACAGTCTGTAAGCACAGAGGAAATCCTCCCCAAGGAGCGACATAGATAAGGCGGCCATGACGAAATCCCATGGTGTCCACAGGCGTCGCCGGTAGGATGCTGCGTTGAGAGCCAGAATCGACCAGCAACCGTTGGCCAGACAAGGTGTCAGTGATGAATGACAGATGAAAGTCACGGCAAGCGCCCATAGCTGCTAATGAGCACTGGTCCTGGGTTTTCCCTGGCCTCCAAAACTGCGAGGCTGGCGGCACTGCTTGGCCTTGGCCCCAAACCTGGAATGGTAATAACACCACCAGTCTCAGGCTTTCGGCAGCACCTGCCGTGTCCAGGTCGTCCTCCAGGGGGGGAAGCGGGGCAGACGTGAGCTGGGGGGCAGCAGCACATGGACAAACTGCTGCTGGTTCGCGAGGAAAATCCTGTCTGCCTTCACACCAGGCGCATGGTAGTCTCTGGAGGAAGGGATGGGGGAGCTGGCCAGTGTAGTTTGCACGGGTGCTGGAAGCTGCCTCAGGAAAATGTGGGTGAAGAGGAATTAGGGAACCGCTGCGCCCAGCACAGACAGCATCCTATCCATTCACTCGGATGTCTTGCTGTCGCCAAGGCCGTTCAGGGACAGCAGGCGGTCTGCTTTCTCCAGCTCTGACAGTTCAAAGAGTTTCAACAGGAATGTTTTGATTGCATAGTACTTGCCGTCAACCGGAGGAGCCTCTAACATCTCCATAGCCCTGGCTGTCTTCGAGGCATCTAAGGCCGCTACCATGTGGACATACTTTGTAATGTCCTGTGTTATTCCTCTCAGCTGGAACTGGGCCTCAACGTTTTGAAACCACGGCCATGGGTTGTGATGTCAAAAGTCCGATAACTTGATGGTGGCAGCGTAGATAGCACCGACATTTGCCGTGCCACTAACAGCGGGATTTTAACTACCGTCGTTGTGTGACACAATTCAGCCGTATCCAACCGGCGTCGGGGTCCACCAAATGTGGCATGCAATTAATGAAGAGACAAAAGACGGAGATCCGTCGTATCAGCTTGACCCTCCACTTTTCTATATATCACACCAAACAGCAAGTGATCTCAAAACGGCCACCTCGCGTTAACCCGGAACTAGAACAAAACATAACATCCCTCCCAAGTGATGTCCTTCGTGAATGTCTCTTTCCGTCTTACTTGTGGGTCACCACAATAACACATTTGCAGTCACCCTAAACACAGCAAATGGACGTCACCAGCCAAAATCATTTTCTGTAGTTATATTTTCGGAAACACACTCGCGACCAGGTGTTATGCTTTGTGAAAAAGGTGCAATCAATAACACTCAACTTGCTATGGTAATAGTGCCTAGCACAGTAATTATACATGCCGATAACATTAGTCTATGTGCATGAACTTTGGAATCAGCAACTTTTGACCATAAAACATTTATTGTGGTTGGGTAGTCATCATTTACAAGTATAACACTATATTCGTGATAGGCATGATCATGCTAGGAATGCTATTGAGACCCGGCAACATTATATAATCTGTAGTCTACTTTATGGTTAAAAATTGTGAGCCAGTAACGTTAGTTTGCCTATAAACAACCTGAGCACAGCCAAATTACTAATAAACTCGAATGTACAGTATAGGAGCCATGTAAACATTCATGTGTGATGTCATATGGCCATGGGAAAATTTGGGCGTGTCACTAATTAAGTGATAATTAAAGCACCTGTTAGGGGAGAGGAAGCCAGGAAGGAAGGGGGTGAGTGTGGGAACACACAATTTTTTGTTGACCGTAGAAACATCAAGTACTGTGAATTGAAATGGTTTCCCAATAGCGGCAAAGAAGAATTGTATTGTACGATTTTGGTGAAGCAAAAATAAAACTCAAAAATTCAATGGTAACAGATGAATGACGCGTCACAAGTTATTCCGCACTCAGCTCCTGCAGCTTCGGAAAGGCGATTATGCTGCTACAATTTAGTCAACAAAAAATTATGTTGCTGGATGGATGATTGAGTCAAGTTTGGATTTTTGAAACAAAAGGAAAAAAGCCCTCAGGCTCCAGTGACTGGAATTAAGCAAGTGCAGCGCGGAGAATGGTTCTAGCACTCGTTCTAATGAGAAGGATCGCACGCTTGGATTTTCGAAACAACAGGATCGATGACTTTGGATATTTTGACATCGAACCGGTAGGACATGGATTCTAATTTTACCTCGCTGTTGTACGCTGATGATGGTTTGAAACTGCTCGGGAGTTTCTTGCGTTGTTGTTTTGTTTGCTGTTGGTATGTTTGAGTCGTTGTTTGGGATATTAGGAAAATTTGAGATAAGTATCGTATTTTATGAAGTGCTTTGTTAGGAAAAGTGTTTTGCTTTGGATTATGCGGCTCAGGTGTTTTTTGTAGTGTTTGCGTGTTTTGAAAAGACGCGTTTAGACGCGCATGTGCTAATTATGAGTGAACGTGAAACTAGTGAGGATGTTGAACCTGAAAGGGACGCAGGTAAAAGAAAGGTTCAGCTCACCGAAAAGGCTTTGGCTAATAAAATTGAGCAACTTCAGAAAGAACGAGGACGAAATGTGAATGTGATCAAAAGTTCTATACCAGCCATCGAAAAACTCATGCAACGAAATGAGAACGTTTCAGCTATTCGGATTGAACTTGAAAGTTTGGTGCAGGTTTTCGAAGAGGCAATCAAACTTCATGATTCTGTGGTCCCCTTATTACCCAGTGACGAGCAAACCAAACAGAATAATTGGTTCTCAAGTGTACATAAACACAGTGACGCCTTCATAAAAAATACAAAGCAGTGGATGGAGGGAATTGAGAGCTCAAGTGACATCGATCAACCATTGGAAACAACAGAGTGTCCTCTAGTTTCAAGAGAACAGAATATGTCCAAAATATTCATGCGTAAACATGATGATATAAATCCAAGTGACAGCATTTCTAATGTCGGGAGTAAAGGATCAAGTAGACGAAGCTCTGCTTCAAGACGTTCAACAACATCATCAACATCATCAACCTCTTCAGCACGCATAAAGGCAGAGGCGGATATAGCAGCTCTGTTGGTACGTCAAAATTGAATGAAAGAAAAACATTCTATTGAGGAAAAAGAACAAAGCATAAGAAAACAGAAAGAGGAATTTGGGTTACGAATGGAAATTGCTGCAAATATGGCCAAAGTGAACGTTCTTAAGGGTTCCAGTGAGCATGGTGATTTGACACAGCATTCTGATAGAATGAATTCTTATGTTGATAAAGGACACCAGACAACCCAAACTCTTAATGCTGATGCTAAAACATTTACTCCAACTCATCAAATGGTTTCATCAGATGCAATTGCAAACAAGGGGAACATTTCTCAAATTACTTACCCCCAGACAATTCCAAATTCAATTCAGAGTGGTAATGTGAATGTAAGTGCCCAGTATGGAAGCAGTTACAATTCTGGTTCAGGAAATACTGATCAAATTTACCATATTATGGACAAACAAAATGAAATCACGTCTTTGCTGGTTCAACAACAGTGTCTGTCATCTTTGCCTAAAAGGGAAATTAAGGTGTTTGATGGCAACCCTTTGCGATATCACTCCTTTATGAAATCCTTTGAAAGTGGCGTGGAGAGTAAAACTGAAAGTCCTAGCGAACGCCTATACTTTCTTGAACAGTATACCAGTGGTGATCCAAGAGAGATTATAAAAAGTTGCCAACATATGCCCGCAGATCTTGGGTATTTAAGGGCCAGAGCTTTACTACAAGAACATTTTGGTGATCAGTACAAAATTGCATCCGCCTATATGGAAAAGGCTCTCTCGTGGGCAGACATCAAAAGTGAAGATCTCAGAGCTTTACAAGATTATAGTTTTTTCTTAAGAAGCTGTTGTAACTCCATGGGCAACATTCAGTATTTGCGTGAGATGGATACACCCTCTAATATGTTGACTGTGGTGAGGAAATTGCCATACAAATTAAGGGAGAAATGGAGAGCGGCAGTGTGTGAACTGCAGGAAACTGTCAATCAAAGAGCTACCTTCAGCGACATTGTTAACTTTGTTGAAAGACAAGTAAAAATAATGACTGATCCAGTATTCGGAAACATACAAGATGTCTCAACTTTAATAGGAAGTAAATCAGTAAACAAAGGCAAGTCTCAGTCTTATCTTAAAACTAAACGAAGCAGCTTTGCTACTACTGTTACAGCAATGGAAAGGAAAACAGAAATTGGAACCAATAGAAAAGAAACCGTTTCATTCAGAAACAAGAGTTGTTTGTTTTGCAAATGTGAACATGTGAACAACCCTCTATTGGAACAGAGGAGTCAAGGTGAAAAGATTTCATTCTTAAAAGAGAATGGTATTTGTTTTGGCTGTATGTGTACAGGGCACATCAGTAAAGATTGTAGAAATCGCCTTTCATGCAAAGTGTGTAATCTTAAGCACCCTAGTATACTTCACATCTATACAAGAGAAAACGTGACCGATTCAAAACAGGCAAGGAAACAAATGGATACCATAAAGGGCAATCCTCCTGAATCTGTCCAGTCCAGTGGATATATTGGGGCTGGTGAACTTGAATGTAAACTTTCTATTGTTCCTGTACAAGTGAAATCCAAGAAAGGAAACAAGACTGTGATTACGTATGCTTTTTTGGACCAAGGTAGTACAGCAGTGTTCTGTACGTCTAGATTGATGAATAGACTTGGTCTTTCAGGTAAAAGGACAAATATTCTCTTGCGTACTATGGGTGAGGAGAAAGTTATAACTACCAATGTTGCTTCTGGGTTAGAGGTAGCTGGTTTGAATGAAGAAGACTTTTGGGAGTTACCTGATGCCTACACACAAGAGACTATGCCCGTGCATAGAGGAAACATCCCAAAGCAAAAGGATTTGCAGGGATGGCCATATTTGAAACGTGTCAATTTGCCTGACATTGACTCTGATATTGAACTACTTATAGGAATAAATGCCCCAAGGGTTATGGAGCCGATTCAAGTGATCCGCAGTGTTGATAATGGACCCTATGCAATTAAAACTAGGTTGGGATGGACAGTAAATGGACCATTAAGAGGAGACCGGGCCAAATATTCAGCTTCGGAGTACCCTGATGTTACAATCAATAGGATTTCTGTTTCAAACTTGGGAGAACTCTGGCAACAGCAATTTGAGGTTGATTTTCCTGAATGTAGTAAAAATGAACAAGTTGGGTTCTCAAGAGAAGATCACAGGTTCATTGAGATGGTTACTGACTCATTAGAGTTAGAAGGGGGTCATTATTCTATTGGCTTACCTTTGAGGAATAAAGATGTTTGTATGCCGGACAACAAGATGATTGCAGAACAGCGTGCTCTGAACCTAAAGAAAAGATTGAAAAGGGATGTTTCACTTCATTCTGAATATTCTGTTTTCATGAAAGATCTTATTTCTAAAGGTTATGCGGAGAGAGTGCCAGCTAAAGACTTGGAACGTAATGATGCTAAAGTATGGTACATACCCCATCACGGTGTTTATCACCCCCGAAAAGGAAAACTCCGTGTTGTCTTTGATTGCGGAGCTACATTCCAAGGGACGTCTTTGAATACCCAGTTATTACAGGGTCCAGACCTCACCAGTTCACTGATTGGGGTGATAACTAGGTTTAGGAAAGAGCGAGTTGTTATCACGGCAGATATTGAAGCCATGTTTCATCAAGTGCGGGTACCAAAAGATGATACAGACTTGCTGAGATTTCTTTGGTGGCAAGACGGTGATCTTACTCAAGATATGGTAGAATATCGTATGGTCGTGCACCTCTTTGGAGCCACTTCATCACCTAGTTGTGCAAATTTTGCCCTCAGAAGGTGTGCAGAAGATAATAAAGACTTCAGCAACGAAGTAATTGACACAATCTTGCATTGCTTTTATGTAGACGACTGTCTTGTCTCTGTACATTCAGAGGATGAAGCTGTTTCTCTGTATCACAACCTCGTAGCTATTTGTGCAAAGGGGGGTTTTACATTGACAAAATGGATAAGTAACAGTCGAGATGTGCTGGCAAGAATCCCAGAGGAATTCAGAGCAAAAAATGTGAAGGATTTGGATTTGGGCCAAGATTTACTTCCCGTAGAGAGAGTGCTGGGTATACAGTGGTGTATACAATGTGATGCCTTCAAGTTCAAAATCGTGTTGCAGCAGAGGCCTTCAACCAGGAGGGGGATCCTTGCTACTGTGAGTTCTGTTTATGACCCCTTAGGAATTCTGTCTCCCGTGACCTTGTGTGCAAAAAAAATCTTACAAGATTTGTGCAGGAAGAAACTTGGCTGGGATGAAAAGATTCCTGCTTCAAATGCTCAGGAGTGGATCAACTGGTTGGATGGATTGCGTGAGTTGGAAAGCTTTAAGATTGATAGATGCTTTAAACCCGTGGGCTTCAGAGAGGTGAACACAGCACAATTGCACCACTTTTCTGACGCAAGCGAAGATGGTTACGGAGTAGTTACTTATCTGCTTTTGCAGGATATTAACTCACAAGTGCATGTCGCTTTTGTAATGGGGAAAGCTAGAGTAGCTCCTTTGAAGGCAGTGTCTATCCCTCGAATGGAACTTACTGCTGCAACATTAGCAAGTCGAATGGATGCGTTGTGGAGAAGAGAACTGTTTATGTGCTTACAGGACTCCGTCTTCTGGACGGACAGTACTTCTGTACTAAAATATGTCAGAAATGAAGTTTCTAGGTATCGAACTTTCGTGGCTAACAGAGTTTCTGAAATTCTTAAGGTGTCTCGATCATCGCAATGGAGGTATGTGAGCACTGAAGTAAATCCAGCAGATGTAGCTTCCAGAGGGTTGAGAGTGAAATCATTTCTAGAGAACAGAAGTTGGGTGCTTGGACCACAGTTTCTTCTAAAGCCTGAAAAGGAATGGCCTGTTGATCCTTCTGACCTGGGGGAATGTTCACAAGAGGATCCAGAGGTGAAAAGAAGTGTCACTGTCAATACTGTACAATTAGAGAAGGATGTTATGACACACTTTATCCAATACTTCTCCAGTTGGAGCCGGTTAAAGAGGTCAGTAGCTTGGATTATCAGATTTAAGCAGTTACTCTTAAATCAAAGCCAGAAGAGGAAATCATTGAAAATGACTTCAACACAATCTGGAATGGATGAATATCAACAAAGACAACAACTGAAAGATGAATTGGAGAAGACAAAGGTTCAGTGTGATAAAAGGGAGCTTTCAGTGGAGGAGCTGAAGAAAGCTGAATTGGATATTATTCGCTACTGTCAAAGACGGAGATATCCTGATGAATTCTCAATTTTGCAAAAAGGAGAACAAATGAAAAGGAACAGTCACATTTATAAACTCAATCCAGTCCTTGGAGATGGTGTTTTAAGAGTAGGAGGACGGTTGAGTAGGGCAGCTATGCCCGAAGAAGCAAAACATCCCGCTATACTTGCAAAGGACATTCACATCTCAAGCATTATTCTCAAACATATTCATGAAGAAGTGGGTCATGGTGGTCGAAACTATATGCTATCGAGGTTGCGTCAAAAGTATTGGATACCTGGCGCTAGCGTTGCCATAAGAAAGATATTGTCCAAGTGTGTGATCTGCAAACGTTTGCAGGCAGCAACAGGGTATCAACAGATGGCAGACCTGCCTCTGGATAGAGTTTCTCCAGATAAACCTCCATTCACTTATGTTGGAGTTGACTGTTTTGGACCCTTCGAAATTAAGAGCAGGAGAAGTATCGTTAAGAGATACGGTGTTATCTTCACGTGTCTAGCAATTCGTGCTATTCATATAGAAGTGGTGCCATCACTAGAAACAGATTCCTTTATAAATGCATTGCGACGATTCATCGCAAGACGTGGACAAGTGCTAGAAATACGATCTGATAATGCTACAAATTTTCATGGATCAGAACGTGAGTTAAGACAAGCTATTGAAGATTGGAACCAATCTCAGATTAATAACATGCTTCTGCAGAAAGGAATCAAGTGGATTTTCAATCCTCCAATTGGTTCACATCATGGAGGTACATGGGAAAGACTAATTCGGTCTGTAAGGAAGGTTCTTAATGCCACCTTAAGAACACAAACCCTTGATGAAGATGGTCTCCATACCGTTTTATGCGAAGCAGAAGCAATCATTAATGGACGTCCCATTACTAAGGAATCAACTGATCCCAATGATTTGGAAGCACTGACACCTAACCATTTGTTGCTTTTAAAAACTGCACCAATATTACCACCTGGAATCTTTCAAAAGGAGGATATTTATGCTCGTCGACGATGGAGACAAGTACAGTACATGTCGGATTTGTTCTGGAAACGATGGACAAAGGAGTATTTACCTCAATTGCAAGAGCGACAGAAGTGGTCCACTGCAACCCGCAACTTCATTCCAGGAGATATTGTGCTTTTGGTGGATGATTCGGCACCCCGGAATTCTTGGATAATTGGGAAAGTGATCCAAACTTTTCCAGACAAAAAAGGTTTTGTTCGTCAGGTGCAACTGAAGACTAAGACCAATTTTTTGATCAGACCAGTCACGAAAATGTGCCTTCTGAAGGAAACAGATGCCTGAAACTTTCCTTGGAGAAGATTTCCTTTTGCTTTTTGGACTGGTCAATATAGATATTGACTTTACACTTCGATATGACTGAGTTACAATTACTCATTGACATCAAAGCATTAAGGACTTTACATGGACTTTACAAAGACAATGATTGATGTATAAAATGTCTGTGTCTCCTATGTGTATTTATTGGATGTAATTATTGTTAAGATTATAATAATTAGGGGCTGGAATATAGGAGCCATGTAAACATTCATGTGTGATGTCATATGGCCATGGGAAAATTTGGGCATGTCACTAATTAAGTGATAATTAAAGCACCTGTTAGGGGAGAGGAAGCCAGGAAGGAAGGGGGTGAGTGTGGGAACACACAATTTTTTGTTGACCGTAGAAACATCAAGTACTGTGAATTGAAATGGTTTCCCAATAGCGGCAAAGAAGAATTGTATTGTACGATTTTGGTGAAGCAAAAATAAAACTCAAAAATTCAATGGTAACAGATGAATGACGCGTCACAAGTTATTCCGCACTCAGCTCCTGCAGCTTCGGAAAGGCGATTATGCTGCTACATACAGGACAGTAAGAAAAAATGTACATATAAGACTTTCAAATCCATAGCACGAAGACTAACGTTAGGTCTCCATCCATTTTGCTACCTGTTGCCTTTGCAGCTCGCATGGGCGAGTGTAAGTCCTTAAGATATTGATTTGTGTCCGATAACTCTCTCTTATCTCCTATTGTTTTTATTTGCTGGCTCTGCCTTAGTGATGGTTTGGAGACTTGCATTGAACTAGATCGTTTCGTCTTATTGTTAGCTGTTGGCTAACTTATCCCAGGGTACGAGTAAAACATGACGTATGCCGTAAAGAGGGGGAAAAGCGGGCTTGTACCGTCCCGAACACCAAGTGCAATTTCAGCCGATATAAGGCTGCTTAGGAAGCAACAACAGTAAAATTCGTCCAGTTAAAAGTTGTCCTACCACTAAAATAATTTTAGGGACATTACTTTAAGGTCAAAAAGTTTCTTGTTATTGCTTTAACATAAGGCAACACCATATCAAAGTGTCATAAAAATTATGCTTGATGAATTCTTTTTACACTGTATAGGATAGTGGAGCCAGACAGCAGCAGGACTCAGAAGGGTTGGAGAAGGATCATCATGCAGCACATGACCCAGGTGGTCTTACTCAAACCTGAGTCCCTTGAGCCAAAAGCACATATATTAACGTCTGAAGTGCTACAAGGTGAGCTACAGCTCTAAACCGCAAGAATAACATTTTTTAAAGATAAAATTTCTAGATATAATAATAAGTAGGGACACCAACATTGGCCGATAACCGATAATTCTTTAACATTGGAAGCTGATAACTGATACATTGGCCGATATGCCGTATCTAAATATTAACATTAAATTACATATGACAGAAACAGATGGCAAAAAAGTGACAACTGGTTTTATCTGAAAACATTCACTGCAGAAAACAATATAAACATTAGTTCAATTTAAAATCATGTACCAAGCCTACTTTACACTATAACGATTCTTTAACCTTTATACTTTTCTGGTATTTTTATTTAATAAAGAAATTGTAGATATTCTTCCAGAGCAACCCAGAAAAATGCCATAAAGACAGAAAGCATTCAGACAGCAATCTGATTCAAAGAATATGCTTTTGTTCCTAAAGTTTACACATTCATTACATTTCACATTCATAAATACTGTATCTACATACTGTCTCCGAAAGATAGTACAGTACTGTATTTTAACTGTGAGCAGCGTGCTGTAGCTACATGGTGGCCATGGGTTGCCACGGCTTGCTCTGAGTGATGGATGACCACCATCTGGCAACCTCTAAAGGTAGTTTAAAGATGTTTGTCGGAGGGTTAAAGAGTGCTGTTCAGATCATTTAGCGTATGCACTGAAAGTAACACATACATTACTCTCGTCTTTAATGTGATGTCATACGCTGACGCAGACAAACAGCGCAAACAGTCTGAGCGCTATAGCTAAACAGCTCCTAACCGCTTAATCGTTAGTGACAGTGTAGCTACAATGAAAGTTCATCGCGAAGGATCAGTTCGGTAAAATAAGTCTTTTTAACTTGATCAACAAACTATGTGTAAAGACGAATTGGTGTAAATTACAGTGGAACTTTAAGAATTTCTGTCTGTCTGCATCCACAATATTTATCTCATTAAGTTGCAGGATAAGTCAGCAGGGTGCACAGTACTGTATAGTATGTATGTATAAATATTATGAATCTTACCATGGTTGTCTTCACCCTCATTTTTTGTCGGCTGAAAATGTTATCAAAGGTACAAATTCAAATTATTATAATAATAAGCACCCTATTTTCCGCAATAACTCAGCAAGGTGCACAGTAGACTACATAAAAAAAATATAACAGTATAGCAGCTGTAATTTTTTTTTTAATATTTTAAAGACAAAATAATAAGATTGGTGCCATTGCCCACTGTGCTGTTGGCATCTAACAAAAATGACAAACACTAGATGGACAAAAGTATTGAGACACCACCTTCTAATGAACATCTTTGACTACTTTAGTCATTTTCATGACTACAAATCTTAATGTTCAAGCATATAATGATATTCTAGGGATTTATGTGCCTCTAATTATACAGGAAAAGATTGGACAGGGTCCTTTTATCTTCCAACATGGCAATGCCTCTGTCTAGAAGTCAAGGGTCAAAAAGAAATTATTGGTTCAGTCAGTGTGGAAGAACTTGACTACCAAGAGATAATGTTTTGAACAGAAAGAATAAATACTTTGAATCTTACCATTGGGTCACTCCTGAGAAAAGTAGAAAGAAAAAACATTTTTTAAAATAAATACAATAATGTAAGCCAACAACATGCATACCTTCACCTAAATTTCAGAGCAACTAGAATCTTACCCTTTCTCTTTGCTTTCCGGTTTACAACAAAACTGAGAAACCAAATAAAGTAGAAATAAAAAATTGGTGTTAACTATTCATTTTGAGAGGTAGGCTAATAATTACAAGGGTCACATGACAAAGATGATTATCTTATTTGTTGATGTAAGGCTTTTTGTCCATGTTATCATGCATAAATTGAATTACTATTTGTATTATAATTGTATTTAATCTGCATTAGAATAAAACAATTCTTTTACGTGAATATGCAGGGTGAAATGCCTTTCAGATTTTGTGCATGTACAGATTATCCATGTATGGCTGACCCTGGATGTTAGTTTTTAGATCATATAATAAAATAGAGAAATTAATTCTGTCACTTACCTTTACTGCTACTGCTCCTGCTACTGCTACTGCTCCTACTGCTAGTGCTCCTGCTACTGCTCCTCCTGCTTCTCCTACTGTTAGGCATACTGAACCGAGAATAATAATAAAAAAACACTAATATGTAGCCAAGACAATGGGGATATCTTAAATTACTTATGGGTTAGATTTATTTTTAAATACACCTTTTAACAATAGCAAAGAAATGTAAAAAATATTTGGTCAATACATGTTTTAACAATAACGAAAAAAAAATTGGGGTCAAAATTTGTGTACACACACACATACATACATACATACATACATACATACATACATACCCAAACACATGCATGGACACGCAAACAAGCACACACACACACACACACACACACACATGGTATAAGTAAATAATCTAAAGCAGCAGAGGTCCGTTTCAGAATGAAGGTTGAAAACTCTTGAGTATATTAACCCTGAAATGTGAGGCAAGGCACACCCGAGCAGGATAACTCAAGCCCGTTTCTAACAGAGAAGTAACTTATACTAAAGAGTCAATAACTTACTCTGTGAACCTAACCTGGTCTGGAGCAGGTTTTCTTTGGTAAACCCAGAGTTTCTTTCGATCTACTTCCCATTTTTTAAGGACACGTGGTGTAGCTCATTCATTCATTAATTCAGTCATTCATGGCTGTGACGGGGGTAAGAGACATGACACTCACACAGCGCTGATTCGAGCAACCCCAGTGGGGAATTTATTATAACATAAACAATACTCAATATATAAAGACGATGTCCGGGGTGCTCGTAAGCTGCCATCTGCTGGTCCGTTCTCGTCCTCCGTGCTTCCTTCATCTAGTCTCTCCCTCGCTCTCACTCGGGGGAAGAGAAGACACCGCATTAGGCGTGTTGGAACCAGAACCCAGAGTGTTGGGAACCCGCAGCTTATATGCCCGGCAGCTGTATATATGCCCAGCCGGGCCGTTTCCCAGGCGACGCTGATCCTGGACCTGCGCTTCGCCACATTCCCCACCCCTAAGCGTCGACCTGGTTCCCGGACAGCTCGGGAAAACGATGGGGGTGGGAGGGGAAATGTCGCCTGCCAGTCTGACCCATACTGACTGGAAGACGGACTGACAGGCTGGAAGATGGACGGGATCGTTGACAACTCCATGCGTGGGACTCCCTTCTAGGCCACACTCTCGGACGGCTGGGCAGCGACCTCTGTCGGCTGTGCAGCATTCTCCGGCGGCTGAGCCGAACTCCTTGGCAGTTGGGCCACGCTCTCTGGCGTCTGGGCCGCGCACTCGGTTGGCTTTACAGCCCTCACAAGCCGCTGGATTGCTCGGTCAGGCGGCTGGGCAGCGATCTCTGGGGGCTGGGATCGTCCCTATTTTCGGGACCGTCGATCTCTCTCCCTCTTGTCCTCGTCGTCCTCGGGTTTCTCCCTCCTGGACCACGGCGAGAGAGAGCATGTCCGTCCTTCTCCGGGGCTCAGGAAACACGGTAGGCAAGACCCTTGCACGTGTCGATCTCTTTCTTCCATCCCCGCATTCTCCACCAGTGTGACGGGGGTAAGAGACACGACACTCACACAGTGCTGATTCGGGCAACCCCAGTGGGGAATTTATTATAACATAAACAATACTCAATATATTAAGACGATGTCCGGGGTGCTCGTAAGCTGCCATCTGCTGGTCCGTTCTCGTCCTCCATGCTTCCTTCATCTAGTCTCTCCCTCGCTCTCACTCAGGGGAAGAGAAGACACCGCATTAGGCGTGTGGAACCAGAACCCAGAGTGTTGGGAACCCACAGCTTATATGCCCAATAGCTTATATGATGCAATCAGCGTCGGCTGCCGGGCCGTTTCCCAGGCGACGCTGATCCTGGACCTGCGCCTCGCCACATTGGCACACATTATGATCACACAGAGACCGTCTCAGTGACTAAAACGTTGTATGTGCTTTTATAGAAGATCCTGTATGTGAAGAGGCTGCATTAATTCATAGGGATATTCTTTGGTTTCAGGAGAGCAATTTCTGTGCATTTTTATTAAAACTGTTCAATTTTTGTATAAAGTGAATAAGATTTAACAAAATATATCTCATCCATCCTTACATCAATAACATCAGCCGTCGTGGCCGTGTTTTACATCAGAGCAGATTCTTTCCCTTACATGCATGTTCTCACAAATGGTAGTTTTTTATGAAGGATAAGACATTACTTAATAAAGTGTATAAATAAAGTGCATGAATAAATAATACAAAAATACAGACAAATGCAGAAATTTATGGATGGCAAATTTTGGCACTGTGGCATTTTGTGTGGCATAAAACTGCAAATTTTGGAGTGGCCTTTTATTGTGGCCAGCCTAAGGCACCACTGTCCAATAATCATGCTGTCTAATCAGCTTCTTGATATGCCACACCTTTAGGGTGAATGGATTATGTCGTCAAAGGAGAAGTGCTCACCAACACAGATTTAAACAATTTTAGAACAATATTTGAGAGAAATAGGCCTTTTGTGTACATAGAAAAAGTCTTGGCTCTTTGAAATCAGCTCATGAAAAATGGGGGCAAAAACAAAAGTGTTGCGTTTATAATTTTGTTCAGTGTAGAACAAGGCTTTAAATAGGGCTGTGCTCAAAACATTAGTACAGACCACTCATCAATACTGTTGTCCTCTCTGTTATCCAGAATAATAAAGAACAGCTGTTATAGTTATAACTCTGTGTAGCACATTTCAAAATAAACATGGCTCCTGTATCATAATGTCAGTTCAGGGCAGGCTACACACAGCAATATAAACAACAACCGAGCATACTCTCTTCTTGTCGTTCTAGTCAAATACTACCAGTGTAACTGAAAAATAATAACAATATTTAAACAATCACACAGCGCTGTTGAAAACACAGAATTGCCTGCAACGTCGAACAGTGTACCTAAAATAGCTTATGGTTTAAAACCCGAAAAACAGTTTTACTATGGTTAAGACCAAAAAACATGGTTACCGTAGAAAAACCATGGTTTTGCCAATAATAATTGTAATATATTAGGCGGGGCGAGACCGTGGTTCGAGTCCGGTTAGTAATTGTGAATGAGCGCCAGCTGTGCGCACAACGGGCTCGAATCACGTAGGAGATTGGGAAAATATAAAAGGAACGAGCGACCGGACCGTTGATGAAAGAGGACCGGGCCCGACGTGTTGGTATATGTATTTATGTTTTACTGTTTTGTTGTTCGCCGCCGGTCTTCCGTGAGGGGCCGCCGGCAATTATATTACTTTATTAAATGTTTTAAAATGTCTTCCGGTTCCAGACTCCTTCCTTCCATACATGAATCTCGCTACAGTAATCAATGCACCAAAAAGATGTTTATTACATTTTTGCACAAAAGAAACATGGTAAATTTTTTTAGGGGCTGGAAGTGTGCTAAACTAAATGTTCCTGAATGTGAGGGAGAGTCCCAGATGTGGTTGTCAGGTGAAAGGTCATCATTTGGGTGATTTTATTTATGACTAAATTATTATTCATTAATTTTACTAAAAGTTAGATTGGACAGGACTTCAGATATCATTATTATAAAAAAAATAAAGCCTTGACGAATAGGAACTTTGTCACCCTCGTTTGTGCCTGCTCAGATATTATTAATCTTACTGTTGTTTTCAACCACTCTTCTGTTGACATTAAAACAGTTAAATTCTGAAGATAATAACAACCTTAAGCGCCAAAAGTAACCAAGGTGCACAATCCATTGTCCCACTCTTTGTTGAGCAAATTTTTATTTTATTTTATCAGAGGTACAAATTCTGAATATAATAACAACAACCTTAATTTGTGCAATAAGTAACCAAGGTGCACAGTACATTAAAAGTATGAATAAATATTATTAATCTTACCACTTTTGTTTTCACCATCTACTTTGCTTTTATCTAAGGAAAAATTACATTTTATCAGAGGTAAAATTCTGAATATATTAATAATAACAATCTTTATTTGTGCAATAAGTAACCAAGGTGCACAGTACAATAAAAGTATGAATAAATATTATGAATCTTACCACTTTTGTATTCACCATCTTCTTTGCTTTTAACTAAGGAAAAATTACATTTTATCAGAGTTACAATTCTGAATACAATAACAACAACCTTAAGATGTCAGCATGGTGCACACTGCACAGCACAATTAAAAATCTGTCATCTCATTCTAGCAGGTATATATGCTAGCTTCTAGAGAACATTAAAGAAAACTGTTTGCACCAGGAGTGCAGGACACGTAAGTGAAGCCAAAGAAATTCGATCGTCCCCAGGTGGCTGGCTGTAGTATTGGAATGTCCAAATGCCCGAAGTTGCAATCTTTGCAATGATGTATTTCCTGTATTTGATCCAAGTGTTCTAGTGGGCGTGAAGATACCAAGTGTGCATGTAGTATTAAGTAAAAACCCCCATAGAGCATGTTACATACATTGCCAAAGTCATGGGTTCGATCCAAGGGGATTGCATAAACTTAGAACAAATGTTTAGTATAATGCAATGTAAGTCTCTCGTCTGGCAAATGCATAAATGTAAATGTAGACTATGTTCAGATTGTTACATATTCTTTGTGGCACATACTAGTAGTAAATATGATACACCAAGTTTCAAAAACGTGATTTATTACCCCTTATTTATTAACTCCTACCAGCTTTATGATTATGACCTTTGACCGTGTATCCTGTGTACATTTATGAACCCTTTGTTGTTTTCCGGAGAAATGTGTATAATTTCCAGACCTTACTGCCTCACACCCCCCTACACCACAGAAGAGATAAGGATTTTAAATACCATTTTAACATTTTATCAATGCATGAAATAAATGTGTTAAGCATACGAACACCTTTCCACTGAAACAAAAATATCAAGTCATAGTGCCTGTGATGTTCAACCTCTGGAATCGGCCATGCATATTCACAGAGTTTGGTCTTGTTGTTGGGTTGAAAAATATAAACACAGTCATCCGTTAACTTTTTACTATGGTCTCCAACCACACAATACCTTGTTTCAGGAATAAAACCGTCCCACTCTGCGGTGTACAAAGGGTCGTCGCCACAGTCGTTCAAATCTCTCCAAACATAATTGTAAAATATAAACCAGTCATTGGCAGGAATAATCAGACAGGGGTCCTGTGATGTGAAATCATCTCCAAGATCACCTGTATAGAGTTTAACGCTACGCAATATCTTGTCAAATAGATACCTCCCCACACTTTTGCAAGACATTGAGTTTCACGTTTCACAAAATCAGGGTCTTCATGGAGAAACTTTGTCAGACTAACTCTCTGTCTTTTCTTAGATGCAAAAGTCAACTTTTCATTCATTTCCACAGATCCTCTTGTTGGTGAAATACACATCACCCTTCGGACGGTTTTAAGAGCCTTTGGAGCAGCCATTGTACCAATAGAGTTAGTTGTTTAAAATACAGCTTTTCTAAGCGCTGAATAAATTCCCAAGCATGATCAGGGGGTGGCGTGTGAAACAATGAGGTCTGGAAATATCAACATCAGTGCATCTTATTTCTTTTACTTAGCTTTTATTGCTTTCATTCACAGGAGGTCAAAGACCAAGCCTTCTCAAATCAAATCCTTATCTCTTCTGTGAAGAAGGGGGGTGTGCGGCAGCAAGTCTGGACATTATACACATTTATTGCCGGAAACAACAATGGGTTCATAAATGTACACAGGATACAAGGTCAAAGGTCATAATCATAAACCTGGCAGGGGGTAATAAATAAGGGGTAATAAATCACGTTTTTGACACTCCGTGTATCATATTTACTACTAATAAGGTTACAGAAAATGTCAGGAAACGACACCTCAAGTGATTCCATTAGGTTATTTGTCCAGTAACAGAAACTGTACAGCTCACACAGATACCCAGTCACAGATACCCCCACAGATACCTCCAAACCGGCCTAGCCTCATGCAACGCCCCCAGCTGTGATTCATATTTCTACAGTGGAGGTAAATTGTGACAGATTCTATGGTTGGCTACTATACGTTAAGGCTCACTGTTGTCCGAAGGTTGATTCCTATAAGCAGTTCTGCAGTTATCATCACAAAAATACCTGCATCAAATATTTGCTTGTCTAGTAATTTAATGGTCTCAATTTATTAAGGCAATTATCTGAAAGTATTTACAGATTATTAAATACTTTTTTAATACATTTAGAAATAAATATGTTACGTACCTTCAGTGATAGTGCATGTCACACCTTTGCTAATTTCTTCTTTAAAACCACATCGTTTTACATCAGAGATGAAGGATTTGCCTTCTTGACATCCTAATATTATTGTAAATAATAAAGTGTATAGAACATTTTGTAAACAATTAAGTGTTGTGGTCAGGTATTCAAACTTAATAATAATAACTATAATATAAACTTAACTTAAAACACTGCACATTTATTATTTTTGCAAATTAAAGTAAATCAAGATTAATTTCATTCATGATGTTTTAATAATATGGTATAGCATATTGTACCATATTATTATGGTATAATAATATGTATTCTATACAGCAAAAAATACCTGTTTCGTTACAAGTTGCATTTTTTAATGTCAAGTTGAATTTTGATGGATCACTCCAATTACATGTTTGATTGCAGCAAAGGGTAGTTGAACCATTCTTACAAATGGCTGTGAATGTTGCTGCAGAGGTCAGAAGAACAAAAAAGTGATGGCATACTGTATATGTATGAAAATGTATGTTTGTGTGGGTGTGTGAACTTGTTTTTTATGTGTTAGAGTGGACCTAAACCTGAATACACACCAATTCATGGGGAGCCGTGTCACTGGGTGGATCACAATTGAGGTCACCACTACCACAAAAGCTTATAAATTATACAGAACGATAAATTTAGAAAATAAAAAAATGCAAAAAGTTTTCTACGATCTTTAGGTTTAGGGGTTGGGATAAGTGTAGGGGATAAAATATACAGTGTGTACAGTATACAACTCATTACGCCTATGGACTGTCCCCACGGAGTTAATAAAACATACACGTGTGTGTTTGTGGGGAGTGGAAGGGTTGGGCGTGTGCGTGAGTGTGTGTTTGTGTGTGTTTTCATAACTCTGTAAATAAGAATAATTCTTTAATACTTACAGATGGGATCTTTAGTTTTTCTTTCATCTACAAATGAAAGCATTTGTTTGATCTGAACAGTGATTTATTTATCCGCTTAAACATGAGAATTACTGATCTTTTCACATTTGTTTTTAAAAAAACAACATTTGCAGTGTTTAGGAAATATTAAACATACCTCTAGTGATGAGACAATTGTCTCTGTGTTTAAACTTTAGATTTAAACAAAAATTCTCCGGTCCCACAATTCCTGTCTTATCCACATGCAGGGGTAAGCATTTCATGTGCCCATTTTCTTTAAAAGATAACAGAAGTTAAAGTTAAGATATTCAGTATAGCTTTTCCAAGTACCGGTTTTGACTTTGGAAAAAAATCTTCACTATATTATAAAGCATGTAGGTAGGCTATACCATTCTTTTTCTAAATTCTAATTTTACTTTAATAAATACATATTTCTACATGTTTTTATAGCTTTAATACACTTAAGTATAAAATAACACTTTTTAAAAGTAAAAATACTTCAGTAAAGAAAATACAATTTTAATAAGTATCAAAAAGTAAAAAACACAACATTTATTTTTGAAGTTGAGTAAAAAAAGTCATGTAGTTACTAAGTAAAAAATGTCCCAAGTAAAAACACTGTAATAAATGGATTTATTCGAATAAGTGCTTTATCAAAAATACTTCCAAAAAACGGTGCTTAAGTCAGCTTTAAATTAACGTAGCTATTGAGAACAGTTGTCAATAACATTATAATTAGAAACTTTGTCCGTATTGGATGCGTCTGGTTTAAACATCGAACACGAGATAATGAAAAAGAAAACGCACAAATAACTGGACAAAACATTGCAAGTTAGCCAAATGAACGATAAACATCTAGAAAAAAACAGTGACGGACAGGCAAATCTTGGGGTTTCGCGAATCCATTTTTTTTTTTTAAATAATCCCATGCAAATTGGTTTTATGTAAAAAATTAACTGTCTGATCTGTCAAGTCTACCAGGCGCGTGCTGTGAAAAGTGTTGATTGATTTGCTTACTGTCTGCTGTGCAGTTGGCTTCCTGATTGATATCGAATTGACATGTCCATAAACACTTTTCTCCACAGCATATGGCGTGGGTCTTGTTCATACATCTAACATCGTAGGTCATGCCTAAGAAATCAAAGAGATATCGATAATTATAAATGAACATTTTTCTACTATTTTTATGCTTTCATGCTTTAATAAAAAAACATGCTAAAAGAACAAACTAAAAAGCAGTACAGTAGCAAAGCTTACCAAAGGAAGAAGAAGGTAACATGAATCTCAGGATTACCAATAGCAGTTTTGCCTGTAAATGTGAAGAAATGTTCAAAAAAATTTACGTAATACTAAACAATTTTATATAAAATAGCTTCACTTTCAGTTGAAGCAATGCATTTTTTGGTTCTGTATCAGGATGTATTGTTATGAAGGCCTATTTATTTCAGGAAATTGTGGAGAATAATTTTGAATAGAATAACATGAACGGATGCAAACTAATAAATTGGTTTTATTCTTTAGAGTATAGAGAGTGGGGGTTAAACTCAGGGTGATGGGTATAACATATTTCTTGATTCCTTAAATTGGCTAGTTATCGAAGATTACTTTTAAAATTGAAATAAAAGGGCACATCTAATATGAAACATGCATGATGTTAAAATGACGTTGTTAATATAATACTTTACATTCACACATTTGGCATACGTTTTTATCCTATACATTTAAAGGCAGTTATTTACAATCCCCTGCGATCGAACCCACAACGAAATGCTCTTACCACTGAGCTACAGGACAGCTGTATTTTGTATTAGCCTATTGTATTTATTAACAAAGCCTATATTTTTGCTAAATGTTAATCACTTCCAAGATCATAATTGTTTCTACACCACCAATAAAAACCAAATGCGTAAATTTAATGACATTCAGGAATCAGTCTTACGAACTTTGTCAGAAAAGGAAACATTAACAACTGTCTTTACAAAATTAAACATACCTACCTTAGTTTTTGTTTCCATGTTAGTCTTCTCAAAAAGGCAATGTTTAAACAATCAGAGAAGAACAATATAGTGTACAAGCGAATGAATTTCCATCAAGAAAGTAGCCTAAAGGTTTATTCCAACAGCAGAATCTATGAGATCTTTGGAAAAATCGATTGCAGATTAACGCATGCTAAAAAATCGACTTCAGATTAACACATGCTAGAAAATCGACTATTTTGACCATATGACCATATAGTTTAATACATATTTTACCGTCTCTTAACATTTGAGTTGCTTAAGTTTACTTTCACTGTCAGTAACTTTCAATAGCATACTATCGCCCCTCCCAAGGTAGCAAGGGAAGATCTGATCTCCAGAGATCGAAAGAAAAAGCCATTAAAATCGAAAGAAAATGCCATTTACCTCTTTTAATAACAACTTTTGTAAATTTACACTGGCTGGTGAATGTTGTGGACTTGTATAAACATCCTCTGATGACATCGAGTCAATTTGAGTCCACAAACCCTAACTTGGGGTTGTTTAATTTACCATATAATCAACTGTAACTTAACTAAAACTACACTTCATTAACCTTTATTTAATGTTTGCTGTAACTATTAAAAAATATGAAATTGCTTAACTTATTTTGATGAGTCAGGACAGCTGATTTTGATATACTGCAGACTAAAGTGTGCTTTCTGCTTGCAGATTCCAAACTCAAGTTAAAGTTTTAGAGCAAAATAATCAGAGCTGCAGACTCCAGGCAGAAGTTAAGGTGGACTTGTTTTTTCTTGCCACTTGTTTTGTAAGGTATATTAAAGGTCGTCCTGCGATGTTGGTGTTATGGATGCAGAGGGAGCTAGTGAGTTGGGTCCCTATGCCCCACAAATGTCTTTGTAATAATCAGAACGGACTTGCATTTTCTGGGAACTCATATGGATACAGCACAATGACTTCTGGGACTTCAATCAGGTTTGCTACACGCAAGTCTGAATTGATAAATAATTGAAATCAAGAACAGATCCGGGTAGTGCCTGTGTTCTTGAGTTATGGAACCCGACATTGACGATGATGACTTTGGCTGATGATGACATAGACCGAGATCGCATAAGAACACATAGGCCTACTGGGAAAAGGCCTTATATTATGGCCCAATTTTCTAGCCTGACTTGGCTGTTTGTATATGTTGGTCTCCAACTTTGCAGCTGGATCCTACTGTCTAAACATGTACAACTCTGAGCAGTCAGTAGTGCTAGAGGGTAGAGGTCGCCTCAAAATTGTTGAAATGAAAATTCAGACCCTCCTATATCAGTATGGCTCTATGTCATAAATCACACCTTTTACCATACTCTTTCAGAAGAGAAAGGTGGTTTACTGACGTAGCTATTGTAACAGGTCGAAACCATGTACATACAAACAAGCTATTTTGTTTTATTGCTGACTTGCCTTCAAGGTAAGTTTTTGAGTTTTTCTCCCTCTGCCTTCATTCTAACTTTCTTTTCTGTTCTTTTTCTTTTTGATGGACAAAAATATTGCAACATATGATAATATTATAGGCTGTCTTTCATTTTCTAGGGTCTGCCAAAGTTTGGGTAGAGCAAAATTCTACTCAACAATACTACAATGAAGGAGATACAGCAGTAATAAATTGCAAAATACTTTCTGATGAGGATAATATCATAGATTGTCTGTTTAAGTGGTTTATTTGGAATGTGAACATTCCACGAATGAGTGTTAATATTCAAAATGATGAGCGGTATCTGCACCGTGTCACTTTGGAGTCCAATGGAACCTTCACATCACTGACAGTGAATAGTCTTTCTTTAAATGACACCGACCTGCTGAAATGTATTGCAGAATGCTTTGTTGATGATGAGTTAGACCGTTATTTTGGAAAAGGCAATACACTTATATTTCAAGACAAAAATGAAAGGTCAGGTAAGTTGTAAATGATTCTTCATGATTTAGCTTTTGTAATTATACAAAATGTTTGTATCTAGTAGATGTACTTTGATGAAATACATGTGATATTGAATTGGATTTCAACATTCATATGTTGATAATGATATCCAGTCTAAGAGTGCTGACACAGGTGTTTAATAGTTGTCACACATTTTTTACAGATATTTTCAAATGGACCTTAAATGTAGACATTCTTTTTTTCAGGCAATGGACCTCTCATCTGGCTTAGAAACCTGTTCTTCTGCTTAAATATAATAATTTTCCTTATCATCACTGTTTTCTGTGTATCTATTATCAGGACAATTAAAAAAAGGAGATGCAAATAAAAGCACAAGAGATTTTAAAAGCTATAACAGGAACAATGGAACAAATAATAATCAAGTACACCAGTGTTTGATATTGTGGTAGATGTTAAACAGGAAGAGGATGGATGTAATATTTTGCTAGCAATTATCTATTAGAAATAAGAAGCTAGGAATTATGCGAATAATGGTATTTTGTACGTCAACTTTAAAATAGTTTTTATGTTTACTATTTTTGCAGATTTTCATCAGTTAAACTTTAAACAGAACAATGTCGTGCCTTCTGCATTTAAAACGCCCTGCAAACTGAAGTTGTGGTTGAGTCATTTAACCACAGCATACACAGTGCTTGTGCTTTCATACACTTGTTTTTCCATGTACAAAACCAGCTTAGTCAACCTTGTAATTACTACAGAATAACAATAAGTACTACATTCGGCTTGCATTTTAAATTGTATTGTATTATGTTGTATTCTTCTCAGTATGTATTTTATACATTTAATCATTTTCTTCTTTTCTGTAATTGATTTATGTAAAGCTACTCTGAAACAATGCAACTTTGTAAAAAAGCGCTACATAAATAAACGTGAATTGAACTTCACTTTTAATCAGATCAAATAATAATATCATAATTAAACCAGACTGGAATCCTTTTATGGACATGATGTAACACACTTACTGTTAGAAAAAGGCATTATCGAGGCATTTTTCTTTTTTTCTTTCATTAGTGACATTAGTGACTTAAACAGTACGATATATTACTATTTATTTTCCTGCTTATAATCATGTTTAAACAATATTCTTTCACACGAGACTGACGTATTCCTCATTCTTGGCCTAGAAAGCTAAAAAACCTGAACATGTGAGATAAAACTGTAAATTTGATTATATTCTGGAGTGCATCAAAAGAAAAATACTTGCAGAGGTCCCTCAGTTAAACATGCTTAAAACAGATTCATGTTCATGTCATAAATTCTGTTACCAACAAGACCAAATTGTTGTTGGGTCTCATTCAAAAGCAAATGTGTCATTTATGAGGTTACTATGCCACAGAACACACTTAAAAGTGTTAAAATCTACATTTTGTGATCTATAGCAAGTCTGAGTAGATATCATACAATATCATATCATCTATTGATTCTCTATTTATTTTGATTTAGCTGGTTCTGTTATTTCCTGGTTTTGCAGTTTGGATTATGGTCTGGACTGATTGTCTGATTGCCTGATTGCCTATATGAGTAGATGTAAATAACACAGAAATTGTAATATCCACTACTATGCACAAAAATCTATCATTTGTTTAAAATATGTAAACGTCATGATCATATTGTGTGGGTCATTTATCAATTTATTATCATTTTAATGCAAGTACAACAAGCCAGATCAGATCACACATTACTTGCTCCTAAAATAGGTCAAGTATTTCATTAAAAACAGGACACATCATTTCTCCTTCCAATCACATCCAGAACATTTCTTTGGTGATAATCAGATATGAAATCATCTTATTTCTCTGTGATGGTTGCAGTAGCCTGATATCTGGAATCCTGACAAATTCTGGGAAATTCTTTGAAGCACCAGTTTAACAGATTACGTGATCAACATCTAACTGATTATTTCACATTGTTAAGCTGTATCATCAAGATTTTACCATGTCCGTCATTCGAAAGATAAAACTGGGATGTCTTAACACAATCTGGATCAGATCTTGGCTAAATGTGTTTCCATCTTAGACTTCATTGACTCTTCAGTAATGGATTCGGCAAGACAGAGAAACCATTCGAAAAACTCAAAAAGTCAATAAACAAGAATGAGTCAGCCTGGATACAGTTGTGCTTGGCTATACACATCAATTATTTAGTCTGTTGAGTTCATCAGACCCATTCAATGTTTACAGTCCAATGTGGCATTTTTCGAATGACCCAAACTCTGATTAATGTTGACTTAAATAAAATATACATATAATTACATCCAAAACACAGCATTGAAAAAGGCAATAATGCAGCAGTTAAAACATCCATACCTTTTGTTTACATTTCTATTGGTTCTGGACAGGAGAGGGAGGGGTCATTCCTCGGGGTCAGGGGGTCATCTCATTCAACAGAATATACATATGCAAACAGATATTCAATACCTACAGAATACACGGTCTTATATCTGCCTGATGCTGGTAAGAAAACATGGTAACACTTTACATAAAGAGTCCTAAATTAAAGCATGAATAGTTGACAGAATGATCGTGACAGCAGGTCATATAAAATCGTACAACTGTAGTTTAGCTAGCATGAACAACTATTCATCCAGTCTAATCTGGAGACAAAATACGCTTTTAGGAATCATTATGTTTCTAAAGATGTAATGTAACTAGTAAACACGTAGCAATGAGCTTCTAGCTATAAATGTTACATAATGTGATGAAATTGGGGATATATGAAGTGTATTCTGTGGTACGACATTACTTTTAGTCATATTGTACATTGTGTACCTCTGGCAGTCCAATGTTCTAGTGTGACTGTACCAAAACAAATAGGTAAGACAAAAAAAGGAGCATAAAGTTTGGATTTTTTCTGAAATAAATATTTGCTAAGATTTCACAATGTTGGTTTTGTTAATAAAAAGACGGAGGAAAAATCATTAAGTGCATGGCCCACATTTTGGTCTTGCTAATACGTCATGTTTCTGAACAGAAAACAAACATATTCTTTCCAAAATAAAAAAGATTGAAAGACGTGTCCTCTCTACGACAGGCTAACAGTAAATTGTTGCGTTGGTTATCGAAACATACGTTTCACAGCGACACACCCAATATGTTTAAAATCACGTTCTAAAACTGGAAATTCGTTAGACGGAAAGTTTTCCATCCCTTTAAAAACAAAATGTCACAAGATTTTTTCCAGTTGTGAATGACGTTTTAGTAGAGCAACTCAAACCAGTTTTCCAACGACAACTTGTCAATAAAAGTTGTGCCAAATCAAAAGAGAATTTCGGCAATGTAACACAAACAGGTAAATCGACTAACGTGTAAACTAACCTACACGCTAACCGTGTTCTAGGAAACGCCGTGATGTGTTAGGATAAGTTGAATGGAGCCTATATCTACCAAATATACATTCAGTCAAGAGTTACTGTGTCGATTTCTTGTGCTGGTTTATACAACAGTCCGTTTTCATTCAGCCATGTTAAGAAATGTTTCTCTTTCCGAGCAGCACATCTTGATGTCCACACATTGCATCGAGACAAATTAATGATAGGAACGTCTATTTTACGCACGCCTTTAGTTATGTACACGTCGTGGTATTTTCATTTGATCAAAAAGCAAGAAACAGGACCAACACAATTACGTTATAGCGTCATACACCAAATTTCGCATGCTTTATCGTTACGTTTATGGACTTTAGATTACTTAGAATTTACTTTTAAAGAAGCAATATCAGAAAAATATTTTCAACTTTGGGTAGTATCGTTGGATGGACGTTTGTGGTACATTGCAAACACTGAAACAGTTTTAATCGTGTGTTCGAGACTAACAAGCTACAGGTATGTCAGACGGGCGATGAATACAAACCTCGTTCCTTATATCACCATCGTGAACTATTATTGAAACAAGCGTTAATCCTAAAATGACTTTCATGAATAACTTTAGAGGGTCTAAACTCATTGGCCGTCACGGGTTTTCCTGGTGAACTCAAAAAAATATAATTTGATTCATATCACGGTTTCACCATGAAATAAAACTCTGCTTTGAAAATAAAATCGACAAAACAAACCACATTAAAACAGAATGATCATCTGTGAAACACGATTCATTGGGAAAGCATGTGTCACGAATATTCCATGATATTAAACGGCCATAAGAAGCCACCGAACATGCTCGGCGTGGCCACGCCCTCACGAACAAAAGCAAAAACCGGTGATGAAAGGGCTTTCGTGTTCTGCCAAATTTCTTATTGGTTCTCTCCCTGGTGAAAGAGCGGTATGCAGACGGTTTCACTACGAACTCCTTATTTACGTGCCAGGTACGGTTTTAACATCGGTCATATACATACATACAGTACAGGGGAGAGGGGGGTCGCCATGGAAACCCCAATCGAAAACAGGAGGCAGGGGGGAGGGCATGGCCTTGAGACTGAAGGCTCTCTTCAGTTCATCTGCTCGAAGAATTTGTACGTGGGGTTTTCATAGCCGTGATTCTGCATCTTATTGAGCTGCCTCTCCTCGGGGGTCAGCATGGGGTCGACCTGCTGGGAGAGAGAGGGGCGAGAGAGATAGGAGACATATGGTTTAAAATGTGAAAAAAACTATATTAATAAAACAATTAAATGGAGGCATGTTTACATGTTGGTCTACAACGAATCAGAACGAGCAGAAGTTCTTTATTCAAATTGTATGAAACCATGATGTATAAATGTATGTGAATAATTTTACTTTCAATAACAAGCCATTGCTCATAATAATAAGAACTGATTTATAATATCCTGTATTTCATTATGAAATTATGCCGCAAATATACCAATTTCAGAAGAAAACTATGAAATATGAGCCCAAAAATGTATTTGGCAAACATGTATTTTTTGCAATTTAATGAACAGGCTTTACTGCAAATCATATTCTCATAACATTTAAAGTGAAATAATGAAACATGTCTAAAATTTGGGAATTTGTTGTGTACTTCTTATGCTCTTGAGCTGACTTGACCTCAACAAGCAAAACCAGGTGATCGTGCTCTCCCATCATGCTTTAAAGCAAGCAGGAAATCTGATGCAAACAAGTCAACGTCCAAGTCATAAATTTGCTTAAATTTGATTATTTATGATCTTTAAATCTTCCCAGTTCTACAAATAACACTTAGTTTCTATGTAAAAATTAAATGATACATTAAATAATAATAATCTTCAATGGTGACGTTTGGACCACATTGCATGACAAATGATTTACAAATCTACCTCTGGCATTGTTTTCTTGGCAATAATTCAAACATGAGAATGCACAACAGCTGCAGAAAGTTGCCTCTTGTGGTTGAGTGTCAGTTCCTCTCGTGCATTTGAAGAAAAAGCAGCCCGTAAATCAAAAGCGAAAGTGTACCCGTCACTCTTTTTTCTTTTTAAATCATTGTGTTTGCATGACAAAAGATTGGGTTTGATTACCAAGGAACACAAAAGTTCTTTATACACACTGAACAAATGAATAGCTTTGGATCAAAGCATCTGCCAAAATAAATAGATGTAAATGAAATAGGAGTCCCACAAAACATGAAGTCCCACTAAACAAACACATTTCAGTACTCCACCTTTTAGGGGAATTCTCACCTCTACTATGCCGTGGCTGATGGTTCCATACGGTTTACGGCGGACGAGCAACAAGCTGATGACCATCACCATAGCGATGGCCACGGCTACCACCAGCAGGCCCACCATTGCCCCACGGTTGAACGTCTCCAAAACATCCGGCTGCTGTAGAACACAGGAACAGCAAACAGACCACAGAGAGTTTCACATGCGATGTACAGGTAGTTGTTTTATTCATTTTGTAAGATAAAAATAAATGAAAGGTACTGGCGGCAATTGAGCAAATTCTGATTCAAAGGGAAGTGAACAAGAAAGCAAGAGCTATAAAACAGCCTTAAGAACATAATGATAACATAAAAAAAACTTTATAAAAAATACAAACCAGCTCATCTCTCTGAATTCCAGGAGACTTGTAGACCACCTGCTTCAATTCTACAGATGTGTTAATCTGAGAAACAAAGAACAAGAAATAATCCTTTTAAACATGACTGTGTTTCCAAAGGTCAGTTTGAGAAGTACGAGTACAGCAAAAAAGTTTGTCAAGTTGGCTCCCTCTAGTGGCAAAATGGCAGTAGCGCAGGATTTAGTAGTTGACAAAAATATGTATAGTATAGTAGTCAGAGATGATTAATTTCTTACTTTTTCTTCATATTCATAAGTTGGTCCTCTTTCAGATGTGGTGTAATCATATTCATCCACTGAGGAAACTGTGGAAAAGCCACAGAGCGATGCTGCAGTTATTCATGCTTATGCTCAAGAACATGAAACAAACACCATGAAATGATCAATTATATGGCAGGAAATGTCAACTGCACTGACCTTTCTTTTCATGGCAGGAAATATCAACTGCACTGACCTTTCTTTTCACTTGGTTGGGGATCTTCATTGACAAAACATTAAAGAAAGCAAAGGAATAAAAGAAAGAACAGTATTAGCATATTGTGTGTAAGGTTTAATAAATCTAAAGGATAATCTTATACGTCCTGTGTATGTGTGTTGTACCGATGCGTGGTGGGTAGGGTCTGTTCTTGAACGCTCTCTCCTCCTCCTCTTCATCATCTCTCTCTTCCTCGCTCTCAGCGGGAAGAAGTTCCTCAGTGGTCCGTGTCTCAGAGAAGGAAGTGGTCATAAGTTCACTGATGTCCCCCCTCTCTGTTCTAACTAACTCCTCTACAGAGAAAGAAAAACAACAACACATGAGATTGTGTCTATTTGATACAAGATGCAAATGATCTTAAAATTAAAAAAAATCATTTTACGGATTTCATCATGAAGTTTCTCGGCCAGGCCGGGGACCTTATAGAGCAGAGCCAGACTCTGGTTCATCCTCTCCTCGATCACGTGCAGGTGTGTGTACACCTTCAAACACACAAATTACATTTGTATTGATTTTCCTTCTTATGATCGCATTTGTATTGCAGCAGTCTTAGCCGGCTGGATGGCAGCACAGCGCCTATATTTAATCTAACTCGTCTGAAAAACAAAAACTAGAAACACATCATGCCTGGAGACAGTTTTAGATCATTTTTTATTTGGATTATAATCAAAGAACGACATAATGCAATTTGATAAAATTGGATAAACAGATAAATGTATACAGGGAGGATAATGGTGCATTAGATGAATGTGTCGAACCTGGAATTTCATTTGTTCAGCTTTCTGTGGGTCGGCGGACTCGATGTGCTGGTAATGACGCAGTGTGTGTCTCCGGTCCTTCTGCTCTGCGGCCATGTAACGCTTCAAAGCCTGAAGCACTCGCTCTGGCTAAAGAAACCGAAAAGATGAATAAGAAACTGAATATTTAATACTGTATTAACACAGTTTAACATATTATCCGCTATGAGTGGATTATCATTATTAGCATTGCAGGTATTTAGTAAAAAAGCAGACTTTTAAAATCCACCCCTTTATCTGTACTAATATTCTGAAAAAATACACCTTTATCTTTTCTTCTTCTAATATTTGTGTGACAGTGAAGTTCTGTATTAATCTCCAAAGATGTCACTTTTTCTCTTTGCTAATATTTAAAAGCCAATATTTTCTTTCTCTGCTAATGTGAACATGACATTGTGCTAATATTTTATGAGCAGATATCAGACCTGAGGTGGGTCGCTCTGCACGGCGCTCAGATAGCTTTCCAGAGCCAGTCTTCGGTTGTTATTCAGAGTGTCCACCACGCGGGCCAAATGTGTCTCCACCAACCTCTGTCTCTCACCGGCTACCTGCTCCTCAAGAGTCTGCAGAACAGACTGGAAATGCTGAGAGAGAGAAAGAGGGAGAAAGAGAGAGCGAGAGAGAGAAAGAGAGAGAGAGAGAGAGAAAGAGAGAGAGAGAGAAGGAAAGAAAGAAAGAAAGAGAGAGAGAGAGAGAGAGAGAGAGAGAGAGAGAGAGAAAGAAAGAAAGTGAGAGAGAGAGAGAGAGAGAGAGAGAGAGAGAAGGAATGAAGGAAAGAAAGAAAGAACGAGAGAGAGAGAAGGAAAGAAAGAAAGAAAGAGAGAGAGAGAGAGAGAGAGAGAAAGACAGAAAAAAAGAAAGAGAGAGAGAGAGAGAGAGAGAGAGAGAGAGACAGAAAGAAAGAAAGAGAGAGAGAGAGAGAGAGAGAGAGAGAGAGAAAGAGAGAGAGAGAGAGAGAGAGAGAGAGAGAGAGAGAGAAAGAAAGAAAGAAAGAAAGAAAGAAAGAAAGAAAGAAAGAGAGAGAGAGAGAGAGAGAAAGAGAGAGAGAGAGAGAGAGAGAGAGAGAGAGAGAGAGAGAGAGAGAGAGAGAGAGAGAGAGAGAGAGAGAGAGAGAGAGAGAGAGAGAGAGAGAGAGAGAGAGAGAGAATAAACTTGTCATTAACATAGTATTGATGTCAGGAATAGGGATGTCACAAACAATGACAAATGTGATATTAAAAATCATAATTATCAATAACATTAATACTTTACGATAATATTGTAAATATTATAGCGAAGATTTAACATTTTGTCTTAAGAGTATCAATTGGTTAAATCTGTCTCTATCTGCATCCTTACACTTTGTTGAATTTTGTTTTTTCCACATGTTTCTTCTTCAAATCTTTTTTTTATTTACTATTCACTCTAAAAAACTATTACAATCAAATAACTAACACTTTAAAAGTTTTTGAAACAACTGAAAACAAGTACATAGCTGCAGCTGGGAATAACTTTTGCCTATTTATCACTTTTTAATATCTGTTTAAAACAAAAGTGTTTATTATTTTACAATTTATCTTTATATTGATTTAAAGGGATAGTTCACCCAAAAATTCTGTCATCATTTACTCACCTTAGAGTTGTTCCAAATCTGTATAAATGTCTTTGTTCTGAGGATAATTGAAAGAATGCTCGTAACCAAACAGATCCCCCCCATGGACTCCCATAGTAGAGAAGATACAATGGTGGTCAAAAGTGCCCCTGAACTGTTTGCTGTCCTACATTCTTTAAAATGTCTTATTACTACTACCAGAGTCAATTAGGGGCAAGATGTGTTTGGATATAAGCAATCTTCCAAATATCTTTCTCTGTGTGCATCACAACAAAGAAATGTAAACAGATTTGGAACAACCTGAAGGTAAATAAATGATGACAGAATCTTCATTTTTGGGTGAACTTTCCCTTTAAGTCAAATAAAAAAAGGACAGCGTTTGGAAAACTGATTTTCTGCATACTTAATAACTGATCTAACCCAAAAAATTGGAGGCCAGATTTAAATAAATATTTTTATGTGTTAAAATTTTCTGCTCGGGTCAGACAGAAAAGAATGTATTAGTGGCGAAGCCAGACATTCCATTTTAATAAGTGATTGGATTACCTCATTCAGTGCCTGGCGGTCTGACTTCGGCAGGTTTTTTGATTGGTTGTCAGCCTCTGCCCACTCCTTCATGATCTGTACACACAAAAAGTCACAATTTCTTCTTAATCTCACACATGTGACCCAGTCTTAAGGGTCAATTTTTCAAAATTTAGATTTTTACATCATCTGGAAGCTGAATAAATAACCTTTCATTCGTGTATGGTTTGTTAGGAAGGGCGATATTTGGCACTAGATACAACTAGAAATCTGCAATCCGAGGGTGACAAAAAATCTGTATACTGAAAAAAAATCGCCTTTAAAGTTGTCCAAATGAAGTCCTTAGCATAGCATATTACCCACTTAATAAAGTTTTGAAATATTTATGGTAGGAATTTTACAAAACATCTTCATAGAACAAGATCTTTACTTAAAACCCTAATGATTTTTGGCTTAAAAGAAAAATAGATAATTTTGTCCCATACTATGGATTTTTGGCTAACACTTAAAATGTTCCTATGCTACTTAAGACTGGTTTTGTGGTCCATCGACACATATCACCATTACAAATCTTTGAATTAAATGCACATATTTTGAAAGCTCCTCATGAGTTAAGTCCCGCCTCTCTCACCTCATTGATGCGTTTCATTCGTCGTTCCTCCAGGTCCATCTTAGCACGCAGGAAGCTGGCATGTTCGCTGTCGTCGCCGGGCATCTCGAAATACACATCAACACCATCTGTAGGACGAGGAGTGGGCACTGCTGACAGAAGAGAGACAGTAAATAAAAAAAACAGATTCACAAATCAATGAATCTATCAAAGACGGAAAAGTGAGCGACACAGATCACTACAGTGCTAAAGCAAAATCAATACGGACAGTCTTTAAATCTGTTCTCGGATTACGGTAGAGACCAAACTTGTGTAAACTTACCGTTATCCACCCGTGTTTGCGGTTGAGTGGATGCTTTGGCCGTCTTATCGTAATAGAAGTTATCCATGTAGTCTTGACCCTGGAAATGGGAATCGATGGGATACTCGTATTCCTCCTGATCTTTCACAGTTGTGGCAGCTTCCTCCTCTTCTGGTTCCTCTTCTACCTCAGCTGCTTCATCATCATTTCCTTCTTCGTCGTCTTCATCTGCCTCATCCTCCACTACTTCCTCCTCTTCCTCCTCCATGTCATCTTCCTCTATGTCAGTCTCAGGAGAGGGACTGGGTGTCGGTGGCATCGCTTTTACACTGATTTCAAACACGCACGTTGACACATTAATATGAAAATCATTTGACGGACATGATTTTGAACTTAATTTGGACCGTTTCAAAACAATTTAAGTTGAAAAACCAGAATTTTGTCATATTGAAAGTAGTAATAATGAATATTCCACGACATTTTATACCTGGTGACAATTTTTTGTCCAGCTATGGACACGACCGGTGTTGCTTCTTGAACTGCGTCGGTGGTCTCCGTCTCCCCACGTCCACTCGCTCCCACCCTGCCGGGACAACAGACGTACTCAACCCCACGGAAACGGTCGCCGCATGGCAACAGCATCCCGTAACTATGCAACTCCAGACTGTCAGCTGTGCAGGCCTAGAGAGAGAGAGAGTGTTAAAAAAACACAATGAGTTTTAGTTTTGCCAAGAGAGATGAATTATCCTGCAGTAATGCTTTAAAGAGTTTTCAGTACATTATTTATTTTTCCATTTTTATAATTGAATGCAGGTGCCAGGGACAAAATGACCTAGAAAATTCATAAAGGAAAACCTCGAGTTTTTAAAGACAGATGTAGGATGATGGATGATATTGGATGTAAGAGTAAGAGGATCATAGATCACAGCCGAGGACTTCTGCTATGTACTGTAACTCCCACTAACCATTAAAGATGTAAAGCTATTAAACCTGTATTGCGGTTCTCATTTTTCTCCAGCTTTTATATTTGCCCGCATTGATTTGCGAACTTTCGTTTATTCACCTCTTTGGCAATGTTGTGCCAGAACACGTAACTCTCACAGGAGTCCATCTGCTCCTGGTGCAAGAAACGGCAGCGGTCTGGAACCAGCAGAGCTTCACTTACATATTCACCAACTGAGACAGAGAGAGATGGAGATAAGACATGACAAGACAATATTTGAGCTCTTTAATAAACTAGGATTAAGATAAGGTCTAATTCAATTAAATTGAGTATTTAATTGAATCCAGAGGAAAAAAGTGATGAGGATGTAGATAACTGTGAACGAAAGGGAAGATAAAACTAAAAACAGGTGTGTTAGCGCTTTTCAAAATGCCCACTTGGGCTGATGTGGCAAATTTCATTCGAGGGATCTTTGCAGTATGTGAGCAGAAACCAAGGACAGAGACGATCCATATTCATCTTCATCAGTACTGAGCCAACAGATTTACAGCTGCTTTATTTATAACGCAGCACTTTTGTGAGGTATTGCAGAGTATAGTTATGTATAAAATGCTGTTTTTATATTGTAACTCCTTAATCAAGTTAAATGACACCATGAACATGGGTCAAATTCACACTTGGGGAAATCAACCAAACACAATAAAACAATAGAACCCCAAAACACAATAGAATAATGGATAAAATGGGAATTGTATCGTTTTAAGGAGAACTTTATTGGTGTCATCTGGTATGAGGTGGATTATATTGGTTGTTATTTGGCAGATGAGGACCAATAGAACACCATTAAATCATATTGTAATAATATGCAAATCCAGTCCAAATTATACAACAAAAAAAATTCTAATGGTTTTAACGGAAAAGCTAATGATTCATAGTTGTATTTTAATTGAAACCATTAGCATTTCTGTGATGATTTCTCTGGGGTTCATGTGTCAAACTTGTGTGACTTTCTATTATTCTTGGAACACAAAAGGAACATTTTTTAACATGTTTAAGCTTCAACCCATACAACAAAATCACACAGTAACAACACACTGCTGAGCTCCAAAAAGAATAATAAAACACTTGTATTAATGTTAATGCAAGCAGTGCATTAACAGTGCAAATGTTAATAAATGTAAATGCTATTAAAAATACTTATTCATTGTTAATTATTCCAGTCTGTCATACATTTAACCATCATACGCACTTTGCTTTCCATGTGGGGTTTAGACGTAAAAAAGTGATAATAACAAAAATGGTTTGAAGCAAAATGAGGATTAGTAAATGATGACAACATTTGCTTAACTGTTTCTTTCAAAATCCACCAAACATCCACCAGCTACAGAAAAGAAACACACATATGACTGTTTGCAGTATAATGCACTTAACTAAACAATGATGGACAGCTTAAATGCATGAAATATACATTGAATGCGAGGACTATAACTTACCCAGACATCTGTAGGGCACTACAATGAAGGAACGGGTTTGACAGTGACCCCAGCCCTTCTTACACCAGCCCTGGATGGTCGCTGGAGATGAAGACTCTTCCACGTGAGAGATCTGCAGTCCCGGATACATCTGATACACAGAGAACGACAGACGACCAGACACGACACAACACACACGAGGAGAGAGCCAGGGACATGAATCAGGATCACAACAACTGGAATAAGGCAAGCAGATAAAATAATATTGAAGTAATTTAACATGCAGAAAAGAAAGTATCAAAATCAGGGGATGAGAAGGAACTGGAAACACAGAGGCACAGAGGATTTCAAGATGTCTGCGCCAGATTGTTTTTCTTTCTTCCAACAGCTACAATGTGACAGTGAGATTGATGATTAAGATAAACTTATAAAGTAATAATAAATACTCTATCATTTTATAAGTATATAAGTGTAAATCACTATAAAAAATAGAGTATTGTTGTAAGTGTTATTGTCTCATATCACCAGCAGAGGGAGTCCACGAGTCGCGTGCACTGGGTTTGGCCAATAGGTTACTGCGTTCATTGCGTATGCTCTGCGTATTATTCCAGAATTTACAAAGAATTTATTAACCTTGAGAAAATGTTTGAGGGCATTGTCTCATTCAGCCATCTGTACATATTGAGGGTTGTATTTATGATTCATAATAAAATCATAAATGACGGTGTGTAATAGTTCAGGGTGGGAGAGAGTTGCTATAGGAAACGGATGGAAAGACACACGTATGTTGAGGAATAGGCTATACATGAGGTTAGTCATTTTACTATATATATTAATTCCCATATATAGATCAGATTTGACAAGACAAGGGCATGCAGATATTGTAGATGTTATAAATATTCATTTCTGTCACAAATTAGACGGTTTCCGGCGCGCCAAACAACGTGATGTGGTCCAAACTTAACTTCCGGTAGACCTCCGCAAAAATCACGGCTTAGAAATAACTGTTGCGTAGTTTAAATGTAATTTATTTGATACAATTCTTACACAATAAATTAGTCAATAGTAATATGAGTGAAAGATAACGTACATTATATTATAACCAAAGACCGGAAGTTAAATTCGGGCCAGCGCGTGCGTCCGATGAAATTGTATATAAATCTATTCAAGTATTCCGAATGTGCTAAAATACACAATATAGTTAGGCAACAGCTAACATGTATTGTCAATATTCATCAACCATAAAGAACAAGTAGCATATAAACAATAGTTTGTGTAGAAGCATAAGATCGAATACATTTGTAATAAAAGTGAATTTCCTTAATGTTTTTTATCAAGTAACAATTTTTTTTAAAGCAAAACGCCACTCAAGCCAGTACTTTTGTGACTGCTATGTTCACAATACATAATGTGGTGGTTTCCCGGACAGGGATTTGTTTAAACCAGGACTAGACCTTAGTTTAATTATGAAATTTAACACAGTACTTGTGTGCATTTTGAGACAACACAATGGCACTGATGTATTTTAAGATATACGTGCAAGTTGGTATCAGTTTGGACAGCTCTAAGATTTATAGTCTAGGACTAGTCATAATCCCTGTCTGGGAAACCAGACCAAATTAATGTCACATAAAATTTGCATTACTGAATTCTTAAGAGAAAACATGAATGTTCTAGGCACAGGGATGCATGAAATCCATGAAAACTGGTCTGATAGTGAGGGTGAATGCTTAGAGGCATATGGTGAGGGATTATTATGTTCTAAACAAGCCCTGGGAATGAGGCTGCGGGGCCACTGGCAGACCGCCTGCTAGCATAAACCTCATCCAGCCAGGAGAATGACATATTCTTTGGACTCTTCTTCATTCCATTGAGTGTTTCGATGTCACTCGTGCCAGCCAGCGTACGTACATGCCATCTCGTGCCAGGCTAGAATGTGGGCACAATAATGCTTTTAAAAGCAATTACGCAGAGTGATCGGTTGACTTGTTTATTACAGATTAGCGAACAAAGGGGTGATTTTATATTGCGGTGCTATGGACATCATGCTGAGTCAAGGTCGGAAAAATGCTGCTGACATTTTTATCATAGAGAAACAAAAATTAGACTTTTTAGAAAGACATGGGAGACACAGAGAAAACAAAAATGCTTTAGCGTTGAATAAAGGCTTTGAGTGTTATGCAGTTGTTTAGCCATAAAACACAAACAATTGAGGAGATATACAGTATTGTCATGTTTGGCAACATAGATATAATTGAAGTCCAGGGGAATCCAGAAGGATTTTTCGATCTTGTTATCCTACAGGGATGCAATGTAAACTGGTATTTCACAATTATATTAAAAATCTAACGGGATGCAGGGGAGAACTGTTTTGTAATGTCACTATTCTACAGGGAAAACAGAGAGTGTCGTATTTAGAAAGCAGTCTGGTGAACTAATGAAAAATTGGAGAAAGCAACCGGATAACATTCCTCATCCCTAATTCCCCTAGATGAGACAACGGGGAACGCAAAAACTTGCAATCCTCTTAGGAGAGAATACCGTCACATTAGCGGCACAATATGCTTCAGCCCGCGGCTCTCAGAGCTCATAAATCTTAACCACTGATTGATAGTGAAGAATATTCCCATTATACTGCACATTTAATAAACAGAGTTTTAATACACGAGCCCTGTGCTTGTACATGGACGGTGCAGTTTTACAATGCTAATATTAGATGAGACTGCCCTCTGTGTTCACCTTGAGAATATGCTCGAGTGGAGATTGGGCCGAGGATGCTTGTCCACATAGTAATTAAACCAGTCAGCGTGCATGCAAAATCAGCTGCTATGATGTTCACGGTTTGGGCTTTGGTGAGTTTAATTACATGGAAGTCAAATAAAAAAAGACTAAAAATAGAAGAACATAATGCCAACCTGAATAGAGAACACTGAAAAATAATAACATAACAGAATGTACCATGCTAGATTAGAATAGTAATCCCAAACAAAACAAAACAGAAAAACTAGAAGAAAACAATACAATATAGTAGAATACAAAAAAATCAATAGAATAAAATACAAAACCATTAATAAAGTGAAAAATAAAACGACAATAATGAAAAAAACAATATAAACAAAGAACAGTGCAGAATAGAATGCAATGGAATAGAATAGAATAGAATAAGCACCTCTTGGCAGTATGACAGGATCTTGCTGGGTTGGGTGAAACATCCCTGACGACCCTGAGGATCTGGTTCCCACTGGCCGGTCTCAGTGTTCATGTGTAGAAGCTGACGACCACAAAACATCGCAATCTGAGGTTCTGCCACATGCTGACCACCAACTGGTCCATTCACCTCAGTCATGGCCAAAGCCTAAAAAAAAGAGAGAGATTATGTTGTTAGGGTAGATTCAGTTAAGTCAAACAAACTTGCTTTCCAATATGAAAAAAACATTATATACAGACATATTTTAGGAACTATTTACAGTATATACAACACTACCCTACAATAAAATAGATTTTTGGCAGGGGCCTTTATTCAGGGACCAAACAATGCGTTCAAAGCTCAGGCTTACAATCTTTACACAGGAGGAACTAGATTCATATCAGGGACGGAGAGAAAGACAACACAATAGGGGTGGGCGATCTGACGATCTTAAATCGTGATCGATCTTGAAGGCATCCTCAATCCACTTTCCAACGAAATATTATACAACATATATATTTGATAAAGCAATTTGTGGTTTTCTTGTTGTAAATGGATCAAGTGAAGTTTACTTTAATATTTACTATAGTAAGGTTCAAAAACACTATATTATCTAGGAATTTACTCCAGTTTACTATAGGCCTAGTAAATATTCTAGAATAGGCTACTGTGTTTTTATGTGGGAAAATAGCAAAAATTGACAACACAGAACAATAAAAATGATATGGCCCTTATTGATGCATTTGTATATAACATTCTTTGTTATCAACCAGTCTATTTAAAGCGTTGGGTGAAAAAAATCAATTCACATATTAATCGCGATTCAGTCCTCTAGCGATTCTTATCACTTCACAGATTTCAAAAATCGATTTTCTAGTTAATATAACAATTGTTGATGTTGTTGGAAAAAAAGGCGTAACGTTTTAGCGAGAGCGGTGCGGAGTCCGGAGAGTCGAGAGACCGCACGCCTTCAGCTCGGCAACAGCGATGGCGGGGGTAAAAGAAATACACCCCGTCCCATTTTGAGAGATATTTGAGAAATATTTCGGATTTTATCAACTCTATGGTAAGAAAGAACTTGACAAGACATATGCAATATGCAGTCTTTCCAAAGCGAAGATGAAGTACTTTAAAAACACTAAACGTAAAGACTCGCATCGAACGCCATCATTCCAGCAAAATGGAATAAAATCTAAACATACATCACATCGCATTTTGAGGAAAAATCGTTATTATAAAATCGTGAATCGATGACCTCGAGATTTGATATGAATCGAATCGTGAGATACCAAAAGATTCCCACCCCTACTATTTATGTGGTGACCTGCATTTGTGTTCTTTTTAAGATGATAACAGATGTTTTATACTTGTGCTACCTGTGCAACTGTTTGGCCTGTGCTACAAAAACTGAAACCTCTGTAGCACCAGTGCTCTGTGCAAAAAGCTATGTATTTTAATTCAGTTCGAGAATCGTTGTTATGAAGATCGTGATACGATCACAAATTGTTAAGCACCATCTTAGCTTCAAAGTGGCCTACATGTGCAATAAAAGCCTGGCTGACCGTTATTACTGCAAAACACAGCGATGAGAACACTGAGGCCAAAGAAATTCAGAGCGATAGAGAAATGGAAAGTACAGGACGAGCAGAGACACAAAGACAAGGAAGAAAGGAGCGATCAGCTGTTATCACTGCTCTGACAGCAAGAAAGAAATATAACATGGAGAGTCATTATTGAATTTTAAATTGAGGCAGAAAGCCAGACTTACTGATAACTCTAAATGTACCTTATCTATCTCCCATCAGATTACTGTGTGTTGGTTAAAGAGAGAGAGAGAGATTGAGTTTCTAGACGATATTTTGAAAACCACTGGTAACCAAACAACAATGGACCCCATTGACTTCCCTTGTTTGGACACAAATTATACATTTCTCAAAATATAGGACAGTATGATAGTGCGCCATTTCGAACACTCCCACTATCCTGAAATCCTTCGTGTCTGTTTCTCTTTCACATTACTCAGTTTCATTCATTTCCTCCACTCCCTTCCCCCTCTCCGTTCTTTCTCCTCCCACCCTTTCTTTCCCTGCCAAAGGATGTTGGTATCGATCTGAAATCCTGCAGAAAGGCCCGGGGGACGATCACGCTAGCAGAGCAAACAGTAACCCAGCGCTAAAGTCAGGTGTTAATACAAGCTCATTGACCATCGGGTCATTTGAGTACATCAACATAGAAGAGAAAACAAGAGATCAGAACAGAAGAGAAAAATCTAATCAGGGGAGGGGCTTCATTTCATCTGGTTATCGCTCTATTTAAAGCTCAATAGCTCCAGGCGGCGCGCTTACATTGTCTCTGCGCTGGGTTACATAGATGTAGTTTCCATGTTGTATATTATGTGCATATCATTTGTTCTGGTCCACGGACAGCATTTACCCTCATTTAGCACATGCTTTATTCACACAGAAATGAAATGAGACAGTAGGTCTTTAGCTCACGGCAAATACGTAACTATTTTACTACTAATAGGCAAATTTTTGCTAATCCATATGATTTCGTACAAAATATGATTTGTAAATTTTAAATCCATATGTTTTTGATCCAGTGACATTAGGGGCGGGTTTCAGAAAAGTTTTTTTCTAGTAATCGCACGTTTGAATCACAACATACAAATTCATAAGCCACCTCATAAAATCTTTACGAATTCCCATGACATCAAGTTGGACATACAATTGAGGTCATTTTAATTTAGAAAGGTCACAGTTACATGAAAACAAAGATCATTTCCTATCAAATGCTTATAAAAATCAATAGCAATTATTACAGAAAATTGTAAACTTGATTCCTATATAATTTTGCACAATTTAAAGCTCCGATCCATAGCTCTTTTGATTAAACATTAGAAAAAAAATATGTTTTTTATTGAGCAATGAACAGTTTTTGTTTATTTTAAATCAAAACCAGTATTTCCAAACGGCCTGTTCACCTTTGGTAATGATTTACAATTGTATATGTTTGTTCGAATAGTGATTTAAACAGAGGTGGCAATAAAGAGGCAAATGATTAGGATTGGCGCTTTGAAGGGAAAGTTCAACCAAAAATGAAAATTCTGTCATGAATTACTCACCCATAGTTGCTCCAAACCTGTATACATTTCTATGAACGGTTGAATACAAAGAAAGATATGTTTCCAAATATCATTATATTTCATTTTTGGGTGGGGCATTACTTTAAAGTGAAATATTTGAGGCAATTTCAGTAAATGAATATACACAACATTCACCACTGACAGATGACGCAGAGCTGCTTTAAAAATAGAAAATGACTGCGTCTTACAAAGCATCATTGGGTTTGTCTGCATTGAACTATTTCATCCTAAATGTCTAAACTGGAGTACATTTTCATGCGCACATAGTCTGAATTAAACAGAAGCAGCACTTTAAATAGAAATTGTTTAATAGTCTCCTTAATAGACACCAACTGTATGTTGTGTCATTTTAACCCGATCTCAAGAACAAAAAGCAAGAATAGTGAATTTGTATGTGAATTGCACAATAAGATACAAATACTTGAAATAAAAGCCACGATTCCATATCTACTTCTAATTGAGGCGAAAGCTAATTGCTTCTGTTTGGTTAGATTTGTTTAAGTACATTATACATGTGAATGAATAACCTTTGCATACTTCATAGTAATTCCAGTTTTCTATTCTATCCTCAAGCGACAAGAATGTCCTCTTCGATGTATTTATATTTCTGTTCTGCTCGTTTCTGTGGCCGGGTGAATTATTATGACTAATAAAAACAACCCACAGTAACATGTGATTATAACACCAGACACTCTGTGCGTCAATTTCGAGTATGATTTAGTATGCGTGGATTTTGAGTGGGAGTGCGGTGAGGTTGTACAGCTCCTCACTTGTGGGTGGAAAGACGCAATCAAAGTAAAAAAACAGCTCTTAGAAGCTCTGCACGGCTCTTTCAAACACCAAAGTTTACCGCCTTTCAATGTCATTCCGGTGAGGCCACCAATCTGGCAACCCAGGCAAAAACACTAACTTTAATCTTCAATGATAGACGGAGTGAGTGACAGAAGAGACACACAGCACTCAGGCAACCAATTAGAACAGAGATGCCCAGGGGAAGAAGAGAAAAAGAAGGGGGGGGGTTGAAAGCGATCAAAGGGAAACCTTGCCTCTGCTGGCCAATGCGAAAACGTTTGAAGTCCTAATTAAAATTTATGAGGAAATAAATATATAAATCTGAGCCGTAAATATACAATAAATATAGCGGGCCGGGAGGAGAAAGCGGGTTTAGTGTGGAGATGAGAATATAAGGCAATGCCATTAGGAAGCTGTTGGATTAAAAATGTTGGAAAAAATCTCATCAGCCCTTGACGAATGGGTTATTATAGCTTCTGCACAGAAGTTTCACTGAACCCGGGTTCATGACCTTGTGCTTAGTCAACACTGAGAACTACAGCTCTCGACTGCTCATGAATCTGTCTGCGAGCAATTAATCATCTGTTCATTTTATTTTGGTGAGAAATATGACACAAAAATACTTCTATTACAAAGAAAAATGATTTATTTGTTAGCCTGGACACATTTTTACGCTATCTAGAAGGACTATGAGGCAAAATCGAAAGACTTCAGGATGCAATAACCATAGAAATGTTTTATGCAAATGTTACCAATAACAAATGTAAAAAAAAAAAAACTAAACTTTACTATTAGTCACATTGTAATTATAAACAAAACAAATGTGAATCGGACAGAACTTTTATTAACACATCCATAATTTCAATATACTAAAATTGGTTGTACTGCGCTATAAAAAACAAGATCTTTTTTATTATATTTTACTTGATTATTCAGTTAAGTCTGCGTAATACTAATTTAATAAGAAATCATACCTTAATAATTCCAAAAATTATTGCTGTCAAACGATTTATTGTGATTACACACACACATACATATATACATATTTTGGCAATATTAACATAATGTATTTACTTATAGTTACCAATTATGTAAATGATTTATGTATGTTTATTTATTAGTATATTTTTCTTAAATATATGCATTCATGTGTATGTTTTTATAAATTACAAATTATATGCACAGCACATAGATATATCTCATAGACACAAACCTTTATTCTGGATGCAATTAATCGTTTGACAGCCCTATAAATTATAGTAAATAAATCATAAAATTATTATAATTATATCTAATCATTTAAATTCAAGCCCGTTGAAATGAATTGTTTTTAAAGTCTGGTAGCTGAAATCCATTATTATACAGAAAAACTAATAAACATGCATAAAAGAATCAGTTAATCTTCATAATTTGATAGTCAAATCCTCAAAGCATCTTGTAATTCTGTGGGCGCGTTCTTTGCGAGCCTGTTTGCAACAAATCCGCGTTCATTGACACTTTCCACTTTGAAATACAACACAGGTAAATGTGCTGTATTCCTCCCACGCCGAATTACAGCGATGCCTTGAAGTTTATATGGAGGCATTAGACCGATTAGGATCACACAGTTTTCAGACCTCTGATGTGGTTTTAAACAGCATGATCCAGGGGCCATATGGGCTTTTCTACTATATTTCAGTCTGCTCTGATAATGGAACGAGATATTTTTTTTTACTCGAGGAAGGTCATAGCCACACGGGAGGCTTCCGGACATTCGAGACGATAACCTGCGCGCTCTTCACCGCCCCCATCTAGAGCTCTTAGTTCCATATGCACACATGGCGCAAACACACACTTGGAAACACACACGCCGGAGATCAATATCCTGAACTGCTCAACGCTCCTTCGATCGATATCAGTGCATGAGGAGCCCTGAGGTCTGATCTAAATCACGCACACATGCAAAGACAGAAGGCTTGATATATACAGTCTATGGGCTTAGGTTAGCATGACTCCATGCTGTGCATTGTGCGATTCATTCTTGGATTGTGGTCAGAAAATGACCACTGTTCCCCTTAAAAATAGAATTAAAATAGAAATAAATTAATAAAAAGCATACATTGGGTATGAAAGAAATGACTATTCGCCCTAATTTAAAGCATGCTATCTGAGTCTGTTAGATCTCTTGCTGATGGCAGATGTCATCTAAAAAAAGGCAACGGCAAAGCTGAAGAGAAAGCTTTTTTGCTCTGTGCTGGAGGTGCTACTAAAATAAGTTGCAGAAAACTGAAAGGTGCATGTAAACAACCAACAGCAGATTCTCCTGCAGGTAGCAACAACAACACTGCATTATTAGATACGAAAAGAAAGCTGATATCTGATTTAATTTTTCCTCTGAGGCACAAGGTGAAGTTAGCACGAAACCCATGGGAAAGCAAAATCAGATCTCGTTGATCTTCACTTGTTTCTCCTTGACAGCACGGAGGCTAAGCTGAGATCAAATGGAGACTTCTTCCAAGGTTTCTCCTTTTATGTTATTCTTTAAGAATCTTTACAAACAAAAGAGCTGCATTAGAAATTTTCAAACATCAATAGCTCTGCTATCATAATAATTTTGATTATTAATTTATACTCTTAAAAAGGTCGTTCAAAAGGTTCTTCGAGGAGAAAAAAGGTTCTTGAGATTAGAAAAAAGTAAGAAAGAGATGGTTCTTTAAAGAACCTTTGACTGAATGGTTTGTTGTTGAACCAAAAATGGTTCTTCTAGGGCATCGCTGTGAAAAACCTTTTATGCACACTGTAAAATAAAATACTGGTACTGGTAGAAAAGTACCAGTATATTATCCTTTATTTTACGGACATTCCCGTTAATGCTAAAATGTAATTTAATGCAGTGCAAAATGTAAAATACAGTTAAAACTGTAAAAATGTATATTGTGCCCTATTTTTTTCTAAGAGTGTACCGAATACGGAAAGAAGACCACTCAGCGATAAAAAATTCCCCTGTGAAGGAAATAATATAAAAATGCATTATTTTTCAAAATGGTCTTTTGTTCGAGATGAAAACACCGCTAATGATCCGCATCAAGATAAAACGCCAGCATCTGCGCACAGCTCTCTATGAAAAGTATTGCATTTTATACCACGAAAATCCCATCAATGGAGATTTAATCAATGTTTTATTTTAACAGACCGCACCATCTAGCAAATGTAATAAGGTTACGTTCTGATTCATTCCATTACGTTTAGTTCAAATCAGTCCAAAGGCTTTATTATCCATTAGCTTTAAAAACAGACGATTATATATTTGACTCATAATGCACAACATTCAACATCCACCGATTAAATGTTGTTAAATGAACCCTGCATTCACAAACAACACCAGATTTTATTGTTCTGTTTTGAATGAGCATGCCAACACGGCATTGTGTTTATGAACTGCACGTTTTATTTTTCTGAGGGTCGGGATGCTGTGGTTGATTTTCCCATGTCAAACAGAAGCCCAGCGAACTGTCCGCTTCTGTGCGGCTCATCTAGGCAGAGAGCGAATGTTTGTCTGCTGCCCGAGACAAACTCTTTAATTGGAGAGTTAGAACGGGGTACCAGACTTCATATACTGTAACAGATGAGGAACAGCAAATACACACACACACACACACACATCCGACTTGGTACAAGCACTCATCCAAACCTCTAATCTAAACAGTTAACAAACACATCACTTCATTTGATGTGGGAGAAGCTGGTAGCAAGACTGCTTGACATGTTAAACCTATATATATATATTATGATTTACATTACTATTATTATTAAAGTCTTATGAAATCAAATTGTTATGAATATGTGAGCCTTATGAGTGTCTGTTGTCCAAAACACTGACAGAATTTGCATTTAAGCAAAACTTGCCGTCTCTCACTTGTATCAATACAGATCAACAATTTTCATGACATCATTCTGCACTTCACCTTCTCATCAGATTCCATGCTACGAAGTAAACTAAATGCTATTGGTCGTTTTAAAAGTGGGAGGAGTTACTCCATATGTCCCACTTTCCATTTCAGTAGAAATGACGCCATCGCATCAAACAAAGCTGTGCATTTCAAGGCACTTCAATGGATCTTAAAAGATTGACAGAATAGCCATCTCCATCGACCCCACAGAGGAAAAACGGGTTTGGAGACATTACTAAATTGCACTGCATAAACATTTATAAACTGCACAAACATGTATAAGGAAAATTAACAGGGTCAATTTGGATATACATTTAATGAAGTGTGTGCTCGATCAAAAAAACATATCAGAAAAATATATGTAAAGTCGGCACACAGAAGCTCCAAAAATATATATTTTTTTATAATAATAGACATCCATAAAATGTGATGTTTCGAGCATGCTTTTAAAGTCTATTAAAATATATATTTTTTGGGAGCTTTGGTGTGCTGACTTAATATACATTTTTCTGATATATACATTTTATTTTAAAACAAAGATATTCACCAGCATACGAAAATGAACTATGCTTATTTGTACAGTCAATGCTTATTTTTAGACAAAATGTTACATGTTTTCTGATTAAAACTCTCTGCGCACTAAATAAATGTACATGACTAAAGTATTGTTCCTTGAGCTCATGTGCTCGTGTCTGTACCAACACACAGGACAGTTGATTTAGTGTTTCACTCTCTGATTATATTCTACACCAGCCACGGTCCCTGGTTGTGGATGCAGAATGACATCATACCCACCGATGATGCAATGGTGAAGAGCTGCTGGGTAGGACGCCAGTCTATCATGTGTCACCTTTTAACAAGTCAACCTTCTTTTCCATCCATCAGACCTCCCTGCAGTAAATACAAGTTGTCTGTGTGTGTGTGTTTGTGTGCTCGCCTGAATCCTCCATTCATTAGAAATGCAGTCATCTCTGTTCGTGCCCGTACACCATGCTTCATTGTTGTCATGAGACTGTCAGTCGAGATTAGATTGTCAGAAAATATGGACTGTGGTACCTTTACAGTTATTTGGCCCCGCCAAACAGGAAAATTCGGAGAATTTATATTTGTGTATTGGATTTAGAATGAGGAAACGTTTATCGTTTGTTGGGAGAATCTGAATTAACCTTAAAGGGAAAGTTCACCCAAAAATATTGTCATCATTTCCTCAACTTCTTGATATCAAACGTGCACTTTCTTTCTTCTGCAGAACAAACCATTTTTTAAAGAACCGAACAACGGCAGTACCCGTTGACTTGCGTTTGTTTTTGTGTCGTTACAAAAGAATTGAATAGGGACCACAGGCTTTTGGTTACCGACATTCTTCAAAATATTTTCATTTGAGTTCTGCAGCGGAAAGAAAGTCATATAGGTTTGAAATGACGACAGAATTTGGATGAACTATCACTTTTAATATTTAAATTTGGATCAAAATAAGATTCACTGCCGAACCACAATGATGTCACCATGTAATTATGATATTACATAAATACACACACAAATCAAACTGCCGATGCTCTCAGAAGCTTTTCGTCCCAGGATATCTGCCAACTCTCGTCAGTATAACACGACAAGTTCTGGCAAGCCAGGAAGTGTCCCTGGAACCCTTCTTCCTTTGGCCCAGCGGTACCGGGTGCTTTTGCCGCAGTTTTAGGGCAGAAATAGCAACAACCCCGCGCAAAGCGCACACAAGCTCGCACTCAAGTTCTCGTGTTTTGAAGGACAGATGGCCCCGTTAGCGGGTGGCTGCCCGGCTCTCCAGCTCCCCTCCGCCCATGCGCTCGCTCACACGCTTTCTGCTGATGTCAACCTCTCCACAATCTGTCCGCCACACCCTCTCTCTCTGTGTCTTTCTTCCCCTACCCATCACCCCCCTTCCAGACTTAATGCGGCCCTTACATGATTCTGGTGCATTCATCATTGTAATCATGCAGATAAATTATTCAGCACTCGGCCTCATTTGCCTGCCAGCTCTTGATTATAAGAGCTAGGAGTCAGATGGGTCCATCCGCTCTTGGAGGTGCTGAAGGAGCCCGAACGGTTTTGGTTCAGTCTGAGCAACAAGCGCTGACGCTAATTGTACGCCCCATGCTAATCGCACTCTGTAATTAATGTTAGTGAAAGGCAACGAGCTGTGCAGCCATCAATTCTCACACTTGGCTGGTGTGAGGGGTGGACAACGCAGCGGAAAATGAGATGTTAAGGGGGCGAGGAGTTGAATATCCTCTGCATGAATTTCCCTGAGGATTTATGCTGGTTTGGATCTTGAAACATACAGTGAAGCTGCACAGCCGTAATGGGTTTTCTGGCGAAGCTGGTTGACCAAAAAAATCTCGCTGGTTGATATAGTATATCATACCATTAAATAGGAGTTTTGTGGTTATTGGGTCCCTGAGGAAAATGAACCATGGTTTTATTTCAGTAAAAAAAAAGTGAAAGTGTCTTAACGTTTTAGCATAGTTCAACCTTTGTAGCTGGGTAGTTGACAAACATATACCGTAAATGTGTCCTATGGTGTGAATGCAAAAAATAGAAAAAAACGAACAATGAAAATAAATCTCTCTTAAGCTATTTTATATTATAAATATATGAAAATAGATATTATTAAACGTTTGTTTTCAAAAATGTTGCTGTCACATCAGAGGACACAAGTTCAGTAAATTTTTAACAGCTACCCAGCTATTACGTTTTACCCATAGACTGTATAAAATATAGACGTTGTGTAAGTGACTTCACCCATAGGTTTGTGAAGAGTAAAAATGAAGTTGTCGGTTGACATTTAAACATTTACAGCGGTTTACAGCTTACTCTCGAGGTAAATTACCAGACACTAAATGGACACCTGTCACTCATCAGGCTGTAAACATCTTTTTTAGTGCTGTAAAGTTGGCCATTTTAACACGGGGTTTAATGAGATTCTGCTCTGTTTTGAAGCCAGCCTCTGGCGGCCGTTCCATGAATTGCAGTTTCAGTCACTTCCGCGTTGGTTTCACGAAAGAGACCGGAAGATTGCCCCTTGGTTTTACCATAACTACAACCAAAGATAATACATATAGTAAAAAGATGCGCGACTGCCTTTACAATTAATTGAGAGGAAAGCAACGCTCAATATGACCACTACAGCTAAGAAAGTCCTGCCTCCCAGTACAAAAATTCAAGCATCAATTGATAAAGACTGAAAATTCTCTGGGTTGGGGCTCTTGTGTGGCGCTTGCCTGCCTGTGGGCAGTTGCTGAAGCTACATCGAAAAAGGTGATTTTTTGCTGTTTTTATGGTACAGTCCATATTAAGTTTAATGATTGATCGAAAATATGCCATTTGTTTGTGATTTTTGATGGCGATTGTAGAAATATTTGCCTTCCACCATTTGAAGAGATAGGACTTGTGACTTGATATGATGTAAATAACTGTCCAGAACTGTCAAACATGGCCGCCATGTGGCACGACTTCCGTAAACGGACTTTGCTAGAATATGACTTAAAATACTACATCAAATAGGGTTTAAAATCATTTCTAAAAACAATATTTTTTATATTAAAATAATAATTCATACGTTAAAATAACATTTAAAATGATATGTGACCCAGTTAGTGAAGACCCAATCTGTGAAAATCCAGCTAAAGACATTTTCTTGTGTTTTACATCAAACCATTCTTCATGATGTAAAGAACATTCTGCGAAAATATACAGTAACATATCATTCATATTGACTGAATACGGTAATGCCAAAATTGAAATCCTAGTTAAACTTATTGTCGAAATCAAACTTTGATAGTTGTTTAACAGTTTTCACAGGCTGGGTTGCATATTTAGAAACAAATCGGGTTAAGTTGAGCTCCCCGGTTGAGAAATACCGCTCTAGAACAAGAAACCAGCAAAAGCAAGTAGCAAATCACGTAAATGGCCAACGTAACAAAAGGTTATTGGCTTTTTAAAGAAAAATGCCCTTCAAAATGTTCTGCCCCTAAACATGTCTCAACAGTAAGTGCATTTATACATTCATGAAAACTGCACTCAAAACCAGCCTAATGGGGCCCAGCATCTAAGACACAACATCATATTCACTGACCACCTTTATGTCAAGGTAAACTTCTTTTTCTCATTGCAAATTCGATTGTTTTCAGGCCTGTTTGTTTTGCCCTTGACAAACAGTGGGTTAAAATGCGGCAGGGTCTGCACGGACACTCATCACTCACGGTCTCATCAGTCCAGATTAGCTGATCTGAAGCTCCAGCTGCCAGAATGGAGAACAGATGGCGGATGATGGGTGACCCCTGCAGGGGCTCTTCTGGGACGGGGTAAGCACACTAGAGATGATGAACCTTTATACTTCTGGGCGTGTAAGGGTGCACTCTCATTTAATCATTCATTAAGAATTCATCAAGATATCCAGTTTTAAAGCAGTAGTTTGCATAAACATGATGGTTCTTACATTGTTTACATCACAGGCCTGACCCCGGCATCTTCACGAATGGGATTTGAAAGCTGCAAGGAATAATAAATGTAACCCTTTATAAAAATGAACTATATTAAACATAGTTTTTTGTTTTATCAGTAGTAAAAATTGACAATGGTCTCGCAACAACCTGTTTTAAAATTACCAGTTTTAACTGATAACCAATTGTACGGTATAAATATGTATTTACTAGTATACCAACATTGTCAAGAGGGTGAGTCCATTTTGCGGTAAAGTGATTCTTTAAATGATGATATGTTTCTGCATGTAATGACAAAATGTTGATTTTCGAGTGATCAATACGTTTAACACACGTGGCATAATTGTGGTTATTTGAAAAGTAAAACTTCTGACCAAAATGTAAAATGATGAATAAATGCTGAATATAAATGAGTCATACTGTCCAGTGTCCAGATTATGCCCTGAATTACTGCGTGTTTGTGGGCCACGAAGTCGTGACTGAAGTCCTGTCCTCCGCGAGAGATTCACAACAAACCATGTGAAGAAAAACCCACGGTGTGTAGCCAGAGATCTCCCACGTAGCCTGTGAGCTAAACCACGAGAATAGTCCTACCGGACTGAGATACTTCAACACCTACGTTGGTCCAGATGGGTACCAGCAGTGAGAGCTGAGTCACAGTCAAACCACACGGTGGACCTTGAAAAACAGACCCCGGTTATAATATACAAACAATCTACAGGAACAGAAGGAACACGTTTTGTGCATTCAGCTGCTCCACTGCCGCATATTCACGACTTGATAAATCAAACTCGCTGATGTATGACTCACTATTCCTCCCCTTTCAAACTCAATTTTTTTCTCAGTTGTCACCCATCTTTCAGTTGCTAACAGGCATTAAAGCTTTTGTCCATTTCACTCGAAAGTGGGCTGCTTCTTTTTATAGCTTAATTGCAAGAACATCATCCACAGCATCAGCAATCTTTTTTTGACAGACAAAGAGGCTTTTTCATTTTCTAAATTCAATTACTTCTACTCAGATAGAGGCACAGTTCACAGTCAAGCGCTCTTGATGAGACACGTCGTCTGTTTTGGAGTCTTTTTGATGAACAAACGACGTCCAACTGGCTCTCAAAAAATCTCAAGTTAAGCTTTACTTGGACGACAACTGTAACTTGCGACTCAAAAAGCACAAAACCCTTAATGAGTTTCTACTTCACAGAAATGTCTAACTGCAGTTACAACATGAACTTTTCTGTGGACAATGCGACCTGTGCTTGTTGCTAAGGGGTTACGAAAGGCTTTTGGGTGGTTGCTAGGCAGTTGCCACTTAGCACATATCACTATTGTAAGTACAGTGGTTAAATACGTTGGTTAGTTACCATTTGGAAGTTGTGTTTGATTGTCTCACACAGTCATAAACAGATCCGTAAACATTTTGTTCTCTCCCACTTGCCTGTTATTCAGAGCAATGAGTCACCGGACTTCGCCACATGAAGTGGGCAGAAAAACTCCTGCTGTTCTTTGCTTAAACAAAGGAAGTTGTCTCTGACGTTTACATTTCAACAAGGGGTTGCAAGCAGCACATCACTGATACTGAAGAGAAACAACTACTAGCTCATGAATCTAACACATTCACGTTCACACTAAAGACTTTAATCAACACCACAGATGTCAATCAGAGCATGTAGCTGTGCATTTCAGAGGATATTTTTAAAGCTTTTAAAAAACAAAGGTCCATGAAATTAGAAATTTTGTGGCATCTTGTGGTGAGGTTGCGAATTGCAACCAATGGCAATGAACTTTTCAATGAACTACAGTGGTTGAGACGGGACAAAAATGTCGACATGTTTTCGATTCTTTGCCGAAGGAAATAACGTATTTAGGAAAAAGGGAATGTAGAAACAACATGGCGAATTCCATGTAAGGCGACCCGCGGTGTCAGGATACAGTAGAAGTAGGTCACTCTAAATCATAACGCTTTATTTTGTAAGGCCTTTATATACCTGCTGCTGTTTGAATTCTACATTTTTTTATTTCTTCTACTCCTTCCACTAATGTACTAATAAAAAACATTTACATTTGGCACTCGGCATGCAAAACCCACCAACGCAATGCTGGGTGAACGCCAAAGGGTCGCTATGTGGTTGCTGAAATGATACAAGTGGTTCTGCATGGCTGCTAAGGTGTTGCTAAATCACTGCTCAATTGCCTACGTCTAAAAGAGAACACCATCAAATTTTGTGTAGATGTGACAAGGAGTCACAATATAATTCCCTCGATATAATTCTGTTGGGCTTTTTCCATCTGTTTTAGAGAAAAAAAGAGCAAACCTATTCTAAATGATCTGCACAATTTACACAATTATAACGCACATACCACAAACACTTATCATAAGATCAGCAATAACAGCAGCAGAGCTTACACATAATATTAAAGATAAAAGGACTATAATCAGCATTCATGATGTTCTGATGCCACCTGCACTAGAGAGAAATACACCTGCTGACTGGGATAATATGCCAGCCAGTCAAACTCAGAATCAACCCCCCTGTGAACACAGTGTTTATGTAAGTCTTCTGTTTTTCAAGCCAATCTATGGCATATTACCCCAGACAATCTTTGGAAAGGATTTGTAGAACTTTGACGTCACATACTGTATAACCTTTTCCAAGCACAGCGACCCTTGCTTGGAAGTCAACAAATACACATTTGTTTAAATAAATATAACATTGATGTCAGGTCAGAGGCAGCAGCTGCACATGCATGTTTCAATTGATCCCTTTTCTACATTTCAATTGTTCCTTTTCTGCCAAAGCAAATCAGTGTATCTGCCATCTGGAAGCTTGCCACTGAGATGTGACTCTATATCCAGTGTGAAATCACTAATCCTGCTTTGGAATCAGTTTCGTGTTCGGGTTATTGCAAGAAAAAATGGATTTACAAAGATAATGTGATATTTTCCATGCATTTTATTTTTCTCTAATGTGTATGAACACATGTGTATTTGTTCATTTCAAAACCATTTTATCAAATCTTTTGTTTTTGTCTATTTGAACTAACTTTCTTTCTTTTGAGAAACAAAACAGCTTAAGTGAACACAGTGGGTGTTCATGAAAGGTTTTTATTGCCATTAATTTTCTTTTCCATTAACAGAAATGCAATAAAATATATAACTATCTTTAGAGGTGTATTCATACCTTACATAGTGAAGAGTTATGTTTTAATTACCTTATAAGGAGTTATTTCTATGTACATACAATACGGGTCACCTTACATGGAATCCGCCATGTTGTTTCTACAGAAGCCCTAAACGGACAAACTACAGAGCACGTTTCGTAAATATGTTATCTACTTCGGCAAAGAAGCGAAAAAGTGACAACATCTTAGTTCTGTGTCAGCCGCCGTAGTGCTTCGAAAGGGAGGGGTGGAGTTAGCCATTGGTTGCAATTCGCAGCTTCACTGGTAAATGCAGCAAAATTTCAAACACGGGACCTTCACAGGTTAAAGTCACAGAATAAACATCGCATTCACATGGAAGAGATGTAAAAGTGCTCTACGAACTTTCTAAACAGAATCACCTGTAAAGAGGGTGCAAATATCCACACCTCATCAAAAGCGAACACGTTTTTCTCATTTCTGTTTTTCCGCCCCGAGCCAACGTGCATTCCACATGGGAGCTTGTCACGATTCAAGCTATTTTTCCTCATCGCCATTTCTATGTAGTATGAGTGTAAAATCAATATAGTCCTACAACAACAACCCGTCCTCACCGTTTCTTAAACAGCGGTCGCCTGTGATGTTTCTGTATCATCAGCTTATATGAAACTCATCTTTTATCCTTGAGATCTTTTGTTTCCTTTTAAAGCAAATTTGCATGTCACAGTCTTTTGTATTACCCTCTCGTCGTTTCCCTACACTCTCGCCCTATGTTCTCCACACGTCTCCACATCTGTTCTTTGTATGAGGCAGGTTGCAGGCTGTCCCCGTGGAACGACTTTGCATAAGTACGTGTGCGTGTTATAGATCAGATGTTGACAAGGCTGCAGTGGGTCTAGGCTTGTGTTTAGCTTCAGGCCAGTGGCTGTGTACGGACAGACATCCACAGAGAGAATGTTTTATTCTTTCCAACATCTAACCTGGCTCTTCACCTTCCACATGGGCTCACAGAGGTGGATTACAGCCTAATGAAAGAAGGTTCAGCAGTTTACTACAGCCAGGTGATTTTGACATAAGCCAATAAATGTTGGTTCTAAAACAAAATATCTTTAACAATTAGTATTCACTACCTGTACTGTGAAACCGGGGAGATGATAGAAATGAATGATAACCCTACTGAAAAAAAACTATCTCAGAAATTTCCATTAAAATACCAATATGAACCATTTCAAAAGTCCTATTTGTAGTATGTTTTGGGAATTATTCATTCTAAAAAATATATAAACCATTAAAGTTGTAATGGCTTTGATGGTTTTAAAGCGATTTGTATTGGTTTTAATGGAAACTATAATGGTTCTACTGGTGTGTGAACAAGTCTATTTGTGGCATGTTTAATTCTACTGGAATAATGCCCAAAACACACTAGAAAAATGCATTTTGAAATAGTTTTAATGGAAAAAGCTATAGGTTCATAATGGTATTGTAACGGAAACCAATAGAAATTCTCTAATGGTTTCTATAGTGTTGTTTAAGCAGGGTAAATACATCGAACCAATAGAACCCTTTACATACCAGTAGACACCATTATAGTTTACATTAAAACGATACAATTCCAAAAATGACTATTAAATCCATTACATTTTCTATTGACTGAGTTCTATAACTTTTTTTCAACCCTGCTTATAGAAATTCTTATGGTTTACAACAAAAAAAACATTACAAACCATTAGCTTTTTCCATTAAAACCATTACAAAATGCCTTTTTGTAGTGTGTTTTGGGCATTATTTCAGTAGGATTTAACATCCCACAAATAAAATCCATCACATACCAGTAGAATCGTCACAGTTTCCATTAAAACCAATACAAATCCATTCAAAACAATTATAACCTACAGTAACAGTCTAGTAGCAAACTAAAGATCTCACATTTTCTTTCATATAAAACTGGATGAAAAAAACAATCAAAGAGATTCTAAAGTTGTTCTGCTGAATTCAAATCCCAAGGTATTACTATGACGGATTTAGCTGACTAACACACTGCTGTGAAATAAAAATACACTATATTACACTACTACAGTATACTCTGCATTCATTTACAAATCCACCGGCGACCCACCAAATCCACCATCCACTATGCCGTAGCTGTGATGTCTGGATTCTCAAAGCGGGTGACAGATCGTTGAGATTATAAGAACTTCTCAAAGTGTGATGCTCGGATGATCCTGTTTTATCCCTGATGGGATCCCAATGATGGGTTTTCCCTTCCTTGAGCTACACCTTCATCTTTGTTTGCTCGAAGTGGAAAATTTCCACGAGGCCCATTAACCCCACGCATGCATTATGGCATGTGCGCTGACACATTTTATCTTTTTATATCAACGCTTTCATCTGATCTGGTTACTAGCCCATCCCTCCCCCCATTGTAAGCTTTCTTGCTTACATCAAACACTTCTGCGTATATTTTTTGCCACTCCTTCCCCCATTTCTTTACCTCTTGCTCTCTCTTTCAGGCAGCATCACTTGGCCACAGAGGCTGGTTGCTGTGGCAACATCTCCCAACGGAGCTGGCTACCTTCCCTGTTACCGTAGCAACTGGTTCCCTGTAGGATTCCAAATGAACCTCTCTCTCTCCTTCTCTCTCTCTCTCTGTCTCCTTACCATAATTGAACAGAAATACGTTTCCCTGGCTGCTTTATATTCAGTAGGTCTAACATATTGCCCAAAGAAAAGCTAATTTAGCACAGCGGATTAGAACCATTGACATTGTTTGTTTGAATGACATTGCTCCTGTAAGACGATTAGACACACACATTTACACATGACGTCACAACAACACAACAGCTAGTGACATAATTCCGTACTCACGAGCCCAGTCAGATAACGTCAAACAATCTCAAGTTCCTAAATGGATTTTACACTAAATCTCTGCATCTTCAAATGGTACAAACTGTACGATGCTTTTGACAAAAACCTGTTTCACTTTAGGTGCTTGGTTAACGCTTACAAAGTTTATTTACTAAATTACACAGATTGCTCCAATATCGTCTCTATATCTCTGCTATCCTCTATGATGTGCTGCCAAATTGTCTTTATATGTGAAAAACAAGGCAGTCCAGCCAGACTCATTAATATTCATATACATATTCATCACAGACCATTAGCGAGTCATATTACCCATGTCTTTAAATTCATGTTCTAAAGATCCTCTAAATTGAAAAGTGTAATTGCAGCTTTAAGCAGAGATTAAGTAGTGCTTTTAGTATTTGCATCGAAGGCAGGCGATATATCACGTCACAAAGTAAATATCCATGACGATTTCGCTGCTGATGATTTAGTCTACTAAATGACAAAATGTAAATGATATAAAATTTAAATTATTGCACAATCGTATTATTATTTTATTGCAAAACATCAGAACTAATAATGTAATATAATATAATACATATTGAAATATAGACCTTACCTTTCAAACATTAGACTTGTTTGTTGCATAAGATGTGGATTAAAGAGAGTTTTTTTTTCTTCTAAACCTTATTAATGTACAGCGGTGACCAAAAGTGATGTCAAGCGTTTTTTATTCAAATCATATAAAGAACATTTAAAACTGCAATCCTAGGCCAAAAAAAAGCATTTAAGTACACTTTATTTATTCATTAAGTAAACTTCCATAAGTTTACTTAAAATATGCCTACTAATATTATTTAACAATGTTTTGAACAAAAAAAAATTTTTTTCCAAAAAACTTTACTAAAAGATAAATTATTAATTGGATGAGGTACTGATTGAAAACCTTTTTTTCAGTATATTTTCACACATTTAGTTTGTATTTATTACACTTAAATTATACTTTTTAATACTTCTATTCATAGGGTCTAAAATAGCATAATTATGTACACTTTGATCATCCCATCTTAAAAAGAACTAAAGAGTAAAACTTTGTATTAAGTATGAAATTACAGTTGTATGCGAAAATAGAGCACTTTTTAAATAAATTAAAGTATGTTTCAGTGAAATGTTTTGGGGATGTGCTGTTATAAAGTTGTGCTTGGTGTGGAAGTTTGAAGCTCAACTTTAAAGTTTAAGAAAGCTTGGCAAAACAAGTACACACATTACATTTACAAAGCTCATGGCTCACGAGAACGATAATTTAATATTACCACAAGGAAGGATGGACAAAATATTAATAGTAGACACTATAAAACTGTTGTCAATTTTTGCCATGTTTCCTGTAAACTTAAAAAAATATATATTTGAATAACAGTCAAAATATGCTCTAGTTTGCATTTTTGTCAAATAAATACTTTTTTTTTTTTTCATTTGGTACCATACTCCACATA